>JAAGVU020000092.1:16810226-16856615 GCA_011763525.2 Mormyrus iriodes | reverse complement strand
GAAACCCTTTTCTGATCTTCATAACCTGGAAGGGTTAGATTATAATGATTATAATGATATAAGGGATAATCAGTAGGATGAGGACATTTGCCTATGCAAGGATTGCGACTTTAAAAACAGCAAAAAATAAAAGAAAACACATGCATAACAGTATAGAAAATATGAATTTATGGAGTGTTTCAAGACAAATACATTTCATTAGCTCTATTTAACAGACAATCGAAAAATCTAGTAAGGTGACGATAACCGCAAATACTGTTCTTTACTGAAAAAATCTAGCTGTATTTTATGAGGACATTAATAAATCTCATACATTATGTATGGAATTAACATGAAATCCGAACTTTGTAACAATTGTCTTCCCATGAGTCTATCTAGCCTTCAGTTTACCACGGAATATGATTATGCATGATCATCTTAGGAAAATAAACATTAATTTGCCATTATCTGCACTGCTCTGAATAAAACTGACTATTTATCTGCACCTTTGTCTTCCCAGGATCCAACAGAATGCAAATCTTGATAAACATATTGCTTCCTCAGTGGAGAATGAGGCTCCTTGTTCGAAATCAGTCCTCTGGAAAGGATGCCATGCTAAATTTTCATTGTGTACGCCGTGATGCATCGCTGATGGAAGGGGAAAACCAGTGCGCTCTGATGGTCTGAATAATGGAGGGAGAGGAGAAAGGAAATGAATGGCGAGCTGTGTCGAGCCACGCATGGCAGCAATAAAGTAGGCACGGGCGATGCCAGATGACAGCATAACGAAATGTTAGTGTGAGCAGAGGACCAGGCTCTGCAGCAAAGATGACAGTGCAGAGGTGCATGAGAGATAGAAGGATGAAGGCTGTGGACACGTCAGTATGGATTCAACTGCATAACCATAATCAAAAGCAAAGCCCAGATTAGCAGAAAATCCTCAGAGGGCCTGCATTTTGGGCAGTGTGCGGCTCTGTGGGTCAGGATACTGTACCTGTGCTTGGAAGAGGGCTATGCAACTAACAGTCCTCGAGGTCCGAACCATGCTGATTTTCCAGCCTTCCTTCACCTGTGAGCCAGGTGTGAAGCCTTTGGCCAATCAGAATCAGTAAGCATTAAACTAACTACCTGGGAGAACTGAAAACACGGCCCGGATTTGGAATCGAGGTCCAGAGTTGAATAGTCCTGGCTTGGAAGGTCACCGGTTCAAATCCCCTGGTTGCCAGTGTGCTTTTTCCACTGAGCCAGTTGCCCCAGGGACTGTCTGACTCTACTTTTTCAACTGAATGTTGCTTTCGATAAAAGCATCTGCTAAAGAAATAAATTTCTGTACCCCATATTTTAACGTCTCCCCAACATTAACGTATATCTTCTCTTTCCCCTCTCAGGATGTACACTAATGCCGTGGGCAATTATGCCAATTTGTGGGTATACTTTCCAAACTTTTTTCTTTTTTCTATTATTTTTGCTGGATTTAATACACCAGTCAAAATAACCGCTATCTTTCCTGTTTATGCCATATAATAACAATGTGCCTATATTATCTTTTAAGGACAGATGAGTAATGCCTTGGCTTCATAATGTTTGCTCTATCAGAAGTACAGCTATGATTTGTGAACAATGTTCATGTAAACTTTAGTTTGTTATGGTACAGTATGCCCAGCTCCCAGTATCTGGTGACACAAATTAATCATGTCTGTGGACGTTTCCAAATCATTGTTTAGTTTTGCATAATATACAGTGATGACACTGAGCTGTCTGCTTAAATAAGGCCTTTTAAAGCAATGTGAGAACATGAGAGGATGTCCTCCTGTTTGTTTGGGTGTTTAATGTGTAAGTGTTATAACAGTATATTTTTTCATTTTCTTCTGGAGTTTTTCTCTTAGTAAAAGTGCTGTGAGTCTGCAAATGCATGAGAAAGCAGTATGGAAAATCCCCTTTAAAGTCTGTAGGAGGCAATAGGTGGACAATTTCATTTATTTCTCACTCATAATAATGGAGGTCTGATGAATTAATTTCTCTACATTTTTCATGTTTGTTCTTTTGTTGTCTGCCTTACAGTCCTGCCTCTCTGTCACTTTGATTGGCCAGGTGACCTAAGGTGAGATTATCATGTTACCACTATGGCAGCCACCCTGCGTAAACCAGCCTGCTTTTCTCCTCTTCAGCAAAAAAAAGCAAAGCAGACTCAACCAGTTTGGGAACATGTTATTGGTCCATCTGTTCCTAATGAGAGGTGACATGATGGCTCGACGCTTAGCAGTGCTGCCGCACACCTCCGGGAAAGAGGGTCTGAATTCCGCCCCCGCTGTGTGTGTGTGTGTATGTGTGTGTGTGTGTGTGTTTGTATGTCCTCTCTGTGTCATGTCAGTTTCCTCTGGGTAATTCAGTTCTCTCCCACAGTCTAAAGACACGCAGCTATGTTGAATGGCATCTCTAAATTGCCTGCGGTGTGTATGATTGCCTGTGTGAGTGTACGCACGTTTTTGGCATGCATATTGGAATGGCATCCCATCCACGGCGTCCCCTGCCTTGTGCACTCTGATGCCTGGGATAGGCTCCAGCCCCCCCCCATGACCCTACACAGGATAATCAGGTGAAAGATGGATGTTACTAATTAGGAAATGAATCACGGCATATATTGCTATTTTTATTTTATGATTTTTTCTCTGTTTATTTGTATAAAATAATGGGAGATGCTAAAGGTATCTGACAGCCAAAGTATTTTGCTTATTGGGGGGGGGGGGTAGTAGATTCAAATCTGATAAAGATCTGGACATTTTTATGTAAGGTCTTCATTCAGCCAGACCATTACATTAGTAATCACTAACTCTGACTAACAAATCTGAACATGTTATGCTTTTTGTTTGATTAGCTCCTGGAAGATAGCATGCTTCCAGTGGTCTGTTCCACTCCTCATCGCACATCCTGACCAGCCATTATGTCACATGGTCACACACATCAGATCAAAACAGTGCGTTCATTTCAATTCATTTGATAGCTATACGAATCAAAAATTATGAAAAGTATAAGCAGAGCGAGTATGTGATCAAATATTTAATTATAATATAAGTATTTATAACAGGTCATTAGTCATTCATAATACTTAGCTTTAAGGATTATCCCAAATCATTCACAGTCCATAACCCATTCCTTAAACCAAGGGTAGGCAACCATGATCCTGGACTGCCAGAATCCAGTAGGTTTTCTATCCTACCTCATGAGTTACCTGAGATCTACCTGAGATCAACTGTGATTCATTAGAGTCCAGGTAAGATGGAAAATCTGCCGTATACTGGCACTCCAGGATCAGGATTGCCTACCCCTGCCTAAAACTCATGGCCACAGTAGTGAAATATATGCCTTCTAGCCCATGAACCATGGAACTCAGTGTGAAGATTGTAGCATAAATATGTTTGTAAGGAGAAACTGAAGATAGACAGCCAGATAGACATCGAAATGAAACACAGCACCTCCATGACAGCTATCGCCTGAGTTGATATACAGTACAGTGATATATATTCATGGGTGAATCCAGGCTTATGCAAAGTTGGTCAGCTAAATAAAACAGAAACTCGTGAAAGATGAGATGGACAATCAAACTTGTCACAGCTTGTTTGACTGATGTGGATGGAAGGAGTTAGCATGGTAGCTAATGAGAAGCATCACGCAGGAAATCACTGTAAGAAATGGCATTTTCCAGCCGGCTGCGGCGTTTAGAGAGTTGGCCTGCCTAAAGGAGAGATCTACCAGCACCTGAAGCGGGAGTGTGAAGGTAGGCCATCCTTCTGTAAACTCGCTATTGAGGAGAGCGGCTGAACAGCACGCGCCATCAGGGGCGGACTCATGCAGCAATGGGACATACTGAAGTGAAGGGCAGTCTTATACGCTGCCCTTCCATAATATGCTGCCATTTTGGGCTAAAGATCATTAGAAGGTGTGTGAACTGGCCAGAACAACAACACCCTCCTGTTACTCTGACCTCTGCATTTATAGAGAGGACTGTGCAGAATGAAAAGAGGACCCGCACTACAGAAAATACTGACTCACGCTAACACTGATGTGGAAAAAGATGTGGGAAATTGTAACATTCTCATACCTCTTTAGAAAAGGGCAATTCAGCATGACCGGTAAATGAGAATTGGGAAAGGTGGGCAGATGTTTATGCAGACAACAGTTTACAGTCCCTGGATATGCATGTACTACAAGTGAGCGCCACAGGAATAATGGAAACAAACAGACATACTAGTAACTCTTCCATGCATATTCCCAGCATGAAGATCATGCTGAATGCTGAATAATGCATTTTTCATACATAATTATACGTGCCATATGCATATTCATAAACACCTAAAGCACCATGCAAATGGAATGGCATTGTATTTTATGTGATCTTTGTGTGCTTCAAGTCAAATGATACTGAAATCCCTTTCCCAAACCAAAAGGATTGTTTTATTCACTGAACAATGAGGCCAAAATAGTAGCATAGCAAAAGTTAATTAGAAAAGCATTAGGGCATTCCATGAGCAAGCAAAAGTACTTTGGAGCACAGGGACAGTCCCAAACCCAAGGTTGTTCAAATAGCAAACATTCCTGGGTTATTTCAGGCCAATAGCTCTTCCAGGTCCTCTCTGAACCAACGTCACTCATGCCTAGTATCGTGAGGAGATGACTGTTGTTGTTGGGTGTGGGGTAGGGGCATCCAGCTCAGATCTCATCATGATGCTCTGCCCCTGGGCATGTCTTCAGACCGGGTGGGGCAGCTGGCACTCCAGCAGTTGTTGATATTGTGTTAAGAGCCATAATCATGAGGCCTTTCGGCTTCTCAAATACCCTGCTGTGAAACTTAAACCAGCTCCACGGAGTAGTTCCCCTGATGCCCCGTTCCAATTCTGTCCACAATCCATCACATCCTTCACACCCTGAAAGCGGCACGCGTGGTCCTACAGCGCCTCTAAACCACCGACGTGCAAAGTTCTCCTTCACATAAACATTGACGTTTGTGTAATACAAGATCACACCTAACTGAAAAAGTGAAACAGTAACTTTCAGGACATGTGCTGCAATGAAAAGCAAACAAAAATGTCTGCACTCCAAGCATCAACATAGTGCTGTGTCTAAAATAGAGGCACTTTATTTATCCCCATGGGGAAATTGAGCAGTCTTCACATGCCTCATCTTGCTCTCCATGAAAGACACAGACAAGTACATATAGGTGAGGGCACATTTTGAAGTCAGAGAACAGGGTCAGCCAAGGTCCCAACAGTTATATGACAATTCAACAGGCCATGGGATTCAAACCCACAACCTTCCTGACGTATATACCTAACCCACTGAGCTATACACGCTCCTTTATGGCTTCGTTAATACTAAAAAGCATGTTTAACATCATTTTGATTGGTAAGGCTAACGTACAGTGAAATAATGCAGACTAAGGAGTGACCAATGCAGACATCAATAGTGTGTGTGCTCGCGCGAGAGATCGTGCTGGAGGATCTCTCCCTCTCCTGTTTCCAGCCTTTCTTCAGTTTCGCCCTATTTCAGAGACTGCTAATTAAGCATTCATTATTGAGAGCAGAGGCTGTATAATGTTTTCCCACCAATGGCAGTCCCAACACTGCATGGTTCTCAGGAGGCCTGTAAGGCTGGCTTGCACTGCAGTTCAATGATCTGCCTTCGGTAGGCCTGAAGCTGATTTAGAGTGTGCCTTACACCGGCGTCACATGCTAACCGGCTCTGACACATCGTTAAAAAAAAATCGACTGGAATTTCCCATGTCTTCGTAACAAATGTGTAGCTTCCCAAGTGCTGAGGGGAACCGCAGCAGCCAAATGAGTCGCTGGGACGATGAGATTTGCAGAGCCTTTGATATGCTGGCTGTGCAAACATTAGGTGGCCGTCTTCTTGCGAGGAGGAGCAGGGGGGAGTCGGCAAGCAACATCCATGGCGTAGCTGTTTTGTGGCAGCAGGAAAGTCTTTCATTTTCCGGGCGGTTATCAACACTTATGACAGATAACAACATGCACCAGAGTCAGACGGCTGAAATGAGAGTCCTTGGAAGAAGTTCACTAACTTCTCAAGTGTCTGCTATTCGAGAATTTAATGTGTTTCCAACATTTCAGAATATCATTTACCTAAATCCATTAAATAAGATGGCGATACTATTTTGTATAAAACAGGAAAGTGACATCATTCCAGATACCTTCTAGTTCATCTATTTCAAATGTTGGCGCTTGATTTGCCTTTCGGTATGCCTGTGATTTCAGCTGAACATTAAAACAACAAAAGTAAATAATAGCCATATCAGTTTAAATACTGTTCAGGATTACCCTCAATTATGAACGTTTAATTTTAAAGAACAAAATGAATCATTCAAACAGCTAATTCACACCTCTACCTTGACTCACAAAAGAAAATCAATAGTTTGTACCATATTGAATAATGGGCACTTGCGAAGGCAGCAAATGTAAGGAAAGAAGCACGTGGATTCCTCCATAGGTGAGTGCTAAGGTTTCATTTCCTGTCCTGCCGGTGCAGAGCGTGTTAATCTTTCGACTCCGCATGACCAGATGCCAGCGGAGGGGGGTGGGGGGGTCGGCGGCCAAACACCCTGCGCCGAGCAGCCTGGCCTCCCCGCGGGTTACCGATGGCACCAGGCGCTCTGCTAACTGGACCGGGCCTTTACTAGTGCCTCGTCTGCTCCCCCCCACACTCCTTGCATATGTCTGCAGAACAAACTCAGACTCCTCCAAAAACACAGCACGGCCAGAAGCACACGGGCTGGCCGGGAAGCCTGGCCATACATAACGCACGTTTCCAGAAGAGAGGGGCTACAAACTGGTTATTTTGCCACCTTCGCTCGCCAGAGATACATTTGTGTAACAGATTAAATTCCCTTGTCTCCTGTGTTGTCAAATCCCACAACTTAATTTGTAGAATAGGGCTCTACACATTCACTACAAAATCTCAGAAATAGTTGACTGAGCAAATATTTTTTGTTATACGTCTTAATGACCATGTTTTCGCTGACAAGATAACATCTTGTGTCAAAATGAGAAGAGGAGAGATTCACCAAATCACCAGGCCAATTTATTCACTATTTGTCATTTAACAAGAAAGAAAAGGGCACTTATCAGGATGTTGAAACCTGAATTTTTTTCTTTATCGTGGCCTGTTTGCATCATTAATGTTGTTTGGACCTTCATCTCACCATTTTATAAGAGTCTTTTTTTAGTTTGTGGTTCTGTGCTATTCCTGTTCAGACACACTCATGGTGGTCAAGGTATCTAAAGATTTATGAAAAACAAAGCTCTTTGGTAGAAATAAACATATACGATTCATGAATATGAGATTTTTCATCTGTTTATACTACAAAATATATACATATAGTTTTTGTAACTGTGTAAAATTTGCAGCTATTCAGAAACACTAAACACTAGTGAATGGAGAAATTAGGCTTTGAAACCTGCTTTGGGTAGGATTACCATCTGCTGTCAGTTCCTGTTTGGTGTGACCCAAAATGCACCAACTATAGCAACCAATGGGAAGAAACCAGTTGGTAACTGACAGTACAGTTAATCCCACCCTCTCAGACCTACCAAAAGAAAGGACTTGAGTCATTGTGTTTGTCTTAGCTCTTGTCTTCTGTTAAGTTTCCATGTCTGTGCATGTTCCTTATGTGTGCTTCCAGGACAGCGTCGGCAGCCATAGAAAGCCTCCCCCGAGAAAGCAGATCGCACGAATGCACATGCTTGCTAATATGAGCCAGCATGACCACCATGCACCACAGTATTTAAGTTAAAACCGGGCATATCAAATTGCCAATGGCTGACTATGATAACTAGAGCTTCAGAATGCTACTTTCACTGTACTGCAGGGGTGTCAAACTCCAGTCCTGGAGGGCCGGAGCCCTGCATATTTTTGGGTTTTCCCTCATTTAACACACCTGATTCATCTCCTGGCACCTCCTTGTGCTAATTAACACACAACTCTTAAGCCGAATCATTTGTGGAGGAACAGGGTAAGAACTAAGCTACATGGGGCTCCGGCCCTCCAGGACGGGAGTTTGAGACCCCTGATTTACTGCCTTTGATTAACTGAATTTTAACACAAAGAATATTAAATAGTAAGTAGACTTGTGTTTTGTCTTCTCTGTCCTAAGTCCTTATTCCCTAGATGTACCCTCTGTGGATATTGTACTGCGTTGGACTGAACATTTTGACTTGTGGGGTTCCATGTGTACCAGAGCCCTTGACAGCAGGTGTGTCCCAGACCATCAAACCACATGGACTCCCTCAATAAAAACAAGGTGCATTCATCATGCCTGTCGATGTTACGTGTAGACTTTACCTGTTGAGGCAGTTTTATGAGCGCTGCGTACTGGAAAAACAAACCCTGACTGAAAGCAAACATCCTGATGTGAAATCCTTTGAGGATGTAGCTGGTGCCATTATTGCCTCGTTGGGGCACTGTGTTTTTTGCTAACCCTAGAACACAGGAGTTTCTTTTTATAGACATGGAGCACACAGAACTCAGTGCTCAGCAGAATGCTATTAAAATCTGCGATCTCTAAGGTTACATCACTATACTCATCAGCATCTGACCTACTTCACATATTCCTATATTAAAATTGCTGTTATTGAAGCTTAACTCCAATGCTAAGTCAACCAAGCTCAGATACACGTTACATTGGCTCTTAATGATACCGTAGATGTTAAAAATATGTTTAAATTTGTCAGAGGGTGTTAGATAATTTCAAGTCAATGTGAGTTGTTAGAACAGCTTTTTTGTTTGACTTTAACACTGGAAAGTTTGGCTGATGGCGCTAGGAAGACGGTGCTCAGATAAAGAAGGGCTGATTTGCTCTAAGAATAGACAGAAACAATACAAGATGTTTGGCTTCCTGATTTATGAAAAGCTGCTTAAAAATAACAGCTTTATTATTTATCACCTGTAAGATAATTGGAATTGATCAGTTGTTGCCCTTGCAATTTAATCCTATCGGTTCTCAGAAATTATTTTAATAAGGAGAACAATTCTCAAAGCAAAGCCTATTTAATTTTAATTATATGTTGCTAATCAATTGCAATCAGGATAATAAGGATTGTGTTAAATCAATATGGTTTTTTGAGTGTATTTGGGAACAGCTTCATGACAGTGGGACATTGGTTATGAGTTTTGCTCTCAAGGTGTCTGTCAAATGCATACATTTGTGCAAAAGCATGACTGTAGAATGGATTTTGAATGTCAAATGATTATCTATGTATTTGTTTTTATAACCCAATCTGGCATTTGCCTCACTTATTATGTTACTATGATTTCTATGTTATTAATGCTTTGTTATAGTAGGCAAATCTGATATTTTATGCAAACACCAAAAGGAGCAGTTTGTGTCCTGTTTCGTTTTACCACCTAAAGTCTAAAGAATGACTGAAGCTGTATATTAGCACATGTCAGGGGGCACTGGTAGCTACAAACAGCAAATACGGATCTTCCTCTCACTCATTCTCACCAAAGAATCGTTGGGGTAACTCTCTTCATTTGGACTTTGCTAAGGAGCCATTCCAAAGTGCTTCCAAGGACTACAGTCTCGGCTTCAAGGTTTTGGGACCCGTTAAATTTCGTTGGGGGAATATTTGTTCATTCTTGTACACTTGAACCTCTAATGATCTGTGCCTTACCAAGCTCATTTGTGGGGGAGGTCAGTGCTTGAGTTACTGCTGGGATCTGACCAATAGGGTGATGGGGGGGGTGAGAGGCGGGTGAGCTGCTCCCACAAACCAATGCCTCTGCAGTGTCACGCTACAAAGAGAGACGCTAATCATCTTCAGAGGTGTCATTAAGACAAAGACGGTTATGCAAAATCCGTTCAAACGAAGGGAAGAGGGTAAGACAGGCACTGACATGAACATGGTATTTATAAGTAATAATAATGATCATAAAAGCAGGAATAAACATGCCCTCAAGAACTGTGTTATGGTTAAATGGACGTCGCTGAGGTCCCCCAGCTCACCATATATTTTAGGTCTTGAATGACTGGCCTATAAAGAGGGCAATAACATACAAAAATGCTATAAAGTTTGGGGTACATTTATGGATAGTACAAGGAACACTATTGGGAATTTGTTATACAGTTGAAACAATGTGGTCATTCTTTTGATGAATGTACATGATTAAACATCTTGTTGTCATTGTACCCTCACCAAAAATATTCCTTTGAAAGAGGCATTCTTAAACAGTGTGAGTTGATATCTGCTCATGATAAAAAAATGTGTCAGGCAGTTAGACTCCAGGGTCCGGGGGCTGCAGGAAGTGAACCCAGAGCTGTCGTCAGCCTCCTGGGGCTGAGAGAGGAAGGACCCTGATTGGCTCTGTGACGAAATGAGGGCCCCCCCGTGGCGCCCCAGTGCCCACCCCACCCCCTGCATCGTGCGGCACATCTGGCACACAACTTGTGCACATTAATAATGCAGGAGGGGGGGTGAAATGGGGCCGGACATATTAAAGGTTCTTACAGGCTAGGGATCACATTTAGAGATTACACATGCTGAGAACCGCAAGCATCTAACCAGGTTCTGAATGGCCAGAACAACTGGGTCAAAGGGCATCAGACAAATGGTGCAAAAATGTGAATCTGGCATGCAAGTAGCTTCCTGTGAATACTCTCAATTAGAGTCTGAGGAGCATGTCCACCCATAATACCCTGAACCAGGTCTCCAGAGATGAAAAGTTCAGGTTCAATAAATGCAAATCCAGACCAAGATCTTGTTTCAAACAACCAGTTGAGTATTCTGTCCATGTTACTCTTTATACTCAACTGGTTGATTGAAAGAAAATCTTGATCTGGATTTGCACTTTCTGAACCAGAAATTTTCTAGTTCTGTTCCTAACAAGGTCTCTGAATAAAGCAATTTGTGTAACTTAAATACCAGTCCTAACAATAACATTCCTACTTATTTCAGTCAAATTTTAAAATAAAATATGTATGTGTTAAGAGACAAGAAATCAGATCAGAGATTAATGAACTAAATTAGACTGGTATTCTTCCAATGGGCACTGTCCACTGTATTCTATAAAGGTCTTTGGCCATTTTATTATTCAATGGCTACTGTCCAATTTACTGAAGGATGTTAAAAATCTTTACAGAATCATTAGCAATCTAAATCCTCTTGACAAGAAAATAAAACTGAATTTTTTCTGTGATTAGGTATTTAGTTACTTGAAATATCAATGGGCTGAACATTGTATTGTGTCCAGTTATTCAGGCACCACGAGACTAAGATAAGTTCCGGTATCACTTATGCAGCATTTTATCATTGTAAGATTTCTTCTTTAAAAGCATCATCTTCTCCGTGTCTATTTCAGGACGACAGCCTCATAAAAGCTTCCAAAGGAGCCAAAACACTCACAAAGCTTCAGTGCCGTCTGCCGGTATTCCCATCATCTGTAATATACGTACAAAGTTAATTCCTTTCAAATCTCCCAGTGTAAAATATTACTTGTGCTTTACATGGATTTATTTTCTATTCTCAAAAATTCAAAACAGGAAGATGGGGGAGGGGTGTTACGCAATCAGCCCTTTAAAACACTGAAGCTCAGGATTATGTATAATTATATGCAGTATACTTTTCAAACAGCGAACAGAGTTCTAAGAGGAGATCCGTGACTTGTTTACTGATGGGTTGGTTTCAAGTCTGGTTTCATAAAGGGTGTGTATAGAGGTCACTCAAAGTGAATCGCTTAACAAGGGTCATGGCAATCCTGGGTGCATATCCCAGCATGCACTGGGCATGAGGCACTTTGAATGCTACACCAGTTCATCACAGGGAACACACTCAAACACTATGGTGAACTGGTCAATATAGAGACAGCAATTCACCAAACAATCTTTGTGTTACTCTGTTGTAAATTTTACACAATGTACTTGAAAATCAATCAGAAAGGTATGTGTGCCATTTCAGATGCATTACCGGGCAGGAAAAGCCTCTCTTATTGTTAGTCCTTTGACAATACTGAGGATAACTGCACTTAAGCGCATAACTGGTCAATAATTTCTAATAGTAGTTAAAATGTCAGTGGAGGAATAATTGAAGTGAATAAATGAAAAAATTTTTAGTGGATTAGTTTTCTCAAATTAATTAGTCCTATCTAATTTCTCCATTTTGATTCATCATCATTTTTCTGCCATGCCTTTAGAATCACCAGCTAATTATTTAGCTTCAGTTGTTATTTATTTTATGTATGCAAAATGGTGTAGATATAATACCCTTTCAGCATCTTCTGGTTCATTTTCAGTGCTATTGCATTGTCTGTACAGATGAGCTGTACTGAATCCCACAGAGTTATTAGATTGTAAATGCAAATTTGCTCGTGGCATGTAACAGCGCTATTTTCTTCCGGATTGTTTCTCCTGACCTGACAGTGGAATATTAAGCAAAACAGCTTTTTCAGGATGATACAGCATGATATCTGTCTCACTAATCAATCTCACTAGCTGCTTTGCAATAATAACCATGTAAATTGTGCTGAAGAACAGGGGGATTGCAGTATACGTCTAAGAAATACCCCATTCACGCCATAGCTGCATTGTAGAGAGTGTGCTGTCATGAACTGACCTAAAATGCTCCAGTAAGTTATCAAAACTGCATAAGGAAAATTGAAAGCCGCTTTGAAAATGGCACCCATCTGCGCATTGAAGGAACTGCAGTCCATACTTACTGACAATGCCAGCTAATTGCATGCCACTTTCCTAAAATATCAATATATTGCTACCTGAGAAGCTGCTTGTGTTTTGCAGACAGGACATGAAAAGCTGTAGTGTGTTTAAATCATGTACTGATGGTATATAGTAGAATTTCTATAGCAGCCTACAGCCTGCTTCTTTTATTTTGTCACAATTCAAAAATCAGAGCAAAAACACATTATATGGACAAAAGTATAGGCACATATGGCCATTACACTTTTCTGACATCCCATTCTAAATACATAAACATCCATATGGAGTTGGTCCCCCTTTGCAGCTACAACAGCTGCCACTCTCCTGGGAAGGCTTTCCACAAGATTTTGGAGTGTGTCTGTGGGAATTTTTGCCCATCCATCCAGAAGAGCATTTGTGAGGTCAGGCACTGATGTTGGACGTGAAGGCATGGATCGTAGTCTCCGCTCTAATTCATCCCAAAGGTGTTTGATGGGGTTGAGGTCAGCGCTTTTTGCAGGCCAGTTATGTTCTTCCACACTAAACTCACCCAACCATGTCTTTATGGACCTTGCTTTGTGCACTGGGGCACGGTCATACAGGAACAGAAAAGGGCCTTCCACAAACTGCTTCCACTAAGTGGGAAGCATAGAAATGTCCAAAAGGTCTTGGTATGCTGAAGCATTAAGAGTTCCCTTTACTGGAGCTAAGGGGTCTAACCCAACCCCTGAAAAACATCCCCATACTATTATCCCTCCTTCACCAAACTTTACATTTGGCACAATGCAGTGAAGCAGGTAATGTTCTCCTGGCATCCGCCAAACCCACACTTGTCCATCAGACTGGCAGACAGAGGAGCGCGATTCGTCACTCCACAGAACACGTTTCCACTGCTCACATGCCAGCCAGACAATGCCTCAAAATAGTCTGAGTCCGGTGAAATTGAACTGGTTAAAAATCTCACTGCAAGCCAAAGAGATCAGTTAAAGTCCACTCACAGGAGAAGCTAAATTTGGATTTTTGTAATGACATGCTTGTGGAATTTGATACCAATAGTGCTCCAAACCATGCTGGTCTGGACGAAGACAGATTGTCTTTGCATAGATTCTTATTGGTGAATATTGTAACAATCTTTTCCTCAGAAACATAGAAAAAACTGTAAATAAAAACAGAACAAATCACTGGCTTATGAAATGCAGGTATGTGTAAGATCACTGCCAGAATGATCTGATCACGGAGCAGCCATGTGGATTCGTCGGATTTTTCTGTCTTTCCTTGGACCTGGTTTATGTAATGTGTTGGGATGGGATGTTCAAAAGTCTTGTACTATGTCTACACTAAGCATAGTTGGATATCAGAAGCTCACCGAACAATATGTGGACTATATTTAACAATAAGCACGTTATAATGCAAAGTATTATTCATCCTACAACTTTCCCTGCACTCTGCACTGTTTAGGATACTTTCTGAAATGACATTCCATTATTCACAGACATAATTAAAGATTTATTGAAAGAGATGAGAACTTCCATCCAGAATTTGCATGCTAAGAAGAGCTATGAGCCATATCAGATCACTCGGACATGTGCACTTCTTATCTTACCTGATAATTCTTAATTATGGGAATAACAGCTGCTAAATGTGGTCTGGCAGCATTTCAAAGTTGGATGTCCAGCAACTGTACCCAGTACTAGCTTCTGCTTGGCCGGCAAGTCAGCAAAAGAACATTTTTTAATATACTTCACTGAGTTCTGGCTGCTGACCTGTGAAGACCAGGCATGATGCCAGGACTGCAGTGCCGCTCACCATGCCGGACAACTTGTACTTTTCAGAATTATGGACCATAAGGACGCAGGGTTAGCAGCAGCTCCACGATGCCGTGCCTACAATAGGAGGTGCTGGGAGCTGAATAACCTCTGTCCTTTCTGTTTTCACATGCCAGCCATGCTAAGCATCTAGGCATCTAGACACGACAGCAATCCAATGCCATTTTTATGCATAATTCATGAGGGCAGCGGCCATCAATTGGCCAGGTCTACATGAAACTCCCTCTGTGTAAACTCATATTCAGCTTACTTTACAATTTCCAAGGTGCACTCTTCATTCCACATTAGTTTTTGCCTTGGGTTTGAAACGCAACACCGTCATATTTGAATGTGACTGAACAATAACTGCAACAATAGCATTAAAATTGCCGCACTCTTACCAGACAAAATTAATAACAGAGAAGCTTACGTGATATGATATAATTCAATGTTTCCCAATCCGGTCCTCGGGGACCCGCAGACAGTCCACATTTACCAGGAGCTGGGAGGGAGCAAAAACGTGGACCGTCTGTGGGTCTACAACAACTGGGTTGGGAAACACTGATATAATTAAATATAATACGTTTTGGGGGGCCCTGCTTTGTGCCTGTAGCCTCTGAGATAGGCTTGAGACCCCCACGACCCTGAATAGGATGAGTGGTTACAGAAAATGGATGGATGGATGGATGGATTGATGGATGGATGGATGTGTTCAGGGTTTGCTATTGGTGACCCCATGTATTTTTTCCCCGGAACATTACCTAAGCAGGAGTCATCGCCACGGTGAATTCTGATGGACATTTTGCTCATAAGGCAATTTTTACCATGGCTTTAAAAAACATACCCTGCATGTTTTTTTTTTTACTCAGTCAAAACATTTTCTTGCCACAGACATGTTTGTCTGTGTACAGACATGTTGACAATCCCTATACCTCAGTTTAAAGAATATAAAAAAGACTTTAAAAAATAGACTTTTGTTACAGAACCTAGATGGGATTATTCCAGCAGATGACCCCCTAACGTTTGTTTGTTTATTCATGTAATGTGGTTTATGCTTCCTCACTGTACCATACACTGTGAGGTCAGTCAACGGCCAATCACATACCCTGTTATACAGCATTATACGGCCAATGCAAACCTCTAAAACATGGACATGGCCCTGCACCAGCCTTCAATCACATGGAACATTAAATAGCAGCCTGAGAACAACTGACACAGATACAAACCGTATTTAAGAAACACTACTATGTATATTTAATTACGCTCACTAAAAAAGGGTATAAAGGAGGGAGTTCAAAAGCAAAAACTAGAAAAAAAATGGGTGATCATGAAAAATGCATTTCTCAAGCTGTATTACTGTTTCCCCTGAGCACAGCCAATCAGTGACATTTTCATTCTTCAGGCTCATGCTGTTCTTTGGTGCCCACTGGAACAAGCTATATTTTGTATATAGTCCCTTTCTGTGGTGAATATGGGGGCTTGCTAATGAAGCAGCTCTTGCAGGCATGACCAGTTAAGTATCAAGAATAGGATGGAACCCACTTTTTTAGAATAAAAGAAATGTATATTTACACTGCTTGGCTCAAAAGACTTTAATTATGTTACATAGGTGCACTTCCCTAGCAACAGAAACGACACATGCTGTTACAATGTATCCTCGACACAGCAGGGGAGAAGATATGCAGCAGATTTACAACTGAAAGAAATCTCTTACTGTATCATTTTCCAATCAAAACATACCCTAATCAAATATCAAACACAGAGAGGAGACGCCCCTCAAATCTCCAGGAGTGTTCGGTCTGGAGAAAAGGCAATGCTGTTTTTAAAAACACAACATCTTTAAGGCATCTAGAACACCATAAAAGCAAATGAAATATCCGATGGTTTATATCAGTTCAAAATTGGTTTACGTTTCTGCTAAGGGTAACTACAAAAGTCACATGACGCTGGAGCAATACGCAGGGGCATAAGGGTGCCCTTGGAGGCCAAGAGCAGTATGATGTACCAACTTATCTATATGCCCAGAAGACTAAAACACACCCCAAAACTCAGCTTTTCTGTAAGGTTACCTTGAAGTTTAAATTAGAAAATGAAAATGATTAATGCAATAGCACAGATTGCCTGAGTGTGCAGTTATGCCACATTATTGCTATGCATTTGTCCAGTTACCAACTGACAGTTTGCTGTCTGTGACGTAATCTGTATATATATATTTAAGCCAATGAGGCTGTGGGTTTTGTACCATATGCCTGCCATAATCATTAAATTAATTACTACTGTTTTACTTCCTTTTAAAAAATGCAGAACATAATGTACATCCATCCCATGTATCCAGACTCTGAGGCTACACCGGGTCTTTAATGGTGAAATTCATCAGTACCGCAGCTCTTGGTCAACATTTAACATTTAATGTGTGTCCTTTAAAATGAAATGTCAAATGTGGGGGGAAAAAAGTTCTTGCAGAGATAATGCATGATTTGCCATCTGTTACCTTTACAAAAGGGGGATATATATATAGAGAGCAATACTAGATTAACTGCCTGTTAATTTCAGGTTCAATAAAATGTGACAAAGGTGGAATTCATGCACAAATGAAAACGCTTAAGGTGTTTTAAGGATGCAAATGAAGGAATTAAGTCTCTGGCTGTTTAATCACCCTTGTACATGAGCAGCACATTATCTTCATTAATCAGAACCAAGGGAAATCCATTTCTGAGTCTTTCCTATTATAATTATCTATAGTACAGAAAGGACAGATAATAGAGGAGGGTATGCAGAAATAATGTAAGGAAAAGGGATCAAGCCTGAAATCAGTCTACATATCAAAGTACCCAAAATGCTTCATGTTACATCATAAAAGAACAAAATCAAGAAAGACTGGAAATACAGCCCCGGTTAATGGCTTTCAGCACACACAGCCCAATTAGCTGATTGATAACCGCTCGCTTCTCACAGAAGTTAATCTTCGTTCTTGTTACTCTAAGGCCTGCTTGTGCATTCAAGATCTAGCTCAGTCCAGTATTCAGTAATCCTCAGCCGCATCAAAGACTTCTTCCCAATGCATGCAGACGCCAGAGCTCTCATTAAGAATGGGACAGTCACGCCTAGATTGCTAATGTCGTCCTTAATGCTTGGTGACCTGGCATGGCAAATTGTTGGCTAAATAACACACTACGGAAGTCTGGCATCGATATTCTTTGTATAAGCACATGTAATAAGAAGGACGGGGTATATCGGTGGATTTAGCATAGTCCCCTGGTAGTGGCACATATAAAACACAGAAAACTCATTTGCCTATGTGTCTTTAAATACTGTATATGGAATACACCTCCGTTGAAGTATAATGGATATATTACAAATCTTACAAAGGCAGACCAATTTCATTTGGTCCAGTATTACGTTTTATTTCAATAAGGGCAACAGCAGTGCAACTCATTCTTCCAAGACAAGAACTCACAACGGAAAAGTATTATTGTATAACAAATATTTTATCGTTTTACATGAAATGGATGTTTTTCCCAAATGGATTTCCTCATCGCTGCAGGAATGCAGCTGGATACAATACTACGTTTAACGGTTCTGATTTTTATGATTCGCTGAAATAATTCTTTCAAAAAATTATTCACAAAGATGATACACCTGAGACTGCAAAGCTTAAAACAGACCAGATTCATCTGAAACCAGTCTTCAAAAAAGATTCCTTTCACCATTGATTAAACAGCGTATTCCAGGAGTTATGGAGTATTATGGAGTATATCAATAACTATAAATAATAAATATGTATTAAATGATGAAAACCCTGCCTTGGGATAGATGTAGATTTAGGTACTGCTTTATCCCCTTGGTGAATTTCTCGGGAATACATGTAATATTGGTCTGCTATGGCATGACACAACTGGCAGGTTGTGGATACTACCCTGTCAGGTCTGTTCTGTTAATGGGCTCAAGTACAAAGTCCAAAAGAACAAATAATCCAACAGCAACTGAACAGTGAGGAGAAGCAGACCGGTGTCTGAGTAAATTTGCATAAAATGTTATTTCTTATGAAACCATTGCACTATTGTTACAGTGTTGTTAAAAACATACCACAGGTGGAAGATCCCCTGAAGCTGTTTCTGAGCCAGTTCATATACACTACATCTCTAACTGGTTTATACAGACGGGTATCCTCACTTCTTTTCCTGATTGGTCTTCACATCTCCCCACCCCTCTACCTGATTGGTTTTCATATACCAAGCACTCAACCACCTGACCAATCAGTGACCTCTACTGGGAAGACTCTTAAAATCATGTGCTGTTATATCCTACATTTTTAGCAGGTCTCCATTATCCTTTGACCCAAGAATTGCTCTGAAACACAAGTAAATGACAAACTGAAAGAAATGTTCGCTAAAACAGTTGCAGTAGGCCTTTTATGGTAACACTTTACTTGACGGGGCACAAATACTTAGTAATAACTCAGTTACTACTGAAATACAAATCATGAACAAATATAGTCTACTTGAGTTGATAGATGCATCACGATTTGTTAATCATGAACAAACATGAGATCAGAATTTCATTTGTGACAGATACAGTAACAAATATGGTAACTGCTTGAGATAAAACATGTGTCACGATTCATTAATGATGAATTAACGTTAGATCAGTATGTAACTAAGACTTAGTCTGTGGTTAATTAATACATTAGTAATAGTATAATACTATATTATTTGTGCCCCATCGAGTAAAGTGTTACCCCCTTTATTTTATCAGTGTTTCATTTTCTACTCTCGTCCAGTTTCTGGCAAAAAGTCATTAACTCAAATACTTACTCTGGACAGGACTGCAATGGGCCTCCCTGTTTCAATCCATTTAAATTATTTCTACAGAGAAGCTTGAAACGAGCAACTAATTTATGTAACATCTTCAATACTGTGGGCCTGAGGCACAGCATGTCATTATACCTCAACCATGCCCTAGTTAGGATAAAATTTTACAACCTTGCACTCCACGAGTGAATGGACAGTCGACTGTCTCTAGTTTTGTTGAAAATAAAACTATTGATCTGTAATATATGTGCTTTTCCTCGGTGTTTTCAGTGTTTCAAGCAAAATCAATAATGGGATTTGGGAGAGAGAATCCCTGCCATGACATTCCATTCCAGTGGTGTCTGAGTGATGATTTGGCTAGCATGTTCTTTCAAAGAGCAATGGGAGAGCTGGCTCTATGAGAAGGGAACTCCAGATATGCTGCCAGGCTAGGGATGCAGCGTCCCTAATCCAGCTTCATCCTTTGAAACAAAAGAACAAAAGAATTGCACTACACAAGAGAGGAAAAAAGCATTATAGAGCATAGATTAAAACATATGTGTGTGTGTGTGTGTGTGTGTGTGTGTGTGTGTGTGTGTATATATATATTTGTGTATGTGTGTGTGAGTGTATGTATTTATATATATATCTGTTGGGTGACTCAGAATGCGTTCATTCATGTCCAAAGGCAAAAATGACTATTAATAACAAGACTGGGTGGGACTTCAGCCTTGACTGAATTTCATAAAAAGCCTACTGACTGTTTTATGTAGGGGCTGAGTTTTTGGTACAATAAACCTTTTGATAAACCCTCCATCTGCTTGACAGTCAGCTGTATTTCTTTAAGGTTTTTTTCTTTAAGCCGTTTTTCTTTATTTTAATACATTAGTATTAGTATCAATGATCTACATATTGCATTGCTTTGTTTTAGCATTTTTGACAGCAAGATCTATAAATCTAAATGGAATTTGTAAAGGGCCCCATGTTCTCCACTAAATGTTTATACTCTATAAACAACAAGCACCAGATCAAACCTGGAAAATCAGTGACAATGGAAATTGGAGGGATATTACAGGACTATACCCTTTTATTTGTACCTATCCTTTAAAAAACATAAGCTGGAAGATCACTGCTTGCTTGAATTATAGAGGAGCTTCTGCACAAGGCATTTCATTTAGAACTTCAATATGTTTTGTACATAAACTGTCCATATACATCACACAGCTGTCAGCCTGTATATTATGTGTGCGGTGGTAAGTACGCTCAGCTGCTCAGCATTATATAATCCCTACACAGGGGTAGGTACGTGTCCCCTCTGCTGGAGAGCATTCCCTAATAGCTGCCCAGAAATGACTTTTGGAATATTAACAAATTAGGCTAATATGTGTCTCTGTCTGTCTACGGTACTTTCCCTGGAACTGAAATATGGAACATGTCACATTTACGACTGTATATTTTCTATGCCATATTGTAATTTTTTTTCTTGAGTATAAACACCTCTCCACAAGGTCACACTAAGACTGTCGGATATAAGAACTTGAAATAGCCAGCCCAATAGGTGTTCTGGCTCCAGTACCGAGCCACAGGAAGCAAAAACTGGGGGGGGGGGGGGGAAGGAAAACGACAACTACAGTACAGCACAGATCTGTCTGTGAGAGGAGTGCAAGGAGGCGGCATCATCTAGCAACTGTGCAGAGCCGAGGGGGTTCACGGTGCAGTGGCAAAGGTCGCGGGGAAGATGGAAACTTCCTCTTTTCTCACCAAGCCATTAAAGGTCATCTCCACGGCGTCTCATCAGAGGGAGAACAAAAGCAGTTCCCACGTCGGACTGTGGCAACAAGCAGCGGCAGCCTCATGCGCCTCTCCCACCTGCCTGGGTAACGTGACCTCTCTCCATCTGTTCCCACTCACAGGCTGCTGGTTGGTAATCATGGAAAAACAGGAATGGAGAAAGGGCAGCCGGACAGCCCCGTGAAATGCGCCATGAGGTACGGGAGCATTAGGCAGAGAAGAGGGGACTTTAGGAGGAGAAACTCGTTATTATTTTACTGCCATTATCAGCAATGAGCCCATCCTCCATCACGCCGTTACGCTCAGCGCTAAGGAGGTCCTTAATCGAATACAAAGAACGCTTCACTGCAAAACCTGACTGGCTTGAAAAAAGGTCATCACATACAAGAGAGATTACATATTGTACCACCTACTATCAATAAAATATAATGCATTACCAGTCATACTCATTCAAACTAGCATGCACACATAGCTTCCCTTTTTAAGAGATCTGGATGCCTTACGTACATCTCTCCTCATTGTTAATACGAACTGAGGATAAATGCATCACAACACTTTGCCTGTTATTCAGGCAAATTGCTATGTGTCACAGAAACGTGGGGAATGCCTTTCTACTGATCCAGCATGAAGTTAGCCTCTTCCAGAGCCAAACGCTGGCGAGGAGATATATTTTGCTGAAGCTTGTATTTCATCTAGCTGCTAAATTCGGCTCTCCTGAATCACAAAGAACAACCTGGAAGTTTTTTCTCAGTTCTTTCAGCATCTGGAACGCTACATAGTTCGTTTCTAATTCCTCATCCGTATTATCAATTGGAAATAGACCAGAAGAGACAGCCTATCATCTGAAAATGTCAAGGCAGATGAAGTTCTATTCTGAATTCATAATAGTGGAAAAACGGTCACGGTGGCACCTCAGCAAACACACACAGACGGGTGCTCACATATGCATACCTAATTCCTGACCCATTTAACCACGGTTGAGAAGGTCCCCTAATGTCGCAATCTCAGATTGCAGGCATCTCCATAGATGGAGTGGTTTACAGCTGGTGGTTTCTTCAGGATAACAAGATCAGCAGATTTGGTGGTATGAAGGCTCAGTGTGATTTCATTACCGTGCACGACTAATGTTACACTGTTTCAAATAATGCATTACTTAAGTAATATTAATATTTATTTGCACCATGAACTAGCAGCCCTGCTGTAGCTTCAGAGAAAATGTCTTCTTTGCCTTAGAAAATCTGCTTGCTGAATCTGTATCAGATCATCTACCCATTAATTACACCTAGCCTTTCATTTCTGTCTCTTTATAGTTGTGTTCTGTAATTCATTTGAACAAGTCATATAAAATAATGATTTTCCTTTCACTTTCAGCTGGATTTTTATAGGATTTCAGTTTAGCTGGGGCCTTTTATTAAGAACAAAGGGGGCCCTCTTGATTGCAGTGGTGCAAATATATTAATGGACCACGACATGAAATAGGGAATGTTTTGGGGGGGAAAAACATAATTCAATGTATGCATACATTTAGAGGCTGAAAAAACAAAGCTTAGAAAACATTCTTCCAAAACAGTTTTCAATCATAAGTGGTCTCCCTCTCTTACCTTTAATTCTGTTTACTGCTATGAGTCACGTAGGGATTAACTCAGCAGAATGACTTTAGTGGAGCACTGAAACAGCTTTACAAGGTTTGTAGTGAAAAAAAAGGCCAGAGATCCTGAGGCAAGTGGAACTAACCAAGCCCCCGTGCCTCCGCAAGGTTCACAGATCTGGGCCTGGGACCAAGGTGAGAGTGTGAGAACTGAACAAAGAGATGTGAGTCAGAACTGCCCGTTAACTCCTTGCACGCCCAGTCCGGTTAGCCAGAGCTCACTTACCACCTTTGCAGTATGCGATGGCTCCTAAAAATAAGGTTTGACGTCAAGAAGGGGAACGAAGCGGTGTGCTTTGCTTATACGGCTCCAGGCCGGACTTCCACCTGTGGTATCCTCTTCTGGCCTGATGCCTCCTACTCATTTGGCCCCCGGTCTCCAGAGGCAGCTGTCTCCGTGCACAGCGTGTGAGGCAGCTTATTGCCCAACAAGTGCTGATGACAGCCACACATTTGCCTCGGAAGGCTTGCTTCATATATCAGCTTTGTGATTGGAGGTCCATTGCAGTAAAGTCCAATCAGCCCATTTTAACATCTCACTCTAGCATCATAAAAACAGGAAATGGAACCAGTGCTAATGTGATATTAAGAAGATGTCGTTATAGGAAGAAACAAATACTAATGCATAAAGACAAACACCAAATAAATAAGAATTAACATAGCAGGTGAACTGTAAGATGCTAACCTACAAAACTACAATGGTTATAGTTATAGTTATCGGGGCCAAAAAACTCCATCTCACTCAGTGAAAACCGTTTATTATATGGATGCATGCAAACCAAGCATATATTTAAAAGCTTGTTTTGACTAAGATTATGCAGAGACCTTTATCACTGATTCATGGCTGATCTTCTTTCTACATGTAATGAAATGCCATCCTTTAATTGGGATGGGGACAATTAATGAATCCTTAATAAGAAAAATTCCATACTGCGAAAGATGTTTCTGTACGACTTTCTTTACCGGAGAATAATCCGTTCAGTCTGGTGCCAAAAGGGAAGGTTCCAAAAACACCACATCGGACAACTGATGAATTATGGAACACACATGAGGACGGCTCATTCTAGCTACCCTGCAGCTTCTGAGCCGGCTCCCCTTTTTAGCTGGGTTAAAATTTCAAGGGTATTTAAAGGCTTGCTATTTCACAAGACCTGGCTGTATATAAGGGACATGCCATCCATTTTCACAGAGGCTTCCTTACTGAACTTTTAAAGGCGCCTCGCTGTGGAGTACAGCCGCTTGAATGCTGCGCTTTCTCACCCAGAGTGACAGTTCTCTATATGTTCCTCCTTAGAAGAGCCCACACTCACTGAGGCGTGATAAATGACCTTCCCGCTTTTTATAGGCATAGGACACCGCGCGGGTTCACGCGCGGTCCATAGCAATCAGGAGACTATGACTCAATGGCTGCGTCAGGTGGGTCTTGAGAAAGCGAATCTAAAAACGGCGCTACCTTCAGTGTTGTTTGTGAAGCAAGGGCTCCCTGTACATAGTTTACAAACCACATAAAGAGCCCAAGCAACATTGCTGGAAAACACGTCCTTCCTTTCTTCACTTTCTTAGCTTTGCGTGTGTGTTTGTGTGTGTGTGTGCAATTAGTCAAAGTCAAGTCAAAGTGAACTTTATTGTTATCTCGACCATATACAGGTATTCAGGGAGAGAAAATGCCGAAGCTCAGGGCCCATAGTGTAAGCATAAACAAAACAAGACAAGACAATATGCCAAGGACATACAGGTGCAATTTGAGAGGAAGTATGCATTGTGCAATATACGGCAATGTGCAATGATGGGTAATGTGCAATATTGTTAAACTATATTAAATATGTGTTAAGAGTTTAATGTAATCAGAGGTAGCGAGTTTGATCTGAGTTAGCTTTAAGGGTCAGTGTGTGGCCTTCAGTTTCAGTTTGTGGGTTAACGGGGGGCTGAGGCAGTGACAGGCAATTATGAGAGTAATCTCGTGCTTAAGATAAAGTCTCTCGCTCTGTGTACAAAAAAGTACATCGCATCATATGTTTTGTGAAGCAGCCCTTAAAGAAGGCTATGTGTGCCATTCTGCACGTGTGTCGCCATATAATAACATGTCCACCTGCTTTTCAAATCGCACAAAGACAAACTGCAGTCATGAAGCAATTATTTCTCTTACTATCTCCTAGCAGTCCAAATAATGCACGTAGCATGCATGCCCAGAAATATGATTTCCTGCACTGAGTGACTTTCTAAATATATAGCTGATTGCTACAGTACTGTGCAAAAGTCTTAGGCAGTCAAAGAAACTCGATGTATAAATGGTCTTCATGTTGGTGTAAAACTATGATATGTCTGTCAAAGTGTGTTAACTTATCCCAGTATCTGCAACAACTATACGATATACCCTTGCACTTTTTGATTTGACCACTAGCACACCGTGATTGGCTACTCAATACCTACTTGAGGTATTTAACTATTTTACTTAACTAATTAATTGAGTTGGTGGTTAAATTTAAGAAACATATAGAATGGCTGAGATGCCCGTGAGGAGAGGTTTACAAACCAATGAGGTTTTCTTTTAGCCATCCAGCAAGATATTGGCAACTTTTTGGCGAACAGAAGAAATTCTTGCTAGTTTTTACGTGTTACTATTAATTGGCGTATGTTGTAATGTTAAATTGTGTTTTTTTCTGAGCAAATATACACTTACTACCCAGATAAATAGCTTTAAACATTTTCTCTGACTATCTAAGACCTTTGCACAATACTGTTAAACTTTATTAACTGGTAGCGTGCGGGCCTTTCCTTAACCTTTCCCGTACTCAGCAAAAGACTAAATGCATTTCATGATTCCACTGAGTCAATTTTGTCCACAAAATAACTGTGCATCATTCATGAAATGCATTTCGTCCACAAAATGACTTTGTTTAATTCACAAAATGCATTTCGTCCACGAAATGACTGTGTATCATTCACGAAATGCATTTCGTCCACGGAATGACTTTCTTTAATTTACAAAATGTATTTCGACCACAAAAGTGCTGATATCATTTCTGTGCACAAAATGAAGCATTCCTTTTGATTTCCGTGCACGAAAGAAAGTGAAGTCTTTATGCTTTCGTGGACAAAATGCAGCGAGGCATAACTTGATTTTGTCATTAAACAATGCTGTTTGTGACACAGAATGTATTTTGTGCATGAAAATGAGCGCTTGACACTTGGCGCCCCATATAAGCAGGGCCGAATACGACAACCTTGAGGTGTCTCAAACGCCCTGCCGCTCACCCGCTCGCTCACACATCACGCCCTCGTCTTGATCGCTCAGCAGAAAACCTGATCTGGGAGTTAATAAAGTTCAGTCAGGAGCGTTTCCCAGTGAGTTATACGGTCGTCAAACCCATCGCTCCAGTGCCCCCGGCCTCCCTCAGAAGAGCGAGGCTGACAGATTAAGTGTCGTCACCGAGGCCGGCGCTGTGACATACGTGCTCGGAGCAGGTGTTGTGGAGGTCAGGAATGCAGGCAGGGTTTCCTCGGGAATCTCGAGTTGGCAGGAGCGGCTGGGTCAGGTGGGTGTTTCCATAAGGTCAGGGGCGTGCCTCAGAAAGAGGCCGCAGCTGTGTGGCCCGCTATCACCATGCCAAAAAGCTACCTCATGTCCTCGAATACGGCCTGGAGACATGTGTCTGTGCTTCCAAATACATTTCCGCTTGCTTACCCAAAAGATTTTCACAGCAGCAATTTTTCTGTCCACCCCTGGGACGAGAAACAGCATCTTGCTCTGGGTCAGCCTTTAGCCTGCGGTATCCTTCAGAATCAGCTTTCTGCTCGCCTCTGTTACCGGCCCACTCGTCTGATTCTTCCAGTTAGTGCTGGTTCCTGACTCATGGCAGGCATTTCTCAGTTGCTTAACCAAGCTTACATTAATATCACCATTTCTGTACATATAGTATTTTTTTTTTTTCACAAGACCAGCAAATGCAGCACTGAAGTTACTTTCGTTGCAGTACAAGATGTATTAAAAGTTTTATATGCATATCAGCTAACTGCTTCATTAGCAATGGCAAAAATTGGACATAGGCTTAAATATTTCAGGAAGATCTTGCGCAGGTTTTCTTTGATGTATTTTGTAATACCCTATAAATTACACACACTACTTTTTGAACCTAAAACACATAAAAAGATTTACGGATTTGATAGAGTGACAAAGCCGTTGAGATACTCTGGTTCATGAAGCAGTACTATCCAGAAGAGTACAGGTACTGTTTAAATTTTAATTTTAAGCTGTTGAAATGAAAGGTGCCTTTTACCCCGAATGAGCTTTAAAAATGGAGGAAGGCAGAACAGAGGGATGAACATACCTTTAACCAAAACTTGAAAGTTACCGTCTACCAAGCTAATTATTCCACAATCCCATCATAAATATTTTGAACTGCAGCTTGTAGTTAGCAGCTACTTTGACAATGGCTTTTGTTAACAGTGACTCAGAGCTTTGATGAATCAAGCAGTCCCAGTATTACATAAAATTATTTGTCACAGGTGTATGGGGTCAGTCATCAAATGCACTCTATAGCTATAGACTTAGTTTTACGCCTCCCCATTGGCTTGGGATCATGTTTGTATGTTTAATTACCTGAGAGACAATGGATATGTGAACCCCTGGAAGCAGTTAATCAAGCTGATACAGTTCAGAATACATAGTGCAATAGTTACTTTTTTTGAAGACTTGTAGTACGACTGCTTCAAGCTCACCATGCATTTCAATTAGAAAGTAAACATATAATATGACAGCTAAAAACTGAACGAGATAAAAAAAATAACTATGAGATTCAAACTATGCTTAATTATACCTTATTAGGAATCATGAAATACAGCAGTTAATTGTTTAATGCTAGAATACACATTCTGTTTTTTATTGGGACAGCAGATCTACATCCTCCATTAGTCAGCAGGTTATAGTGCCATTTACCACAAAACCCTCAAACGTGGAATATGAAAATCATAAAAGAAAAAGGCTAAATTTGCAGTTAACTTAGCGTGCACTTGCACTAGGTGATCCTTACCATGCCTGAACACATTTGAGCCCCAGAGTCCAGTTAGTTTGGCTAGTGTGATCGCTCTGTTAGTTGGACTCGGGCATGGTACGCATCCAGTGTGATCGCTAACTGTGCCCAGGCCCGGAATACACACACGCACACATGTACACTATACATTAACTGGACCTGGAAGGAATGTATTGGGTAGGCTGTACAGGTCACATCATTTTGAATTTTTTTTTGCAAAACTACCCTTCGAAAAAAATAACTCATACAGATTTGGTAGCGACAAACATTTAACAAACAGCAGCAAGGGATCGCTTTGGTCTACGGCAAAGGTGCAGTGTTTGCTGGAAATGTGGGCTGACAAGAGTATCCAGGAACAACTGGATGCAACACACAAAATACTGTGAAAAATATCAGACCATCTTCTTATATGTGCAGCATAAATAAATAAAAATCGCTGCATTGCATGCTAAATAAATCTGTATAAAGGTCATGTGTCATTGCAGCTAAAATGACTCCAAATAAGACACAGAATAAGGACATTTATCATGAACTCCACTGTGCTGTGTGACAGTGCTTCTTATTTCTATGTTTTCTTCAACACAGAAAGTCACATGGTGATGATGATATTGTGCTCAGGCCCGGAACGTTAAACTCAATGTGAGTGCAGACCAGCGGGAGAGTGGGGAAGGGGAACAATCATGCTTCGGCACAGTACGAGGAAACCAGGCCAAGTATGAGTACTGTACGACCTTAGGCTAGCAGGGATAATTGATTAATCAGCCATTATATTGAGAACAATTTTAACATATTGGCCTTTGGAGCTTGTAGCTTAGCTATCCGAATAAGAAAATACATAAATCAAGTGATGATTAACATTATTGAGACTCACAGCGCTTTGCAAAGAGTCCCTCAAGCAATAATACTCAGACCTCTCCATTTCTCCCTAAGTTTGAAGCAGCGTTTTATCTTAACAGTTGCTGCTCTTCACAGATATTTCCTCTGACACAGTCACATCTTCCTTACCTGGATGTCTCACCATCACTTCGTCTTACATCCTTTATTTTCCATTGGACAGTAACTGCACACTGACCCCTTACTGACGCAGCAGAATGCTGAGAAGCAGCACATCACCATGGACAATCACCTGGCCTCTTCCAAACACAGCAAATTCACGGTGAGTGGATCCCTACTCTAATAATGTTCTGATTTCTTACAAGTGGACCCTAGAAACTACCGCAAAGCCTAATCTGTCTGGCCTGTCTCCTTTTGCAATCAAACTACAAGAACTTATCCAGATATAGTGACCCATCTGCTTTTCAGCTCGTCACATTGGCTGCTGAATATGGCTTGGATAAGGTTTAGAGCCTTTGTTCTGGCTTATTAAGGAACAAATGATTTGTGACTGCAGCACTTTCAGAATGCCATCCGCTTCTACACTCCAGCCAGAACACTTCACTTGGCATCTTGCAGGGTTTGAAAACTTCCCAACCCCGGGGCCACTGTTCGTAAGTCTGCTTCTTCTATGCTCTGACCCCCTGCTGGGGAAATAAGCTTACAGATGACGTATCTGCAGTCTGTCTCTAGCAGCAGGCTAAACTCGAACATTTTTAGACAGTACCTCTGCCCCCAGAACTTGAGAAGTCTTCAACAGTGCACAGCTCATAGCTAATTCACTGTGATGAATCTGTGCTCATTCTTTCTGCTGGCTCATTTGTCATTCTATGCTATCCGCCTTATATTAATTCACATGACTTCTTGGGTTTTAACACTAAAATGAATTTATGTGACTAATTAGAGCAGCACTTTTATTGCATCATATTATTGTTTTATTTCTTTGTTACACATTGGCATTGTTATTAAATGTTTTAGACTGTATCTATGAATACAGAAATCACTAGTGATAGGACATAAACATTTTTAAATTTGATGTAAACTGTACCAGCTACAAATGATACTAGCAGTTATCAATTATTCTTTGGCATCCTGGTGATTCAGTTGGTAGTACTGTTGTCTCAGTAGTTCCGGGTCCTGTATTTCAGTCCTGCCCAAACAATATGGGCAGGACTGAAATGGGTCTCCTTTGGTTTCCTTCCAGAGACCAAGATGCACGCAGCTTATGAAACAGAAGGTCGTCTTTTCAAAAAAGAATTGCTTCTCAATTCACTTTATCTGTCTGAATGAAAATGTTTCTAAATATAGCAACAGGGAAAGGGTTACTTATTTAGATTGAATCAGGAAGAGGAACATACAAGCCTATTAGGTTTGCGACACTAAAACAATTTCAATCATTTCAAGTTTCCCAACATTTGCTTGCTTTTGGGTTTTATATTTGAATAGTAGTACATGACTTCATGAAAATTTCAGTACAACTGAAGAGAACCCATTACTAATGCAATGAGTAACTGTACCTGAACTGCTCAGCTTGTTTCAGACAGGAAAAGATGTTATATCCACCAACCTATTGCTATAATCGATTTGTTTAAGATCAGACAATGGGGCAAAGCTTTTAACTAGCAATGCTCACATAATGACCAAAAGCATACATTTATATAATATATGTTAATCCTGAAGGTCATTGACACAAACAGGCTAGCCCCACACAAATGCTAGCTGCATAACTTCACAACATATTCTTTGAGCTGTGTAACAACGCATTATGTAATAACTTGACAAAATGTAACTAATTTATATACTACGGTATAATTTTATATTGCAACATTGCCCTGTTATTGTTATCATCATCTTCATCGTTATTATTGTCATCATTCAAAATTTTACATTCTGTTGAGTTATTATATAATGCGTTGTTACACTCCTCAGTGTATCGTCTTGGAGTGTGTCTCTGCAGAGGATGTTTATTCATAGCTGCAGTTCAGACGATTAGTTGGGATATTAATACATAACCAAATATTTACTGTAACTAGCTGTAAATCCTCCTCAACTTAATTTTAAACCAGGCTTTTCACACTGCTAAGAGACAAGACCAAGAACAGGGGATAGATAGAATGTTGACCCAATGAAAATCATATACGGAGTACTGTGCATTAAAACCATTAAACTGTTAAAGTATGAATAATTATGAACAGTATAGTATAAAATATAGTATTAGTGTATAGATCGTATATCATTATTATTGTACATTATTGACGTATAAATTCATGTGTTCTATTCAGTCTAATTCAGTATAGCATAAATAAAATAGTTCAGTTCATTTCTAGATTAGTAAAGAGCAGAGAGTTTGGCCGTGGTAATTCAACATGTTGGAATTGAAAGATTGATGTGAAAGAAATCAGATACTTGTTACTGTATAGGACAAATACAAACTACAGTTGTCCAGCTGAACACGCTTCAGCTCAGTGGAAAAAAACTAAGCCTTCTAACTCCCCTGGTAAAAGCCATCTATCTTTCATAAGCACTTATCCATGTACAGGGTCATGGTAAACCTGTGAATGTGGAGGAAAGCTGCAAAAAGACAAGGAGCACACGGAACCTCCACACACACAGAACCCGGGTCAGGAACTGAGCTTCAAGCTTGGAAGTGTGAGGCTACGGTGCTAGCCACTGAACCACCATGACACCCCCCATTGAAATATTATAGCGTACAAAAGGATCCATATACAGCACAGTGCAAAAGTCTTAGGAAATGTTTAAAGCTACAGTAAGTGCTCAGAACAAAAAACACAATATAATATTAGAACATATGCAAATTAAGAGTAACACAGGAAACAGTTTAAGAAAGTCAGTGAGGTATTGATTAGCTATACGAGGTGGGGTCTGGTCAAGTCAAATAATAAATTAGTGCATTGAATGATTGTTGCGAATACTGGGGTGACTTTAGGGGAGGTTTTAAAATGGCTAAGCTGACACACTTTGACAGACATTATATTATAGTTTTACACCAACATAAAGATCATTCAGTTCTGTATATATGTATATATTTACTTTTCATAATCTTGACTGGTAATTAACCAAAATCACAACCAAAGACGGGTGATATCTGGTTGTAATGCAGCTTAAATACAGCTTTATTGTGGTCAGCAGGAGTCAAAACACTTAACATGCTGCCAGCTGTTAAAACAATGACTGACTTTTTTCAGTTACTTCTAGAATTTTTGGCAATTCACTATGCAAAGAAGCCCATAGTGACATAGGAAAAGAGATAAACACAATAAGTAACAGATATGTGATTATTTCCTCTTCTGTCAACAGCATAACGGGACATTCGTGGGAGTGGGCTGACTTTTCTCCATCAACCACACTACCCTGCAGACATGAGACAAACGGAGGAAAATGTAGAATAACATTCCAAATTGATACACAGTAACAGCATCATCACGACTAGAATTGGTCCTCATCTGCGTTTCTGGTGGATCAGATGGAATCAGATGAGAAAAGTAAAACATAGGCAGAACAAATGCAGCTACAATCAGAATAATAAGCATTGCTTACTGTATTGCATCTATTGCAACAAAACAGGACAGGACAGGATAGGATAGTATAAGACAAGACAAGGCAAGATAAGATGAGACAAGGCAAGATAAGTTAAGATAAAGCAGGATAAGATAAGATGAGATAAGATAAGATGATAAACTCTGTTAATCCCAGTGAGAAATTTTTGCCCATATAGCAGCAAGGTACAATGACTACACAAAAATACATATAAAGCAAAACAAGACAGTGCAAGATAGTACACCTAGTGCTAACAAATTACGCATAATTAAACTGCATTATTAAATTAAGTTCAGCTGCACTCTGACCCCAAACACTGATCAGGTCCACTGTGAGCCTATCCCAGGACGCAGCGAGCTCAGAGCAAGCAAACCCTGACCGTGACCTCAGTCTCTTGCAAGAAACTCACTCTCCCAGTCATTTACTAATACCCTTAGACACGAATGTCCTTTTCATGACCAAACGTGACCTTTACTGCATGGCTTTGAATTGTGGGAGGAAACTGGAGAACTTGGGGGAAGCGACGACCACCAAGGCATGTAGCAACAGTGCTGCACAAACAGACAGCAGCCATTCTAATTTTAATGTACTTATTCACGTATTACTTTCACAGCTGTGCGTGTACCAATTATAGTAGAGAATGCAGTTTCATCTAAAAGTGTTAGGATAGTTTTATTTTTATGTGTCATTTAATTTGAGTAAGTAGTAAATTAACTGACCCAGTGTCCTGTAGAACTGCATAAGAAAATTTCAATAATAAAACTGTGCCTTTGATCTCCGGATTCAAAAGTGAAAGACTCTTATTTTGAAGTGGTTTAGTAATATGCACTGAGTGAGGACAAAGGATAAGGTTCCAATGGAGGAAAGAGAATCCTACATTTTTCTGAAGTAACAGTGTGAGAAGGATATCTTCCTCGCTTGTTTATCAATAGCTAAGCCCATTAGTAAAGGCTGCTCCGGCAACCCAGTGATATGTGAAATTCACATTGTCCCTCAAGCTCATAAAAATTTAAGCAGGCCAGCCGCTGCACCCTGCATGTGAGTGGAAGCACATGCCCCGAGGTCGCAGTCGGGTCCAGGGGCGGCGTCTGCTACCGTTACCCTCCGTGAGAGAGAAGATGCTACACCAGCAGGAAAGCCTCACCCTCCAGGATCGGTTTGTGAAATCTCGCCTTGCAGAACTTGACACGTCTCCCTAAAACACTCGTGGGCGGGGTGGGGGGGTTTCTAGTCACCAAAACAATACTCCAGGCCAAACAAAAGCAGGATCCATGGCAATTGGACAAGGAATTTGAAAGTTATGAATGCATTTTCTGTGCATCTCTGACATGGCAAAGATTCCATATGGGCTTCCGATCTCTAAATTGAAACAATGCAAAAAAAAAGCAGACACATGAACCAGGACTGAGACGGACAGTTCATTTAATTAGATTCCCTAAATGATGTCATCCACAGAAGTCCATGGGCGGGGTTAGGTCCTTTCTAAAAGTACTGTGCCGGGCTGTCACACACAATTACTTGAGCCAGTACCTCACATGACAGCTCATACCCTAACCCCTTTTTCTCAGTGGCAATCCACATCAGACTTCCCCTTTAAAACTCTCTGATATATTTCTAAGTGACTTTTCATTTGAAAATGTCATATTGTCTTTTAATTCCTGGAGGCTGTCCCCACCATAATAACCAAAAGTCGTCTCTTCACTTTGGTGCAGAATGTTAATATAAGTGGGCCATTACTGTGTTTAATCTTGCTGTAAGCCAATTCCAACTTTTACAGTCCTGCACTGTGAGCGGATATTATTATTGATTCCTTTGTCATTCCACTCTGGGAACTGTTCCAGCGCGACGCTGTGGACCGTTCTGAAGATTTTAATCTCCTCTTTCAAACTGATTTCATCAAAAAAAATTAAAAGCCCGCCCCGTCTTTGATGTTGACCTTGATGCTCAGGTGGGACAGTTTGCAACAGATGAAACAGTTTGTTTCCAGTCTTGAACTTTTATGATACTCGTTTTATAACATTTTGCATGCATTGCGAGCGTCCGCTTGGTAATTAAAGGCTGACAGCGCTCACCACAGTCGTAAGGCGGCAGAGCAAACCTTTGCAGTCCACCGTTTGCTGTGCATCACCAAGACGACTGGCTGATCAACTGCTTACAGCCAGTATGGTGTGGATGCACAGAGCGGGTGTAGATATCAGATGAGAAAATCGTGATGTCATAATTCACGCTCTGCATTTTATGCACATCATCACACAGCACGCTTGTATTTTTATAGAGAAGACATGCTGTACCATTTACAAAGCATCAGACTGTCTTTAATGAGGCATTTTACTTAATTACAACAGAATGTTCATCAGGAAAAGAAGCATCTCCTGGGACAGGAGTGAAGTGACCAGATAATCGATAGATGGAATACATGACACAAATCAGCATTTGAATAATATGCAAAGTGAAGCGTTCAGCTATTTGTTTTCAATCATGAAAATTTTATATTAAAGACAGTCAAATGGCAGATTGGGGCCGTTGAGGAATTGGAAGCAGATTCAAAAGATAACTTTATTTAATCTCAAGCCGTAGTGGCTGGGAGTGTAAGGGCACAGAGCACACGGAGTCCCTCGCGGTAAGGGCTAGCCGCTCTGAGCCGCTGAGGGGGGCGGGTGCGTGATGTCCACCTGTCCAGCAGCCAGCCAGCCATCTGTCGCGGGGCTTCACGGTGACCCTCCAAACACAGGGGCGCTTCCAGAGACAGGCCGCATTAGCGCCGAGGTAGAGCCACAGGCCAACACCGAGAGGGGCTCAGTAACAGAGAACGACAAGCAGCACGCAAACAGGGCCCCCCCCATTATTGAACGGGGAGCCGGGGGCGCTGTTGTGGGAGCTGCCATGTGGGATTGTGCTACATCACAATGTCAGGCCTTCTACTGTCATGCTAATGTAGGGGCGTGGACCTGGACGTGCAGGCGGGGAGGGTCGCCCGAAGGAGAGTTCCGGAAGGTGACGAACTGCTCGGTGTCACCCAGCACAGCAGGCAGCAGCCATTAAAAGGGATATCAAACCACCTGCTTATCTTAAGAGCTTAAGAATAGCAGCATATCGCTTCACATTTAGCAATGCTTTTATTTCTCTCTATATTGGGTGAGCGCTTTAAATGCCAAGGTTATTTCTGCTATTTTGAGCTGACAGATACACACTCCTTACACCAGATTCATTCGTGTGCATTTTATAGGAACACCGTTTAATCAATGCTCATCAATACTAGGCACAATGCTCTGTACATGTCGTAACATTAATAGTCGACCCCTCCTGGGTGTACCCTCGCTTTGGTGTGCCCTGTGCAACCTGGGACAGCCCCCCCCCCCCACCCCGTGACCCTGTCCAGGATAAGCAGTTGGAAGACAGATGGATGGATATTAATAGTTCATCGCTTTGTCTTACCACTGGCATGAAGAGAAGTTTGCAATGTTTTCTTCCGTCTGGTCTTTGTTTTTGTTTTTCAGTAACATCCACATATGCAGTATGTAGAGACCCCCCCCCTCCCCGCTTTCTTTAAAATATACTTAAGCTACTGAATATTCTGCATATTATGTCAAGTCAAAAATGTCACCCAAACAGTGTCTCATTTCTATAAGGGTCTCCATTTTTGTCTTCCTAAGCTGATATATTTTTTTATCAACACTCAGTTTTTCCCCACACCTCTGAATAATTGCACTTATTTCCCAGCGCAAAAAGCATTGTTATTATGTTTTAAATTACAATTAATCATTTGGGTTTGGCATTGCGTCATGTGTCATTCTGTATAAATCACATTGTGCTATGATTTTCTCACAGAAGGCTGATTTTGTTGAAAACCCCAGGTCATACTGCTCTCTGGGGCCCCCCTCGACAACCAAATTGCAGCAGGAAGCCTACCTAAGGAATTTATCCCATTGCTGTTATTCATGTCCTACCAAATTTATCGATAAGCTAGCAGTGACAATCGGTGGAGTCGGCGGGAAATGAATACATCGCTCCAATCTGACACAGTCAGTTCACTCCAGGACAGGACATGAGCCCATTTATCCTCCATTATGCCTCTCAGCCACTGAGTTGGAACCCATCGAGTCTCTGACTCTATTTCAGTGAGATTGTTGTTTAATTCCAATCAAGGACTCCCAAACCCCACACTTCTGGACATGCAGCTTCAGCCGCCTGCTCTGTAAAAAATAATTGTGACCCTCGGCTTATAGGCGAATTCATGCCGAGCGTTCCTGCGGATTTTAATGCCACTTCCTACTTCATTGCCTTTGACAATGGGCTCATTAACCTGTGCCCATCATTATAAATACCGATTTTTTTTCACAAGCGGGATCCATTTAAAACTTAATTCCAAGCCGAATTTCATGTAATCTGATTCTTATTGTGATGCTGCGTCACATGATGAAGGGCAATGAACAACATTCCAGGGAAAATTGTGAGGATTTTATTATCTAAATTGGGTCACTTGGCTACCTCCATATATACGCTCTCCATCCTTCACTACATGGAAAAGATTTACAATTATTGCAATTACCACTGCAGCTGCTGTCCAGCTTATCTCCTCCCACAGACAGACGACACCCCAGTTAACATTTTATAATGGTGGGGACTTAAACAGATGAGGTGAACCAGGACAGTGCATCTGTTACTATCACTGCAGTCATAGCTTCTTCTCCCCCATACAATTACCGTGGAATTTTCTGAGCTCCGCTCAGAAGTCAAATACCCTTGATTATTTATCCCCTCTGCTGCAAAAACAAAAATCAAGCACTTACCAGAAGTCTTTTTCAGCACAATGGGTGTTTTACACAATGGGTATTCCATTCTTAATAATTAATCTTAAATATGGTGAATGGACTTCTCAGTATTAACCTCTGTAAATGTACTAACTGCTGTGTTCTGTTAATTATATCGCTTATGTTTATTTCATTCAGACAATCAAGCTTCTGGAGAACTGGGGCGACAGTGAAGTCATCCATCAGCAAGCATGTTGTTATTGACTGCAGTATACGGGCCACATGAACACCAGAGACCACCTGACAGCTCTGGTCAGCACGTATAATTTGATTCATCGCATGTCCCGCTAGCTGCAAGCATCATTAGATATGAAGGCTGCCCCTCTACAGGTGACACATATCCTGACTGTATTTAGGTTTCTGAGATCTTTAGTGCTAGTAACCTGTCCCATCATGTAATTTAAGCTAATTAAAAGGTACTTTATTTGAATGGGATGCAACAGAGGTAGAACTGATCAGTGAAATGGCTGATGGTACTGAAATAGTTTAGCATTTCAGCTGGCAATTAAAAAAAAAAACCATAATTGCACTGTATGATGGCCCGGCATTGTGTCCAGGGTCTACCCCTGCCTTGTGCCCAGTGCTGCTGGGATAGGCTCCAGGCCACCTTGTAAGTAATTAGAAGTCGGATGCATATATTTAGATGTATATATGAGATTCAATGCACAATGAGGGCCTGTTCTGGGCATTTAACTGGAAAACGTCAGCGTGCAATTCCGTGACCCTGTGATTATGTGATTTTGTGATTCCAAGAACAAGTAGGATATACTTTACACCTGGCAGTGCATTAACATGCAAACAGCATAGCAGCCTAGCTGGGCAAACTGCATCATGTCAGCGTCACAGCCATGGATGCGGTTTTGAACTTTGTGAAGGCCACCATGCCACTATGAGGGTGTAATGCATGAGATAATCAAGTCCTTGTTACACTCCTTGGTCAGCAGACTGCTTTGTGTTTTTAGCTTGGCTTGCATTTGCCAAGGGCTGAGCCATGCCACAGATATCAAACGGTCAGCATAACACAGGGAATTGATCACCTTTGCAAAAACGAGAAAGAAAACTAAGAGAGCGCATAGAAACCAAATGCCTCTACGAGAAATGAGGAAAAGTGAGACTTTGTCATGTAGGTAAGCAGAAGCCATTCCAGTTTGGGGTGCCCCAGTCAGTGAGCATATTCATGGGTCAATAAAATTAGTGCCATGTATCAATACAGCATTCATGCTGAGGATTGACAGTTACATCCTCACACAGCACACAACGACTTGCCTGTTCTCAGAACGTCACCGAATAGAGATTATTAAAACTTAAAAACTTTCCACTGCATTGCAAAGTTTTGGTAAACACTGCACAAGAAGTACAGATGATAGTTCAGTTCAATTCCTCCACTGTCAACTGCACTGGGGAAGAACACTATAAATAACTAACAACCTAGCTATTGTCAAGTCCCACTGCAGCTCCTTCCTTCCTCAACAGAATCTTTGCTTTCTCAGCTGCAGTTTCAGCGCAAATCTAGCAGGAGAACAGCATTCGGCTGCATGAATCAGCAGAATACAAACCGCGCGGCTGCACAGTAGAATTAAATATTCCTGTGTGCATAACCCTAAGTGGATGCAACTGCAGCTACATGACAAATGGGGAGAAAAATAAGGGCCTTCCAGACGGTTAGTTGAATCACAGGATTGTCTCCTGTGGCCACGTATGTTGTGGGAAAGCACAAATCAACAGAAAAAAACGGGCTTATTTTAAAAAGGCAACAAAAAGAACAGAGAACTCAGGGCACTCACTGAAGGGAAAGGAAAAAACAAAAGCACTGTATTGCTAGCTAGTGTGCTATTACTTTGTATTGCTAGTTCGTGCTGTTACACTGTATTGCTAGCTAGCATGCTATTACAGTGTATTGCTAGCTAACGTGCTGTCACACTGTATTGCTAGCTAGCATGCTGTTACACTGTATTGCTAGCTAGCATGCTGTTACACTGTATTGCTAGCTTGTGCTGTCACACTGTATTGCTAGCTAGCATGCTGTTACACTGTATTGCTAGCTAGCATGCTGTTACACTGTATTGCTAGCTTGTGCTGTCACACTGTATTGCTAGCTAGCATGCTGTTATACTGTATTGCTAGCTTGTGCTGTTACACTGTATTGCTAGCTAGCATGGTATTACACTGTATTGCTAGCTCGTGCTGTTACACTGTACTGCTAGCTCGTGCTGTCACACTGTATTGCTAGCTAGCATGCTATTACACTGTATTGCTAGCTCGTGTTGTTACACTGTATTGCTAGCTAGCGTGCTATTACACTGTATTGCTAGCTCGTGTTGTTACACTGTATTGCTAGCTAGCATGCTATTTTCACTGTATTGCTAGCTCATGCTGTTACACTGTATTGCTAGCTAGCATGCTATTACTTTGTATTGCTAGCTCGTGCTGTTACACTGTATTGCTAGCTCGTGTTGTTACAGTGTATTGCTAGCTAGCGTGCAGTTACACTGTATTGCTAGCTCGTGCTGTTACACTGTATTGCTAGCTAGCATGCTATTACACTGTATTGCTAGCTCGTGTTGTTACACTGTATTGCTAGCTAGCATGCTATTACTTTGTATTGCTAGCTCGTGCTGTCACACTGCATTGCTAGCTTGTGCTGTTACACTGTATTGGTAGCTAGCATGCTATTACACTGTATTGCTAGCTCGTGCTGTTACACTGTATTGGTAGCTAGCATGCTATTACACTGTATTGCTAGCTCGTGCTGTTACACTGTATTGCTAGCTAGCGTGCTATTACATTGTATTGCTAGCACCTTTCTACAGTCCAGTTGGGACTTCTTTATCCCTGTAAAGTGTTCAAATCAGTTATTGCCAAATGGGCATGAGTAATTGTGATGTTTACACAGAGCTTGTTACAGTCCCTCAGAATTTTGGCTTACACCCCCAAAAAATTTGTCAGCCAGGGCAAGTGTAGTACACATATAATTTTTACTTTTATGTTTACCTCCGATAGCTCTTTACCTTGCCATCACTAAAACCTGCGGACTACAGAATGACAAGTTGGGGAGCAGATGGATGACGGACATTAAAAATTGAACTTTAAAATATTTACCCCAATTGTCCACACCAGTATCAACACATGCCAGGTAAAGGCTGTCACCACAAATGACTTTCAGACACTGTTTTAATGCATTTTGAATTCTATACTTTTCTAAAAGATCAGGCAATTAAATGTGAATCATTTATACAGTCTCTCACCTCCTAATATATGGGTAAAATACAACAGAAAAAACAGGCAATTTTTTGCCAGCATATTTAGGGGACATCAGGGCAAACTGTATTGTAATAACCTGGAATCCAGTCCAGTAGCACATGTTCGCTCTCCTCCTGTGCCACACCAGCAATTCATCTACTGCTGTTCAACATGGGCAGCGAAGGCCAGTCCTGGGGGGCTGAAAGGGGCACTGAGAAGGTGACCTGGGTATCAGTGCTCCTCAATTTGGAGTCGGAGCCATTGTTTCCTAACAATGTCACCCGGCCTGGGGTTCCTGCTACAGACCTAATTGGTAAAGTGACACCGTCCGTCAGCATGACCCTCAAGGACAGCGGCCCCCCTCTGTTACCGAAGAAGCTACTCAGAATTTAAACAAAGGTGCCTGACGTCATATGTGTGCTTTTTAAAAAAAACATTCATTTGCACCTTTCTAAATATACATGCAAGGCGTGCTTGTTATTAAAGGGAAAAAAAAAGATTGTTACAGAACTCCAGTATAAAAGCTATTTATGGGAAAATATTTGGGTACAAAGGCAAGTTATTCAATTAATTACATTTCCAGTTTTATTGGGGAGGTGACAGAATCTAGTGGTGCTTTCCCTGAAAAATAAAATGTAGGGAATGTGTGGAATGCTGGACATAAAAAAGACTGGTGAGCATCCAAAACAGGATCTGGCTGGTAAATTATACAGACTGATGGCAAGAAGATGGAAGAAAGGAAAGACAGGAGAGGCAGATTCTTACTCTACTTCAGTGTGTTAATTGAAAGCAGCACTTGTGCATTGTTTGGGACACAACATCCATTTGGTAAAAATATCTGTGTGGATGGGTATTGGATTACACACAGAAAGCGATGCAGAGTTATGGGATGCAGACCTACGGTACTGTGCAGCCAGATATTTTCTGCAGCGCCTGGACAAAACAGATCTGAAAAGTTGCTAACGCTAGTTAATGATGTCAGCATAAAAATATAGTATTTAGCCCTAAGGTTCTTTGAACCTTTACAAACTAGGAAAGAGAGGAATACAATTCTGTTTAAAAAAAATTATGTATCAGGATTTTATGTTGCTAACTACAGCCAGAATTACAAAATACCCTTACGTTCATACTTAAGAAACTTGCCTGACAATGACAACGTAACTATTAACTATCAGCAATAGTCAATTTGTAGATGAAGATCTTCAAGTCAAGCCATGTTACTTTATGACAATGTCACACATGTGAAATGAAATTGCATTTCTGCAGAGCTTCAGATAGCTAGAAGGAAGAACAGTTTAACACTGAACAATAAATACTGCATTAAAAAAAATACACAACAATGACCCTGCAATAAAGGAAGACATGAACAGTGTTGATCTTGTCGTTCAGTGAGCCCATGACGCATTACAACACGCCAGAGTCATGCATACAAACTGAAATTTGATAATTATTGTATCTATATGTGTTTAATTACATTTGTAAATCATATGGCAAGATGGGAATAAGGACCTTGTAACCTGATCCATGCTGTATCTCTTCTCTACACCCAGTGCCTTGTTAATTTCCCCATGTTTTCTCTGCCTGTTACGAAGCTAAATCGGCCGTCCTCCCTTCCGTTTGATTAAATCCCTTCCTCCAAATAAAGTCCCTATTCCAACTCAAAGTCAAAGTATCTCTATTGATAAAAGTCAAGATCCCAACTGGAGCAAGTCTATCATACATAAATATATATGTATCGCGCCATGTGGAGTCCATGTATGAACAACAGCACTCCCAGGCCAGCGGTCCACAGAGCTCTCTGTGATTTCATCTAACAAAGGAGCTTCACACACTCATCTGCTTCAATACGTGGTTCTGCAGCCTCTGTGGTGTTGGAGGCACAGGCTGAGAACATGTCATCCTGGCAGAGATAGTGGAGCACAATAGGAGGAATCAATGGTGCACCACTTCCATATGAGATTGGCCTTGCATATTTCCATACATATTTATGATGAAACCATTACAGTCACCAGTTCAAGTACTTTCTCAGATATAAAAAGTTGAGACTTTTCTATTGATTTTCCATGCATCTGTTAAATGCGTCATCAATTTAAGAAACTGCAAAGCTTGGAATTATTAATAAATTTTTGTTGGAGGGACCAGGGAGAAATGAGATGGTTCCAGTTTAGTGCCTTTGTGACGTATAACCATATGCTTTAACCATTTTACGTCGTCATTTACTCTGTATTTTATTGTTATGAATAAGAACCTGACACTTTCAATTGAGACTGGGCAGCGTATTGATATTCTGAAGTTAGCAGCATGGAGGAAGTGTATGCTAGATACAAGCCCAGGACAGGCCCACTTTGTACATCCTATATATACATGCAAATATATCCAGCTGACTTCCAACTACTTATCCCAGGCAGCACTGGGAATAAGGCACCCTGGACGGGATGCTAGTCCATCACATGGCAATTTAAAAATGCCAATTAATGTAACAATTAGCCTCCTCTTTGGAATATTTATATTATATTATATTATATTATATTGATTATTTGCTGTATATTTGGTGTATACTATTATACAGTATAAGCAAAAAAAACTGCAGGTAAATCTGGAATAAACCAGTTTTTTCCTTGTCATTTCGCCTGTGTATATGGCCGTTGGGAGGGTTCAGTAATCACTAACTGAAATGGTGAAGGTATAAGGAATTGTCTCTGGTGACAAAACATGACCATGACATTCACCAGCTTCACTGACCAGATGTCAAGGCCAAACAATTCATTCATAGGACATATAGTAATTCAGTAACATCAACCATGTGCTCGGGGACGATGCTTGTGTTCACGCTTTGTAACTTAACAGTGGTTCTCAGAATTTCAGTGTGTTGTTAAATGATGGTCTGACGGTGTAACTATTAACTATATTAACTATATTGCCGATAGTCATTTTGTTGTTCCAACACAGCACAGTAATGCATGCAAACTGCCCATAATCTACATTGTAGGCAGTGTAATATTGGTTATACACTGTATATATAAATAGATATATGTGTCCTTGTGAATGTGGGTGTAAACCTTTTTGTTTTTTGTCTGTTTTTATTTGATTGTTTTGTTTATCTGTCCATCGTGCAACCATTTATCCTGGTCATGGTAGGGTCCCGTCCCAGGCAGCATAGGGCACAGAGCAGGGCTACACCCTGAACAGGATGGCAGTCCATCACAGGGCACTCACACTCACTCACACACACACATACACACACACACACACACACACACACTATAAACAATTAGCAATTTGGAGAAGTCAGTTAGCCTGACCTTCCATCCAGAGGAAATGTGTGTAACATGGGGACATGCAAACTCCGCACACTCTAGGAAGGGCCGGGGTCTGTACATAAGATGACGATGTAAGTAAAAAACATCTCCTGTGCTACCATAGGCCAGCTCAGGCTTCCTGCACGGATTTGATAACAGCTAGGTGTGCCCAGGAAGCTTTCTCTCCTAGATATGCTGTATAACCTATATAGTCTACTACATGATTCCTCCAGAATATTCCATGTTTACATTGTATTTTAATATGTTTGTTTATTATTAATAACCCGCTTGGTCCTGTATTTAGTACAGTGGTACTTCTTTTCATAACCAATTTAATTCTTTGTGAATGGAAATCATTGTGTACAGTCATGCTTTTTTTTTTTGCGGTCATTACTAAGGACCGACTGTTGACCTCAGGTTCAGAACTGAGCGGCCAGCAGATTTTTCTTTGTCTAACAAAAAAAAAGGAGCATGCAAGTGTCACAGGGCCCTGAGAATGCATCCCGACAGGGAACGCCAGGGTATCAGTCACCAAGCACAGAGGCAACTGAACATAACCTTCAGGGATATGACTGCGGATGCCTCACAAAAGCTCCCTCAAGGGGGTGCTACACACACCTCTGCACCTGCCCCCCCAGCTTCCCCCGAGTCAGTCTCTGTGAGTCACCTTTGTTTAAAGCAGAGAGCCCAGGCTCCGCCTCCCACTCTCTCTGGTGGTTTATCATCTCCCTCCCCACAGCTAACCCCCCACCTCATTTGATGTTTAATTAGATCCCTTTTCATGCATTTGCCTTTGTGTTCGCCCCCAGAACAGACACACCTCGCGTGACATTTTTCACCCATAAGCCATTGCTTTGTGGCACCCATCTCACACCGCGAGTGGCCGCTCATCGCCACAGCTGTCATGCCGACACCGCAGCCAGGAAGAAGTGAGACGACACGGGACACATTTGAAATTAGAGGATGCCAATAATCCCTTTTATGTGTTTTCATCGATTTATACCACGTTTCTGGGAAATGGGAATCTGTTGCACTTCCGAAGCTCTTGGAACATTTAGGACAACAGATTAATAAGGACAACGTAACAGTGCCATGTGACCATTTATTACAGCAATCAAACACTGTCTCTGCCAATGTGAGGGAATGTGCACACAACGTGTCGTTTCCGTAATAATCCACTGAATGAGGAAAGTGGGTCATAGAATGTAAGGCATGAGTAGTACATGTATGAAGATGCCGCTTACACCGGCACACATGGCACATGAGCATGTCTCACTTCCCAGATATCCACGGTACTGCATGCAGACAGGTTGACCAGCAGACGAGAGGAGGCGTTAAGTGAGCATCAGGCCCCGGGGGATCTGGAGCAGCGAGCCATCCCCCCCCACCACCTTGGTGAAAGATGATGTCCCACTCAGGAATAAGGAAACAGCCCGGTAACGACATAGCAATTCGTCCAAAGCTGGGCTTATTGGGCTGACCGGGGAGGCCCCCATAGAAGTGTCTAATAGCAAATGCTAGACAAAAAGAGAGAGAACAAAAGAACTTCCTAGGGATTGGAGGGGATAAGTTCCTGGGAATGGCTCTGAACAAATATCAGCTTTTTTTTTTTTGTTTGATGTCAGGTTTGCTCAGGAATGGAGAATGTCAATATTTCCACAGCACGCTCCAGCAGGCTATGGGCCATAGAGAGAGGAGAGCGGCTGCAGAAGGTCACAGCCCCCGGAGCCTCCGGAATCTGTTTAAACATAGCGCCGGAGATCAAAGGCCCGAAGGATCGCAGGCAGCCCTGCCCCCAACGGCTCGCCAGGGAGCCAGATTAAGAGGCGTGCCGTGGATCAGGCCTACAGTGTGCCACATGACTATATGATGCTTAGCACAGGAATCTCAGTTTCCGGGTTCAGTCTCAGCATAGTGCGTAGCCTTAGTTAACCGCATGGAAAGTTACATTCCATTTTGCTTGTTAATTTTAAAAGTTGGGTTCAAATTTCAGACATTCACAGCACATTAAGTTCGGGACACATTAGCTTCACATTAGCAACTCTGATTTTTGATACATGAAGAATCTGTTTCAGTGTTTAGAAAAATGTTTATGGATACTACATTCAAAGTGCTCCTCCTGGCATGGACTCACTGCATCCCAGGCCACTGTGCCCCCTCAGCTTAGTGGACAGGCACAGCCCCCTTAACCGCAAGGGGACAGAGACAGAGCGGAGCATTACGCAGTCCTTCAGCAGCCTGGTGCTCTATACCCCTCCCTCCCCTCAGGGCCCAGAGAGCAGGTGAGAGTCTAGCCTGTTTATTTGGGTCAATTTCTGAGTCATCGCTCTGCATGGCCTGCTGACCTTCCATGCTCTCCACTCCACTGACAACAAATATTTTTAAGAGTTTACCAAATAATCCGAAGTATTACATTGAAATGAACATTAAGCTGAAGCAAAAATAAATTTTATACTTTGTCCGCCAAGCTAATGTGATATAGATAATGGTTTGCATACAAATAATGCTTGTGGATAGTTTTCATTAATTACATCAACCAACTTCAAGCTTAGTAAAGGAAGAAGCATTAGTCTCAGGGCCAGTTGTGACCCACCTATGCACCAGAATACCGTCCTCTTTTATCTGAGGGCTACCTGTGAGACGGCCGGCTATTCCGAGACAGTTTGTTCCCACAGAAAACAGATGAGAGGATCCTGAACTCCATGGGGATGCAGGGCAGCTAGATGGATGTGTTCAGACATCGCATCCAGCAGGCAGAAATATTTCTGGAGAGTGGAGTGATACCGCGCCATGGCCGTGACGTCCTTTTAACGGGGGGGGGGGGGGGGGGGGGGGGGGGTGTTGGGGGGGGGGGGGGGACGAGAGCAGCCA
>JAAGVU020000092.1:16767593-16810126 GCA_011763525.2 Mormyrus iriodes | reverse complement strand
TTGTGTAGGGAGGGGCGGGTGGGGGGGGGGGGGGTTGGGGGGCGGTGGGGGGGGGGGGGGGGGGGTGGGGGTGGTGGTGTATCACGGGGAGGGGAGCGCCAGAGAAGCCGTTCCCACCAGGCCACAAAATGAAAGACAACCACGGGGGATAAATAAAGAAGAGGACATCTGTAATAATACCCGTGCCCTCATGCGGAGCCACACATAACCCCACTGTGACTTCCCCCCACCCCACTCCATCCCCGCCGGGGACCGTGACATCACACACACCCCCACAGAACTGAAGACCTCATCTCTGCCCCCTGGCTGGCTGCGTTCCGCCGATCCCAGAATTCAGAAAAGTCCCATTAAGCGATAAATGTTAATGGTGGATCAGAGAGGCAAAAATAGACTGGGGGAAAAAAATGAGGATGTTAATTTTTAAGACGAAATTACCAGACATTTATGCTTTTAAATGGGTTAACCATGAAAGTAAAACAGATGGCCTCACTTCACAGATGGCCGTGAGGAGACGCTCTGGGTAGATTCTCGTTACTTGGTGTTAGAGGAGCTCCTCCAAGCCCAACCTGGACAGCATCCACTGCTAACGTCATTAAGCAACATGAGGGAAAAAAATCCTTTAATAAATAAGCAGTTTCATAAATGTTCCAGGACTCAACTGTAAGGGTTGTACTTTGCCATTCTGGGGGCTATCATATAAAAATTAAGCATGGAGGGACCGTGTGAGATAATGCACTGCTTATTTACAGAGGCCCTCAGAGATAAGCCAGGTTTTCCCATCCGGAAACACGCGGGCGCTTTGTGCTCATGCTCACCATCCCAGGGGCGGAGGGGAGCCAGAGACAGGGTGCGAGCCGCCAGACGACCCTCGAGCGTGACGGCGCACCGAGGAAGGAGCAGGGCACTCACAGAGCTCTGTGACTGCAACTCAACTAACGCTCAACATCCTCGTAGATTTTTCCTTTCCCGAGAATTTACCCATTTCTCGCAGGTTTTATCCAAAGCAGCATACAATTGAGGGAGCAGGGTCAGCCGTCTGACCCTGTTTTCTCAAATGGGGCGCAATTGGGGGTTAAGGGCTTTGCCCAGGAGCCCAACAGTGAAATCACTCAGTCGACCATGGGATTTGAACCAGCAACCTTCTGATTACATATTTCCTGACCTGCTGAGCCACACACCGCAAATCTCCTCTGGCTGACCTTCCCAAATGTGATACCAGACCCCCAGCAGACACCAACCAAAGCTGCCTGTAACTGCTTTCTCTCACACCCTTCCACAAGCAGGAACTGGGACTCTTTAGCTTAGCGGATCTCTATGCTACTGGAATTGATGGCAAGTCAGGCCCCGTACTCTCGTTCCAGCCCTCGCCAGCTCACATGGTGCCCAGATTCACACCAGCTGCACGTAAAACCCAAACCTTGCAGCAGAACGGACACAAGAGCGAGAGCCAGGCCCAAAAGCCGGCATGGTGAAATGTGAGCCGCGCTCCGTAAGCTGCTGCCCTTATGACGACTGCTTTGGGAGCCGCGTCCATCCCTCAGTAACTGGGTCAGGTGACACCTCACTGGGCGCCTGTGGATTTAACTTTACACAGGGCTCACACCCAGCGGCACTTCAGGAGAAGCTGCCAGGTGCTGGTAAGGCAAGAGCAAATACTGAGTATGAGCGCCCAACTTAACTGTTCCTCTAGTTCTTCCGGGTCCCTCAGGGTTTATCCCACCTCAGTCGCCCTGTCTCGGAAAGATCTTCTGCACCTACAGTTTATGCAGATATTGCTTATGCAAACACACAGAAAATGATACTAAGAGCCAGTTACCAAAATGGGGCATTGGGAAGGTGACCAGATAATCCATGTCAGACAGGACACTTTGTGCTGGGACAGGATTTGTGAACTACCATTTAAATTAAAAGGATCTGGATTTCACTTAAGATAAGTTTTTGTTGTGTGCTGATTGGTCAGTCTCCTATAATCATGCATGCATCACTAATGTTAATGTGGAACAGCTGGATGAGTCTCAATCAAGGAAACAAACCAGTCAAAGTGTAAGAAGAACTGGACAATTTAGCCAAGCACAAGAGCCTTTCGGTTTTAAAGTAGTTTTATGAAGTAGCTCCTCCCTGGCACAGACTATCTGGTCACCCTAGGCATTTGTGAGGTCTGGTACCCTCTTCTGCTCATCTGGCTCCACCTTACCCTCACCCAGATACAGGCTTCCAGCAGCCTTGAGGCAACTGGCTGTCAGCCTTGACCCCCCCTGCAACACAGACATATATTTGATGGGATGTTTTATAGCCCCCCAAGCCGGGGCTCCAGCTCCTACAGACAAGATGTCAGCTGTAGGTGTGGCAGCAGACCTGGTGTGCAGTGCTAGTGGCCCAGCAGGTGGCGGTGCCCAGATGGTAACCTTTACCAGGGCCGCTTGTTCAGCAGTGTCACTGAAGCTGCCGTGGACCCCAGGTCCCGCTGAGCTCCTGCCATCCGCTTCAACGTGGGACATCAAACGAAAAATATCAGCCAGTCTTTATTAACCCATGTGAACTGCTGAAAGGAGAGGTCACCACTTACACAGGACGCAGCAGTCCAATAAGAGCTTCCTCTTGTGGATATTTGAATGGTACGGTAACATTACATAGGACATTACAGCATATTAAACCATTTGTGCTTATTATGCTCAGCTTCTAGAATTTTCAGAAGCTCAGAACGCAAGCGCTGAGCCCAAAAATACAACAGATTTCCTATCAATCCTGCCCAGCTTTGATGCTGCGAAGTGCTTAGTGTATCGTATGCTGTGAGTCTATCAGTCTGATGGTATCATGTTAATAAAAACTCACATTGTACGACATTGCAGGGTAGGTTCAGTCCTGCTTCTGAGCACAGACCAGACTGCTTAACCAGCCTCACTTTGCTAAATGTCTGTCTCTTACCAAAAGGCTTGACCTACGGGACATATTGATGTATGTAGGTTATTCCGGAGGTTAGAGAACACGCCTGCTGCGATCAATAACTAATTTATACCAAATGTACACATAAATTTGTAGCAAGTGTGACACAGACAGGCACTGTCTTGGATGCTAACTCTGTTTTTCACTTACAGATTTTATCAGTTGCTTTCATTAAGTCAGAATCCCTGGGAAGACTCCGAATTGGCATGGATTGCAATGAGGCTGTGTTAACCTAATCCGGAATGCGACACTCCCTCTCGACACTCTCAAGGCTGACCCAGGAAGCCTCTTCGCTCGTAACGTGGGTCCTCTTCTGGGCTGTTGAGCAGACCAGTGACGTAAGCAGCCTCTGTACCAGCCAGGAGCAGAATCTGGATTTCTCTTTTCAATCTGCTTTTACATAAATGTTCAGAAACGGTGAAAGGAAGGACTTCCCAAATGCCTGCTGAGCTGGTGTTTATTAAAACTTCTCATTTTGAATTAATTCACCTTAAAGCATGATGCATTTATTTCTTACTGATAATAATGTACGCAGGAATTTATCATTTTAGGAGGTAGACTATATATACCTTATATATACCTTATATATACCTTATATATACCTTTGCCTCAGTAATAATTTGATAAGTGACTCAGGTCCGTTAGTGTGAAACTTGCATTCAAAAACTGCACAGAATGATTGAGCTCGACAGCCTGTATAAACCTCGGCACCAATCCATTTTCTATAACTGCTTATCTATTAACAGATTGCAGTGTACTTGGAGCCTATCCCAGGACACAAGGCAGGGTACAAGGCAGGGTGTCACCCTGGACAGGATGCCAGTCTATCACAGCGAAAAAACGAGGGCAGTCATCGGAATACTTAGGCTGGTTTTCCTTTAAAATGTAGCTAGGTTTTATATCTGAATCATAGGGATTACTATGCAAACAGGCAACACCATTCATTTAAAAAATGTGTAAAGCTGAATTTGTTATATAAGGTGCTATTAAATGAAGCAATAGCATATGAAATGATAATGCTGAGTGCTTCTACGTGTTCTACTGCACAACGGGGCTGGAAGACATGCTGTATCATCCTGAGTTATTCTCAGATTATTCTCTATGTGACTAATCTGAGTTTGGGCTTTCGCTGCCCCCTCCGAGCAGAACATTCTCACATCCCACAATAGTTTTGACGGCAGGTTCTCTTCATTGCTGGTGTGTTTCTCCTCTGACAAGACCAATATTTACGTTAAAAGCTCTAATGGAACGTGAAGCTGTATGCGAAGTACTTGTAGACCTTTCCCCAGGTAAATCACAAATCACTCTTCTCTTCTGTACACCAGATAAAAGTACACAGAGAAATCTCTTTTTTGTCATGTTATCCAAATAAAACTTTAAAAAAAATTCTCCTACAAAACCTTTTTGTCGCTGTAGTGAAATATCACACCCAGCTGTCGGTGAGTGATATTTTCTGTGACAGATGCCGCAGGTGCAGTAAAACACTGGCAGGGGGCGATGTTACACTAAACGATCAGCACTATGCTATTATAATATCACGTGCAGAACTCCAGTTCCTAAATCAGAAGCTGTATTTAAAGATAAACCAATAACAATGCAGGTCCCAATCAGCGGGGAGCAGTGGGAAGTTTGTTTGACAGCATCACCACCCCCTGCCCTGGGATCAGACCCTGGAGCAGCTGGTCTTCAGTTATTCCAGTTGAAACTCATTTTGAGTGACCCTGATTGAACCACCTCACCATAGGTCACATTAGAGCCCTCTTCCTGTTGTCAAAGCTGAAGAAAACATGAGCAAGGAAACTGTCAAGGCCATGTACTCTGTTACACATGCCACAATACATGAATATACCCCATACTGACATGTATGTGAAGACTGACAAGGTAAGGTTCACCAGTGGATAAGAGGCTGTGTCATGTGGTCAAACATCTCCATAGGACAGGGCTGACCACAGATGGCAAATTCATCCATGCCTTTATTTTTCATAGCTGTTTATTCATTACAGGGTTACAAAGAGCCTGGAGCCTATCCCAGGCAGCATGGCAGGGGAGCCCCCGGATGGGATGCCAGGGCAAGGCATGAAACATAAGCAATTGTAGAGACAAAAAAATTCAACCAACTGAATGTTACTGGACTGTGGGGGGAAACGCACACAAAGACAGCTAGAAGATACAATAAGTCCACACGCATAGGGCCAGGAACCGAACCCCTGCCCCTGAAGGTGCCAGGACGCGGTTTAATCCACTGCAGCACCAAGCCACCCCACTGAGCGCAGCCGATTATAAGCTTGTGTTCAGAACTCTCTGCTCTTCCCCAAATGCTGTCATACTGAGACAGTCTGTGGGTTTTAGTGGCATCTGAAAAGAAATGTGTTGCTAGAAAGAGCAGCTAAAAATGAAGGCTGCCTTCGGAGTTACAACAACACAAAGTCACCTGCACTGGCCCTGTCCCACCATCGAGACAGACGGACAGACACCAAGAACGGACCTTTTCACTAGCATATGCTTCAAAGCTGGGAACGAAGAGAAAAGGGACAATAGAGTGACCTAGTAGTAATAGTAACCGCAAAACAGTAAAACTTTAATCAAAATAAAATACAATTATGTATTGATATGTATAGAGACTCTTAAAGACTTCAAACTAAATAGCAAGTATTGATCACATTGTTTAACCCATAATACCCAATAGTACAGGTAAGTCTGTGACGCATAAACAAATATCTTTTAAGACAAACTGAAGATGAAGAATTAACATTTAAATAAAATATCACAGAACTTACAGCATTTTAAGTATAAAAATAGTAGGTTGTAAAAGGACAACTAGCCAAATAAATGTGGAATAGCAATTCATTATCATTCTTATTTATTTATTTTTATTATTATTAACACTATTTAAGGTGCACTCTACCTCGGGTGTCTGCTGTACCTTTCGGATGTCCTACAGAGTGAGTATCTGATACCCTGTACAGCATCACGTCACTGCGTCCCTGCGGAAACCGCAGAAGCGTCAGTACCAGCGGCCTGTCAATGCGCGCGCGTAACAGGCACCTGTCCGCTTCACGGACACGCACGCGGGCTGCCGCGGTCCCGTCCCGCGGGGAAGGGGACCGCTCGGAGTCCGTGCCTGCGGGGCAGGTGTCGCTCCCGGCGCCGGCCTTTCACTGCCAGCTGTTCAAATAAGAGGCGGATGCAAACTGCATGCCCCGCCTGTCAGCGTGCTCATGGGGGTGGCTGCTGTCCGGAGGGTCTGCATGGAGCTAATCCCAGGCAGCGCAGGGTGTAGGGCAGGGCTACACTTCTGCGCCGCATGTCAGACATGACATCTGAAAAACGTCGTTAATCAGTCTTTGTAAATGATTATAAATTGCATGGATAAATCTCCAAATCCCCATGGCTGGTAAAAAACATAGTATAATTACAGTGCAAGCTAGTTTATTGTTTCTTTCTTCATTTGCAAATTATACAGAAGCCATTCGAGTAGGCCTATCAGCAAAATAAAGTCAGCATTGGCGGCACCGTCTCCCTAAAGTATGTTAACATAAACAATTATTCGCGATCCAGGAGTTACATTTTGGACTGTTAAAATGGGAAGGACTTTTTTTCGGCTACTTAACTTTACCACCACTTACTCCCCCTAGGTAAACTGAGCATCACATGGAATGAAAAACTCAAAATAGATAGAGCTGCTTGATGCAAAGATGCTGGTGTCCCCACATCCCAGGACGTCATGTTTTTGATGGCGACAGATCCTTTGCACCCCCCTCCGCAGACACAGCCCAAAACATCCCTCTGGAGAGACCAGCTGGCTGTTACATAATGCCTCAGCCCTGATCCACGCGTCAGCCGAGCAAGGGGCAGGGCTGCTCTCTGTGGAAGGCTTTGTTTTGTATTATTATTATTATTATTATTTTCAAACTCAAACGCCTATCAACAGCACCCACCTGATTCCTCCATCATGGTTCTCTGACATGAAACGCCATAGTAAGTTTTAACGGTTTTAACGAAAGTGTTGCTGGGTGGACAGGGAGAGGGATTAAAGGGAAGAAAATATGTAAAATATAAATGTGTGGTATGATACAGCTGATTTAAAACGCCAGCGAAAAAGTACCCCTGCCGAGGTGCGGACTGTGCAAGCCTACCTCGTAATTCGCTGTGCACTTCAGCTGCAGTACAATGTTGCCACCATGTGGTAGACTGTAAAAATGAAAAGGACTATGGCAGACCAAAATAATCGATTCTAAATCGAAAATTAGACCAAAATAGGTTTTCGATTTAGAATCGACTAACACTTTCGACCAAAAGTAACGTTCAAGTGAGGATCAGGTCGAAGGGTCTACCAGTCCTTGGAATAATCACTCTGCAAACCACTGGACTTGAATTTGTGACCTTCCTATCACAAGCACAGATTCATAACCTACAGAATCACCCACCACATTCTATTTACTTAGCAGACACTTTTCTCCAAAGCAACTTACATTTGAGGTAGCAGGATCCGGCAATCCCTGGAGCAGTTATGGTTAAGGGCCTTGCACAAGGGTCCAGTGACGAAATTATTCTGCCAACTACAGGATTGGAACCAGTGACTTTCCAATCACAGGCATCCTAACCAGCTGAGTCACAAACTGTCCCTGAAGACTTTATTGATCATGCCAGGATATTCTTAAATAGATTTGGTGAACCTGAGACTTGGACTATCCTACTAACCTTATACAAGAATCATTCCTCCAGCTTTGACCTGGGGCATCCTGAGGTTAGCCAGAGACACCCAGAATGAAGCTTTGTATCTCCGCTCTAAGTAAGAGGGGCATAAATGTTTCGCCCCCAATCCCTCCAGTTCCACTTCCAGCCAGGAAGGTAGCTGGGCCACCTGTAGGTTACTCTCTGCAGTCAGGTAGACACAGACAGAAATATATCTAACAATGTACAGCCAGTGGCACAGACTGCAGACCTTTCAAACAGGGTGGGTGTAAAAAGTTTACCTGGATGTGTAGTTCCAATTCTCTGCTTCTATATATAATTATAATCCAGTCAAAATGTTAACTATTTTTCTATCATTTTCACTGTACATCTTAAATTTTCCATGTATATGAAAATGATACGAAATCTGAGTTGCCCTTAACTTGATGTGCAGATATTCTCGGATGTACGGACTAAAGTGAAGATCAAGTGTCACAAACGGCTAGAGGAAATGGGGAGACCGTTTAAAAGCGACGTGAGGCTACAGCACTGCTCACCCTCCACAACGCCGATGAATTATCATGGCACTGAACATAAATGGCACATTTACCGTGTTTTGATTAATTGGGGCAGTTTAGAAATGTGTTGATACAAGGATCTCATGACTTGCCCGAGTGAAACATATTCACAGATAACATACCAAAAAAGAAAGCATTTTTGAGTATTAATAAAAAGTTAACCCCAAATGTATTTGCATTTTTTACATAACTATACTCGTAAATGTTTGTATATTTTGTGGGCTTTGCAGAGACCATGAGATAAGCACTGATGCATATAGTTATATATTTATGTTATATAACCTCCCATCTGCTGAGTGAAGGGGGAAAAGACCCAACACAGAAGAAAGATGCAGACACAAGTTACCCATGAAAAAACCAGTTTAATCGATTATTTAAAAAATAAGGCTAATGTGCTGTAGAAGCTTACATCTACCGGAGGAACTGTGGTCATGGCAACAGGAAACAGGAGACAAGGGGCCTCCCCCCAATGGCAAAGACTGTTACCCTTGAGGGCGAGGCTCCCTCAGCCAATCACAGCCCCACTCGACCTCAAAGTGCCAAGAACAGATGGAGACGAAAAAAACACGCAGCTGCGATCTTTAAAAATGTGCATAGCTCAGCTCAGAATTAGTGGTGTTTCAAGAAACAAAAAAGTCGGCCGTGTTCCCACTGGTGACCACTATCATTTCACTTTTCAATACTCACCATTAAAACAATAAAACCAAGCCACTAATGTTTCATATACATATTTATATATATTTATATTTCATGTACAAAGTTACATTCTGAACCTCAAAGGCTCATTCATAGAAATAAATACTGAAATGGCTACACTGCGATATGAATCAGTGATTTTTTTTTTCTCCTGGAGAAAAAAAATTAGATGAGCCCCCCCACCCCCACAGTCATCAGCACAAATACTAAATTAACATCTGCAAACCCTGCTTTGAAGTTAAAGAGGCCAATAAAACAGAGCAGAGAGTCTAAAAGACAAATGTACAAAAAAAGACCATTAAAAAAGGCATAAAAGTTTCAGAAAGCGTCGATATCGTCACACCAAATCGAAGTGGAACGTCCGCCAGCAAGTGTACAAAATCCAATATGCAGCGGCGATCGCTACGCTCCGGATCCCTGGCAAGCAAATATTTAATCATTTCACAAAGATGGCATAAAAATATATTCATTTAATAATTGTAATGAAGACTAGTGAAGGACTGTCTCTAAATTAAAATGACAAGGTAGGGACAATAAGTACTGCAAAAAGGCAGTGAAGTAAAGGTTAGTGAGGATGTTTACCATTTCGTTTTTCTCTTAATTAGTTTTCCTTTGGTAATCGGTAACGCTCAGACATAAAATAAATACTCGTCACACATCAAATCGAGAGAAAAAAAATTAAAAATTAGCTTCCCGGAACAGTAAGTGAAAATTTACTGAAACTAAGGCAACCAGCGTTACGTTTAAAGTGTCCGCGAGCTTACGAAGGAAGACCTAAAGAGAAGGGGCAGACCATAGGGACAGCAGCTTGGGGACTAGGACGGGACTTCACCAAGCACATCTATTTTACCTAAATAATAATAATAATAATTATAATAATAATAATAAATAAATCAAGCTTTTCTACTCAAACTAATAGTCTATACGAGAATCTGCACTGCATACGGTATATCCCACGCGACTGTAGCTGCTAAAGATTAAAACGTATTTATCCTAGAGATGGGATTTCAGGTACAAACACAGTTACAGCCAAACACAGATGCATCTGCAGATGACTAACATCTGAGTAGACGAACCGTCCTGCTTACGATCAGAAATGATTACTTCGTGAAATGGGGAAATCGAGGGAGAACGGGACGTGCCACCATCACGCCGTTTGGAATGCCGAAAGCACCGGTCCTGCCCAGACACTGCGGGTGGCTTTGAGTCGATGTCCACGCCGGGCAGGGGCAGCTCCTGCCGCCCCAGCAGAGAGCCCTGTGTCTCTCCAACGCCCTCCTCAACCCCATTCTAACCCATCTGATTACATTCTGACACTGGACACACAGTGAGATACCATTAACCCATAGAGAAAATGAAATTAAAAAAAAGAACAGAACAAAAACAGATGAAAAATAGTTTATCAATAATGTCAGTATGATGTCAGTATGATGTCAGAGTAATAATAGCAATAATCACCAACTCTTTGTAGTTAAAAAGAATCAAACAGAAAAAAAGAAACAGAAAAGCATGCAGTCTATTAGTGTGGGTTTTCCTGTGGGCTCCAAGGGTCCTCCTGGCCCCCCCGTCCCCACCACTGTGGCACGATGGGGGCGGGGCCTCATCACTCGTCACTGCACATGACCTGCCACACGATGAGGTGGCTGCGTTCCGCTTTGGCCAGGAAGGGCTGCAGCTTCAGCGTAGGCTCATCCAGCTCCTCCGTGTCCCCTCCCTCATCACCTGCCGTGATGCGTGACGTTAATATGCCTTGGGGGGGTATCATCGCTTCTGCCGGCACGTAACAGCACAGCAGATCTAAGAAGTGCGTCAAAAAACGTGTAACTGACGCCCAAGAGCTGCGCTTTAAATTCACACCTCCGTCATGCGAGAACTGCAAATAGCAGACACAGATTTTAAATTTAATGCTGAGTATTTGTGCCATCGTCGTCTGCTCACCCATCCTGAAGTCGATGTAACCCTCCCCTCCGCTCATGACCAGCACGGACTTGACCATCTCCTGAGTCTGGCTGTCAGAGGACGTCGTTCCGGGTTTTTCAGATCCCGCGTCCCCTCCGACGCTGGCTGAGGGGATCACCTGACCTGTAACCGTGTACAACAAAGAGCTAAAGAAAACATGAGCACAGAGTGCTGATCACATACAATGTTTGTATATACAATGTGATGTACTCCATGTCTGAATGCATGTGAATTAATTACACATTACTATGTTAGCTACATAGGTTTTGATCACATAAAGCACTTAATGAAGATCATTCTAATGGATTAGTTAATGCAGTCTTCGCTCCCAGTGCTGCTTTTAGTGGTTTGAAAGGCACTTAAAGACACATCTCGTCAGCCAGATACACCTATGCTATAGACCCACCTGGGACGGCAACAAAGAATTTCACGGCATCCCGGTGTCCATGGAAACAGAGTTGTGCGTGCGCCATGGAGCAGAAGGGTACATAGGTGCCGGGGGTGACTTTGTCACTGTTCTCGTCACCATAGACGCGGATCGCGCTGCCTGGTCGCTGGGCTGTTCCAGTGGTCACCTTATTTACTTCATTCAGGAGGCAAAAAAAACATTCATTAACTAGGTGAGAGGTAGACAGAAGATACAGGAGGGCTTTTTGCTTTGATGCGCAAGGATTTAGTGTCACTAAGGCCCAGAATGCTGCAAGCAGATCTGGCCCAAGCAAAGACGGGCCTGCATACATGCCGACACGCAACGGAACCAACGCTTGTGTGTTCTCAGCCAGGGAAATTAGCTATATTCCACTGTTTATGAAGCGCAAAAGAGATGCGTGCTTTGAAATGTGGTGAGGGTGAGGTGAAGTGAGGCGACAGGGGCCGCGTATTCGCTGGGAGCTCCCAAACAGCAATCGCCCCCAGCAACGGGACACTGGCTTCTGTGCAACAAAACCAGAGTGGGTTAAAAGATGAGGTCCAAATCGCAGAGGACATAGCTGCTACCTGCACGAGGAGGGTTACCGCGTGAGAGGAGAGGATGGGATGAGGTTACTAGAGGTGGGGTCAGTCATGGAACAGACCACACTTACGGCATTACTAAGCAAGACTGCCCTCTGCTGGAATGGGGGATGTGTTGACAAATGAAATATAAAATCAAGGGATAGGAAAGGTGGTGAGGAACAGGAGGAGAAGACAGGAGAGGAGGAGAACAGGAGATAAAGAGAAATGAAATCCAAAGAGCGATGAGTGGCGGCTGAAGTCAGAATGAGAAACCACAACCTGACCGGCCTTTCCGTGCATCTGCTGTTAGCATGGCTATTAGCCCGGGGCTAATTTACACAAGTCACTAATGTCACTAATCTAATCCTGCAGTCATACAGCTTCTTAAACAACCAGTCACCTTAGAAACTCTGGGCAGTAACCTATTTAAAGCACATATGCTACATTGCTGTTCAATTCTGTTTAAAGGCTACAATATAACTCAAAATATATTTGCTTTACATATGTCAGCATATAAAGTCAGAAAGAGTAAGACCTGTACAGTGCATTTATTACAAATCTACTGACTACTTAAAGAACTTAAAAAGTTTCTGGAAGGGCTGGAGATTGTTAGACATAATGCTGACTATGTCTACCTGACTGCAGAGAGTTTTCTGGTAGGAAAATCTCTATTTAGTTATTTACTTATCTGTACATTTATAAATGTTTATACAGTAGTGTACTGTATACTGTAATAAACAGAACAGAGGAAATCAGCTGATAAACATTACTGAGGTTTGCACACTGTAAATACAGGTAATCTTTTTTATTCTGAATAAAGAAAAGGTCTAAACTCCAACTTGATCACTTTGTTTTGATTTGCATATCTCAATGATTTCATGAAATTGGTCAATAAAATTTTCCGCTGCTTCTACGCCTGCGCTTGCCGCCTCACCGCTGATTCTCCAGTTACGCAGGGTGAATCTCCGACAATACAAATTTATAGATGAAATATGTAGTCTTGGAGATTGCGAACGCTAATGTAGTGAATACTGAGACTGAGACTGGGTGATGCGAGATGAGATGTTTGACACTGAGACGCCGCGCTGCTGTTTCTACGACCAAAGTTCTTGTACAGCGTACAATGCATACTGGTCGGAGAGCTGGTCGTAAATCACATCCTTGACAATGGAAAACCACCACAACATGATAACAGAGATCTGACCCACCAAGCTGGGTACAAATAGTTATACATCTACCAATACAGGAATTGCCGAGCTTCTATTACAAGTAACACGTTTTACTGGCAGACATAAGGTAGACCATTCCCAGACACAGATGTCAGGATATAGGCCACGTAAGCAAATCTGACACACACATCATTATTTGTGGAAAAAAAATATGTGTTGTGACATTAAGTATATGGGACTGATCAACCTGCTTTTGTGTCTATATTCACCGTGGAGTCAAGGCTTAATGTTGAACACAGCTGTATGAAATACGTTCTCAAAAACCCTCAACAAGTTAGTATAAAACCTTGGCGATGCCTGAAGCGCACAGACAAGTGAGAGAGCGAGCGGGAGGGTTCAGCTGGCAGGTGGGACTTACCCCTCAAGCCCGCTGCACGTCCCTGCTGAGGAACTACAGGATGAATGAAAAGTGACAAGAGGAAGGAGAGGAGAGCAGCTTCATGAGACCAGGCACCGTCCCAGAGCTTCAATTTCCCAAAACTCAGAACTACAGTGCCCTCCTCTGGACAAAAAAGGCACTGTGGGGAATTAGGCTGTTCTCCATTTTACTTTCCAATACTGAAGAGTTTTTTCTTTTAAATAAAAAAAAAGAGTAGTTCAAAACAGAAAGGTGTGACGTAATGAGATGTGAACACAGTTCCTTATAAAACTGAAGATGGAGCTGCTTTGAGTGCCTAATGCTGGTCCGAGACAAGCGCTATGCCCACGGGAGAGCCACGCAACGGCAGCAACATGGATGTGAGGGTGACGGGAGGCGTACGAGCGCTTACCCTCCGTCAGAGGGATGGAGATGATGACGCCATTGCCGGTTCCCACCCAGAGGCGGTTACACGACACCATCAGGGCTGTGATCCTCACGAAGGAGAAGCCCAGCTTACCGGTGCCTGCAGGAATTAAAAGGAACCGTAACTCCTCATTGTGTGAGAAAACCAGTTTGGTCCGGTTTGCTGAACGCTGAAGGGGTTATGGCACTTTATGCTCCCTGTCTGTTACTCACATTTCAGGAGCAGCGTTTCTCCAAGAGCCCCAGACAGATCACATCACACCTGAACCAAACTATCAAGAACATGGAATACCTACTACAGGTGTAATGGGAGCTGGGAGCGCGCAAAGATGCGGACTGTCTGGGGGCCCCCACGGACTGGGTGGGGAAACTGAAGTTTAGCTAGAGCAGTGTTTCTTAAACCAGTCCAGCGGGGCACACCGAACGGATCCACATTTTTGTTTTATCCCGGTTCTCAGAACACCTGTAAGGTATTTAGAGCTTCCGATCGCTTGGGTCTGGTGTTCTGGGAACTTCGATAAAACAAAAATGTGTCCAATGTGCCCCATGGACTGGTTTGGGAAACATTGTTCTAGAACAGCTTTTACTTTCTAAGTCCAGCTTTGCAGTGTATGTAGCAGGGCGTGTCTGTGTGTAAGCAGAGTGTACGGACACAGCACCATGGAAACACTGCTAAATAACTCACAGGTCACTGCAAACAAACCCACCAATACTAAAACCAAGAACAAACATCCAAGTCAAAATGACATGAGAGGCTTCTGAGCTAAATTAAAAATATGCATTGGACTCCCTCTGACCTTAAGATTAAACATGTTCTGAAACAGGTTACACATGTTTTGAAAGAATGTCTACGTTGTATAAATTGCTATATATAGGTCTGTGGCATTCAGTATGAGTGACATCAACATATGTTTAGATTTCCTTATTATTTGCCGATTATGTTAAAAAAAATCATGCAATTACTGGATAAAGGAGTTGCTGCTACATGCTCACCACCTGCCTGTATTTATACACAAAGAACGCAGAGAGGCAGCACACTGACGCTCTCTCGGCACACGGCACCCCCTACCAAGCATCTTGCTGACGTAGGGTTCGATATCGACATCCTGTAGGTGCTGGTAGGTGTGGGCGTGGAAGAGGCGCAGCGTGGAGTCGAGCCGGATCGACACCCAGATGCCGTCCCCCACCCAGGCCAGCTGACGTACCTGGCTCTCCTTTCGGGGATGGGCGTCAAAGGACTTCTGCAACGGGGGGGGGGGGGGTCAAAATCATTAACAACCCAACTGTGTTTCTCATTAAAATATTTATCCTGCCCCTAAATCTTTAAGAGCCATGGTGACCACGCAAGAAACCCGGAGCAGCCCCAGCACCTACAGAGCCCCACCTCACCTCGATCTTCATGGCTTTGGGCTGCACCACGTAGATCTTGTTCCTGTAGCCACACCACACCTTGTCGTGCACCACAGTCATGCAGCGGATGGAGTGGTGCGGCCGACCCAGGTCCAGCAGGTGGTAGTTGGTCAGGTCCCACTGACCGTCTGCGGCAAGGGGATAGTGTGCGCAGGGTAAAGGGTCGGTGCACCTGGAGACCATTCCCACCGTTTACTACGTGGACGGGCGAGCTTACCGACACCTCGGTGGAAGATAGCCAGCGTGCCATCAGCCAGGGCCACCAGCACTCGGCCCTTCACGTGGCTGCCAGGTGGGACGGACAGGGAAAAGTCAGGATGATGACGACAGCGAGCGCCCGGGCGCATTGGCCTCGCGTTACTCAGCGGGGAATCCCCTGCCATTCCAATACACTCAGGAGAAATGACAGAAACCCACCATCCAGAAGAGATTCAAGCAAAACCCAGCACCTCCAAGCTATTCATTAGTGGGTAAAATGTAAAGTACAGCACCCCCATCCCTTATCTGCAGTTTCACTTACCCACGGTTAACTGCAGTCAGAAAATATTACATGGTAAATTCAAGAAATAATTCCCAAGTTTTAAAATGCATGCCCTTCTGAGTGGCTAAGCAAGATGAAATCTCGGGCTACTGGCCCATTAGTCACTTAGTAACCATCTCGGTTATCAGATCGATTGTCACAGTGTCTCAGCACTTATGTTCAGGTAACCCTTTTTTTTTTTTTTTAACTGAAACATGGTGAAGCAGGAGACACTGGTAACGACCAGAAACCAGCCAGGTAAAGGGCGGAAGCGACTTTCTAATGCCAGAGATGACTGTTAACTTATCCAACAGTGCCTCATGAATCAGGATGACATCAAATAACCTTCAAAAGGAATGGGAAACATTAAGTGCAGGTGTGAAGTGCACTGCTAGGACAGTTTGTATCAGGCTCCGAGAAGCAGGACTGAAGTCCCATAAAGCAAGGAAGAAGCCCTTCATCAATGAGAAAGAGAAGTGCCAGACTGCAGTTTGCAAACAAACATATATTATTCACAGAGACACACCCATAAATTGACAAATGAGTGAAACAAAAAATTGTGCTGTGGTCTCAATTTTTTCCAGAGCTGTATATCCCTCGCAGATGGGGGGAGGGGGTGGGGGACCACTGTATTAAAAAGATCACAAATGCCTAAAAGTTCTGTACTCACACAATGCCAAGGATGGAGTCCTTCAGCTTGATCGAATGGAGGCATTTTCTCCACTGGGCCACGGATGAGTGAACGTAGACACTGGGGGGAGGAAACGCCTTACGGTCACACAGCATCATTTACCTCCCTGTCACACCCACAGCCTGGAGGATCCAGCAACAGGGCTTACAGTCGCCTCTCTGGGGAACCTCAGGTGCTTAAAACAAAGGCCCTGCCTCTCCTGCTCAGTCATGTAGCATAATTGTAAGCATAATTGCAAGGAGTTTTTTTTTTTGTATTTCACAAGGTATTTTTGTAGGGTTTTGTAAATGGCCACAATAGATTTACATGAGCTTTCCAACCACAGTCCGACAAAATACTGGGAGTTAGATTCATTGTTGCCAAAAAGCCAGTCTGTTATGACAAGGCCTTATATACAGAGTGCCGTTGTATTTTGTATTGCCGACACTCAGCACTGTCTATACCAGACTATCTATAGCAGCTAAGCCATAGGTACAGGTCGGGAGGCAGCCTCACCAGCCGTTCTGGGCCCCCAGCCACATGGTCGGCAGCACGCTGCTCATCTTCTGCGCCTCTTCTCGCATGAGGTCCTGCTCATCCGGCAAGGTGGTCACCCCGTCCTTCATGAGGTCAGACTCCCTGGGGGCAGATCCAGCACAGAACCTTACTACGGCAATTCAGGACCGGCTGCAACCATTTTGGATCGGTGTCTGCAAACCGCCGGTCAGCGGCCCTAAAACACTGCGCCACCTGCTGCCCATTGTGCACTCAGATATGCAAAACAGGCTATTTATTCATTCCTGTAGAGAGAGTAATACAGTAATACAAGCACTGAGCAGTATATGCTACTTCAGGCATAATTAAAACCACAAACGAAAGGTGGAAAGTCTGGACAAAGCTAAATATACTTACAATAAATACTAAATTATGTATTATACAGTACTGTGCAAGAGTCTTAGTCAAAGAAAATGATGTCCAGATGATATTAATGTTGATGTAAAACTCTGCTATTTTGCCTGTCAAAGTGTGTCAGCTTAGCAATTTCAAAACCTCTGCTAAAACCTTCAGCAACCATCCAATACACTTATGTTTCGACTCACACCTCGTTTAGCTAATCACTCTCATTGAATTTTTTAACTAGTTAAATTAATTGAGCTGGGGGGTGAAATTTAATAAATACAAGGAAGATTTGAGGTGCCCCTGAGGAGAGGTTTGGGAACTAAGGCAGTGTTCATCTAGCCATCCAACTATACACCCGCAACTTTCTGAAGAACAGAAGAATAATACAGTAAAAACTAGTAGTTTAAATGTATTGTATGCACTTACTACCCAGATAAGCAGCGCTAATTATTTCCATTTACTGACTAAGACTTTTGAACAGTACTGTAGATAGGCGTTTTGTGTTAGTTTTTATGTCATCTGATTTGGTGACATTAGCTAAAGACATCTAAACACTAAATAACACATAAAAGAATGAATGCATAAATATCTTAAATGTACAGAAACTATCTATACTAATTGAAATGTATTTAACATGCGAGACTGACCCCAGAAATGCATAAAAACATCATAAAACAAAGTAAAGTATTACGAAGGTGATCCCCCCCCTTTGTCCAGCAGGTGGCGCTACCTCTGTGGGTATGAGGCCTGGCTTTCCGAGGTGTCCTGCACACCCAGCGGGTCAGTGAACACATGCTCTGTGTAGATGCACGGCTGGCTGATATCCATGCCCTCGCCCTCGTCCCCAGTCCCGGGGCTGCCCTCCGTGGCCTCTGTGGCTTCCTCGGCAGCCTCCTCCGCTGTGGCGATCGAGTCCTCCGTAGCACCCTCAGAGAGCGAAGCCTCACCTGCTGGTGACATGTACGTGAGAGCTCCCCCTATGGGTGAAGCACGCTCAAAATCATCAGAAAGTACCAAAGCTCTACCATCACCATTACTAGCCCAAGGAGCCAGATGTTAGAACATGTAAACCTGCTTACCAGAGTCTACTCGTGTGCTGGGCTCCTCCGGAGTCCCCACAGCGCTGCCGGCGGTCTGTGGGATGGCGGCAGCCCCCTCTGCAGAGCAGCCCACCACAGTGATGCCTCCCAGCATCCCGTCGCTGCCCGCTGAGCTGTTGCTGGCCATGCTGCCCGTTAGGGAGGTGCTGTCGTTCTGGGCCACCTCAGGCTCCTGCGGCACCTCCTCCCCTGCAGGATAGTCAGTCTCCCGGGCGCCTGAGCCAAAACACAGAAGGATCCGGCAACAGTCACTAAATAACCCACACAAGCCGATCTGAGGCACGGTTATACTGGGAGATACGACAAAGGCAGCCAGACCTGGTACGCTGGCGATGCAAAGCACGTGGGAGTTACAGACGAAGAAGTTCTCCAGGATGTGGCCAGGCTGGTTGGCATCCACGACCATGACTTTGGTGGTGGAGTGGGTGCTGGTGCAAATCCACACGAGGCTGGAGAGTTCCTCGTGCTGTCGGAGCTCCGTCTCCTGCTCCTGTCCGCCAATCACACGGCAGCACATCAGCTTGTTACCCAGCTGAAGCTCAATGGTACAGGAGCAGAGCCACCTGGTACAATGACCTCTAGTCACAAGGTCTTTACCCATTTTACCCAAAAGCTGTTCGGCCTTTGTTTATGTGACATGTGTGGAATAAGCCACATAAAATCTGTATTGATTATAATTGCGTGTTTCATTAAGCATCAAGCGTCAATACAGGTAAAGGGATTGACTCCATGGCGCTGCAATGCATTCTGGGAGACAGCTCACTTTGAGCTCCTGTTCCAGGCGGTCCAAGCTGCTCTGCGAGCCCTTCTTCTGCTTGTGGCCCTCGCTGTCAGTTCCAGACACGTCGTTGTAGAAAACGCTGGCCCCCACGATGGAGCCCCCGTCACGGGTCTTCCCGCCAGTCAGGTTGACGCCTGCAGCGCACCAGAGCTAGGGAGGAAAACGCAGGAGGCGGCTGAGTTCAGGTCCAGCTCTCCAGCAGGCCTCGCATCCACAACTGCATGCCCATTTCTAGCTCCTCTGACTGAGGTGCAGATTGTAAGGGATGGTTGAGAAGGCTTAGGGGCCATGAACAAGCAGAGCAAAATGTTTCAGGCTGCGGTTTATAGTACATACAGTCTGTACCTTCATAGAAGCGTCCTTCTCATCCAAGGGCCTTAGGTACACGGGCACAGGCAAGTTCTTCATCTTGTTTTCTGCCTGTCCTCCATTGGTTACCTAAAACAAGTTTTGGGGGGGAACAATGAAATATTTTTTTGCAATGGTGATGTCACAGGTGATGTCAATGGAGATGATAGTGGCGATGTCAATGGAGAGGACAAGCTGCCTTGGTAGAGTATAGGCACAATTGCCCTGAGCATCCTGACCTTGTACTTCGGTGGCAGGCTCCACCCATACGCCTGCACCCGGCCATCTTCCTTCTGCACGTGAGCTTTCACCTGTCTGTACTGAGCTCGCTTCTGCTCCTTCCGTGACGCCGAGCTGCCAAGGTCCGCTCTGATGAGAGAGGGAATGACAAAAGGTCACACAGAGGGCAAAATCAATGCAGCCGGGGCTTCACCAGGAGCCAGGGCCTTCGCCACAACACTAAGCATTCCCTGTGACACTCACTCCTCCTTGAGGAAGTCGAAGGCCTTGGACTTGTCACTGGGTAGCTGCGACAGAGTGCTGCTGCGGGTCTTCACCGAGGGCACGATGTGCGATGTGGGGGCGTTGTACTTGACATTGACTGGAGACTCTGGCTTCCGGGCAGCAGTGCTGGATGAGCTAAAGAGCCGGCTGAAACTAGGGGGGCGAAGAGACAAGACAGAAAGGCTAATAGAGGTGCAGACACGGGACGGGGGGGAGGGGGGGCAGCGCACGGACACATACATGTACATGTAGGTGCACAGAAAAAGACAGCCTGAGCTCCACCACCAGCAAGCCTGCTTCCTGCCCTTCACCAGCATCCTAACTCAACAACCTCACACCAGTAACCCTTCTGTTACTCTGTTAACTAGTAGGTTAAAACCCTAAACTATGACAGGGAATAGTGAAAATCAAGTCAAGTTAGAGTCAGTTAAAGGCAAACCCCCTCCAGCAAACAGCTTCTGCAGCTCCAGGAGAGATTTCAACAATGCCCCAAAGGAAACGGTCAGCCTCTCTTTAGCAATGTGCTAGTATGCAGCAAAGCAGGCAGGCCAGGAGCATTAGCTTCTGTGCTAAACATTTGCTAATGTTTATCCCAGTGTCATCCCAAGCCAACGACAAGTCAACTGCAGGGACCATGTCTCCCAAATTGCCACATGCTAAGCAAAACACCATCACATGACTGCCTACGACCTACATCCAAAAGGCAACTGGATGGCAACTTTTCAGTCTTTAAAATCGACGTTGTTGAAAGTGCCTCTGCGTCAAACACTTCTCAGGGCTCTTCTATAAAAACATACGAGTTTCTACTTTCATGCTAAAGCTCGAATAAGAAAACAAACAGTTATGCCCCAAACAGGAAAACATTCCATCATCACAGTGGAATGAATGACAACTTGATACCAATTTCAGGGAAATCTAATTTCAGGAAAAAGGGAAGAATATTCATGACCAGGTTCTGCTGAAGAGGAAAAAAAAATAGTATCCTCACTGTTACAAGCTTAAATCAACACTAAATCACTGCTGTTAAAAGGACAACCAAGTGTCCCTGACTGGCATAGTATCCCTGTGCCACACACCTTCTGCAAACGAACAGGACAACAAGAGGCAGGATATAAGCAGGAAATAGGAGAGTGAGGAGTAGGAGAGCAAAACGCATTTTTAACAAGAGATGCAAAATGCAATAAGTAAACCACACCATAATCATTCCTGCAAGTCCGGCCAGGAATACCGGACAAAGGGATTGGCCTTAACGTAGGGCGTCCAAGGTACGCATACTAAGCATTCTGGGTGCTGATATCGTTTCTAAAAGTATTTAGGCAATGGCTAATGGGGGTCAGTATGGGTTCTAATTAATCTCAACCCAGACTTGGCCATGATGTCACAATTCAGCACCATTTCATGAGAAGATTGTACAATGGGGCTGTTCCCTTTGCCGGTACTCCATGATCCGATTGGGATCAAGTGCAAGAAATGGATCGGGATCATTCTAGAGCTTTACCTACATCCTGGAGACCACGAATCAGAAAAATAAAAAGCGTAATAAAAACAAAAGAAATAGGAAGATACTGAGTGACCAGCAGAGCACCGAGAATTTCCCATCATGGTGTGTGATTCATGTGAGCCGCGGCGGTGGGTGGTGAGCTTACAACTGCCAGATACTAGACTTCTTCTTCTCGGAAAGAGCCGGGTTTTCCCTCGAAGCCCTGAGTAGGAAAAACCACAATTAGGAAGAAATGTGATCAATCACAGTTTTACTACCTCGGCACCTAAACGCTGGTGCTACAGTTAATATTAACTGTATGACTGATAAATTAATACGCATTAAAACATACTACCAATACGTTTCTTTAAGGGGGTAGCAAAAATAGTACGGATTTATGAAAAAAAACTAGAAAACAAACCATCCAGTGTCTGAAAATTAATATCGGTCCCACTCGGCCTCATTTACCGGATCATCTCAGTCCATCTGACAGCTTCCTGCAGTTCCATGAGCCTCTCCTTGTACTGGTTCCGCTCCATCAGCACCCGGGCCATCTCCACGCGTGTGAAGCGCTTTCTTTGCGCTGTAGGTATGTCACTCTGCAGAAGGATGGGGGGCACAAATCACAAATCAACCATCATATCCAACAGAACGTGAGATTAGCCCAAAATTCGGACCCTTCCGGTTACTGTCTGTCACACCAATATCGCTGGTCCTTTTCGTTTGTATATAATACACACATGACAAATTTCCCACCCAGACAACATTCAGTCCAGCCCAATCCAAACAACAAGCATGTATCACCAGCTCAGGTTCAGGAACATATTAAAATGACTAAAGGGATATATATATGTATTTATAGTTCCCAATGCTGCCACAGGCAATCACCCAACTACCCTTCAATAATGCTGCTATTTGTCGGGTTTGCATATATCACATTTATTTGTGCTACGCTGCACATTTGTATTTATGTCGAGCACTAAAGGGGACCCAAGGGAAATAGTACCTCAACGTATTGTGTACTTGAACATTGATGAGTTAACAGTAAAGAACTGGAGTCTTGTCACAGTTTACTATGAAATCCCACCCTGGAGAGTGACCAGGGGTGTTTCTCAATTTGGGTACTTGATCATACTTGTTCTCTCACATAACTGCTTTACAACATCCTGCATTGCCGAAGACCAGGTCCAGTACTCAAGAACAGAAGTACAGAGCATGGTAAAAATTCCTGGATGTTGCTCTTGCCCCGACCCAAATATCAAGGACACATCAGTTGCATCCTCAGCAAACGAGGCCAATCGCATGGTTCACTGTGCCCCAAGTTTGTTCTTGGGAGGCAGGTTTGCAAGAGCGGTCTGGCCAAGACCACAAGTACGGTCTTTGCGTTCTTGGTGCTGAGAAACACCCCACGGTTCACAGAGAAAAACCACTCACATCATCCTCCTCCTTTGTCTTCTGCTTGACCTCCTCCACCTCGGCCCGTACCCTGTCAGGAAAGATGGAAGTGTTTCTCTCAACGCCAATGGAATCGCTTTTAACTCCCACAGGGGCCATTTGTTTAATTTAATCATTTTTTTAAAGAGTGTGATATCAGTGGATGACAGTGACAAAGATTCCCCAGGGCCAATGAGCAGCCTGACGCGACAGATTCCGTTGTTTCGTCGTGCCCACTGTGTGCTTGGTCCGTTTCCACACTGCAGACACTGCTGGCCATTTGGAAAATTGTTTTTCCAACTTTATTTTCCATAAGACAAAAATAATTTAATTGTTATAAGTTTTTTTATGCACAGATATTGTGTGCCACAAAGGTACATTAAAATGCAAATAATTAGGAGGCATATTGGCACTATCAGCAGTGGCACATCAGCTGTACGGCACTACAGTCAGTCCCCACTGATGTCTTTGCACATCCGTATTTTCTTACGGCATGATGGGGAACCTGGAACGCTGGTGGTATTTCGGAAATCACACTGAATTTACAAGACCATGCGCTTCAAAATTTCCCATTAAACATTTCTGCCTCTTTCTGCTTCACATTCAGGCTCCCTTGAAGGCTTTAAGACACGATTCTTGATTTAATTTCGGTCCTGCTCTGAGAAGAGAAACACTGTATTTTGCCATCGATTGAATAAATAATCAGTTATGCTACCCATAGCAGAAACCCAGGGACATAAGCATATGCTAGGCACAGCATTTCCACGGCCTATAAAACCCCCAGCAGTCTCATAAAAGTTTCACTCAAACGGTCCTAATACGAGTGGTTTTACATACACAATAGTGGCGAAAATCGTGGAAACACATAGCACTTTTGGCATTACACTTTAAAAATTATTGCACGACATTGGCGGTAATGTTTATAAACAATCAAAGAATGTTTACAAATATCACACATTGGACGATTAAGTAACTGGAGCAACGGTTGAATAAAGTTCTGCAATCTCAAAAAATTGGAAGCATTTCCACAATCTTGGCCATCAGTATATAATAATTCATAAAATACCAAGTTCGACGTTAAGAGAATTTCTGTACGAAAATGAAACCGGAACACTACTGCAGTGGAAAAGCTGGCCACTGGTACCAGCTCACCGCACAGCCAGCAGTGGGAATGCCGGCACAAACGTAGATGAGGAGGTAGGGTGAAGGGGCGGCGGCTTCCCGCGGCGGGGGACTCACTTCCTGAGCTCCTCCTCGAGCTCCCTGTTCTTCTCCTCCAGCTTGCTCTTGGCCTGCTTCACAGCCTCCAGATCACACTGCAACACTTCTCTCTCACAGGAGAGCTCGTCCACCTTGGCGATGAGGTCGTTCTTCACCACGTTCAGGGCATTCCTGCGCGGGGAGTGGGCCGAGAAGCCGTCAGGGATGGAAAGTGGGACGCAGTGCCGCCTGAAATGCCTCACGGGGTCAGTGACAGTGATTTACTGTTTCATGCATTGATTACAGAGCATGTGTATCGATATTATAACAGAGATTTAGTCAAAAATCCCCCCTCCCATGGAAATAACACATTACCCCATTCGCCAAAGAGAGGTATACTCTCTCTTCAGGGTAATTTGAATATTTTACCACGTTTTCATGCAATCCTCTTCCATTCACTCTTGACGAATCCTACTTATACATTTCATGTAGCAATTTCAAAATCTTTATAAGGAAATGAAATGTAATGCACTATAATCCATTTTTAAGTCTGAAAAGGAGACGATCAAGGACTTCAAAAAGGAGACGATCAAGGACTTCAAAAAGGAGACGATCAAGGACTTCAACGAATTATTTCACAACACAGACACAACAGGTGCAGATAAGCTTAATCATAAAGTATTAAGCAGGACAAATGGTGTTTCCCAGCAAAACAGAGGAGATGTACGTAATATTTCAGTATTAAAGATTAGACCAACTTCACACACAATCCTTACTTTGTTTCCAAAAGCTGTGTGTTCTCCTGAATAAGGTGCTCAACTTCACGGCCCATACCTTGAAAAATAAATTAACACACAAATAGGTAAATAAAAGAAGGCGGCTACCAATCTTATCAACTAACAGAACAATGATTACTACTGCCCCTCCCAAAGCTGATTTCCCATGTAATATGACCCCCCCCAGAATTCCAGGCAAGCAAGCAGAGTCAAAACCACATTAGCAGGGGCGATGGGGGATGAAGAGCAGGTGAGAAGGTCTCTTACCAAAGAAACTAAGGTCTGAATAACCCATGCAATGCATGTAAAACAGAAAAACACGGCGAATTGTGAAAACGTAAGGACACTGACAAGCAATGGCCTAGAAGGTGGGTGGCAGCCAGAGGACAAGGAGGTACAGTCAGTCCAACCTTCAGTGACAGGAGAGGACAGACATCAGAGAACACAATGATACTTGACAGGCCAAGTGGAAGGATTTATTTTCTCTTAGTTCATGCAAAAGTGATTCAAGAGCACAGTTTACACTTGAATGCAAAGAAAAATATATACAGAAGAGAGGTACCTCAGGACAGAATGTTTAGGATTACCATGGGCATGCTACACATTATCCCCGTGCAGTGCTCTAATGTCTGGGCAGTAGTCCAAAGTAAGAAACTTTTCATAAATCCATTATAAACTGTTTTTCTCAGTAAAAAAACACCCACACTGTAACACTGTGCCTCACACCGGAAACTTCATCAGTTCATCGTACAGCTAACATTGCCAAAGCCTTCCATCATGACGAGGGCCGTTTCCACAGACTGACACGGTGTAATTATTACCCAGAGACCCAAAGGGATCGTACCCTGGGGTTATCTTAAATGCCTCGGTCGCTCGATAGCCAGAATGAGGCCAACTTTGTAATAGTTAAAGTTCAGCTGAATGATAGGTCAACTTGCAGAGAGTGACAGTGACGAGGACATCAAATAAAAGCAAAGCAAATAAAAGTGAGTTTTGGGAGACTGAGGGCGAGGGGAGTTAAGTGAGGACGAGTAAAATCATACACACCAGAATACTCCACTGGGAGAAGGAACAAAAGTGGAGACAGGAGACAGCATGGGGAGAGAAAGCCTGGTTAGCGTCACTGGCCACGTATCCCAGGGGGGTGAGAAAATGGTCACTGCCCGCGATTGGCGTGCAGAGTGAACATCTGCACGAGAACAACCCCCAGCGAGGGCCGGTCCACGTGTCGAGCCAGGCCGGCCCACACCCAGCGCTCTCGCCCTCGTTAAATCAAGGAGGCTTGCATGCCTGGAGCGACCAGCCTAAATGCAGGCTGGGTTTCTAGCACAGAGCGCGACGCATGCTTCCCGCGGGTGACATTTACACGCAGCGAGGACGAACAGGGCGCAGGGTGTTTAATAGGGGGAGAGAAGAGTGGGGAGACAGACAAATGACATAAGACACTCCACAGCCTCTGCATGGGACCCTACCAAACAGATCTGCAACACCAGCTTATCCATTATGCTGTTGAAACCTTACATGATTCCTACCAGCATCCCGTTAAATTCATAAGGGCTTCTCGGGTCTAGCTGATGCAAATGCAAAGATGACCATGACCACTATCAAAACATCTTACCCAGTAGGTCAGCTCCCTCATCTACATCTCCGATAAGGTCCGTGCCGGCAGAGGAGAGCTCCTCAAAGAGCGACTCAGTGTTGCGATCGAATGCCATGTTCTCAACACCTTTGACAGGAGTACTAGAGAAACACAAAAAACAAGAGATTTAAAGTTAAAAAAAATCTAGAACCAACATAAAATGCCTGCAGGAGCTAAGATAACCATTACAGTGAGAAACCCCATGGCGGACAGGTGGCACCAGCAGACCTTGCTGCCTTATAGTTGCCGAGGTCCATGTCAAGCTCAGGGGTAGACTCGATGATGGCTTGGACCTCTGACTTCTCCTCATTGTCACTTAAACCTGGAGAGAAGGACGCATACAACAACAGCTGCAAAATCACCTGCTTTAAAATGTTCATGACCAGGTAGGACATCCATTCCATGACTGAAATATTCCTATGTACAGGAAAGGGGGGGGGGAATCTTCCAAGCATATTAAACTTTCATTAACGATCTTAACCACTGAAGGGCTACATGTGTAAATACTACATAGCCTGTAAGGCTGACAGACACACTTGACCAGAGCAGCCCAATTTTGCAGCCCGCGAGCCCAGCTTAGGAAGATGCGTGATCATGTGGTTCATCACTCATGCGGTTCATCGCTCATGCGGTGATAATGAGAAGTGGCCAGCTGCTGGCGGGGCCCAGTCACCCGGCACTCCCCTCGTCTGTCGCTCACCTATGGAGACAGAACTGGTCCCTGGGGCGGCCTGAATGTCAATGTTCTTACTGCTGTCTGGCTTCCTGCTCCTGGTGTTCAGGTTCTTGTTCAGCCCCTCTGCCTCCTCTTTCTGGGGCGTGTCCACAGAGGCCATGGCCACGTCTGAAGCTGCCGCAGACGCGGGGGTGGCCAACTTGGAGACTCCTTGGCTGGCGTCAGACAGCTCATCCTGCGAAGACATCCCCATGCCACCATAGCAAGGTCACACGACATACGGATGAGCTAACCTGAAGCACAGAATGGCCACAAGACACCCAAGAACAGGTCCTGATGTGGCACTTTTCATTCTAACCAGATTAAGCTTGGACACCACATGACTCCACTGATTACAAACAGTTTGTGAGTGTCAGGGAGGCCGCAAAACGCAGCCAGAGTCTCTTCTTCTTAGCACAGTGTATTTGGTCATGCACTAGAAATACAGTCCAGATTTATGGTCATTTTGCACATAAAATATGTGCAATCAACACATAAAAACCTTAAAACAAATCATCAGCCGGTAAGCCCATAATAATCCGCTAAAGTTTAGAATTTAAATTGTGCAGTAATCCAAAGCTTAATCGTAACTGACTATTAAGTTTAAACTTCCACCAGCAGGATTCTCCTGTGCTACTGACAGGTGCGATCGGTCCAGTGCTTCGCTTTGAGCGATGGGGCGAGGGATACGGAGACAAGGCCACACGGGACGCACTGTGACCACGTACCAAAAGTGGCACATGATTTCCAAGACTGGACGCATGAGAACGACAACAAATAGGGAGAACACACAGACACACCAACGGCAAGACAAAATACACCTCGGTATCACTGTGTCTGTCTTTCTCGCACTGAAAAAGAAACACACTTTTGACCCGCAAAGCACTTCGACTCTACAAAAAAGGAAGGTAGAAATTACTACGGAGCACAAATCAAATCAAAACCAAAGCAGTTATAGCTACTGATTTGTGGCCACCTAGGTGAAGATTAGTGGCTGCAAGATGTGATCTACCACGTGACACGCTGACGAAGTGAGCAGCTCTACTACACAAGGTGAGTGAATCCATGCAATGGAACCAAAAAAATCAACCTTCTGCATGCAACCAGAAAGTTCGAATTCTCTCCGTGCGATATCAGCATATTTAAAGTTTTCTTTAAAATGTGTTTTATGACGTTGTTCAGTCAGTTTATACGACACTAGAGTTTGGGATCCATCACAAACGCCATACTCTCTGTGGCTTCAGTGGTTGCATGCAGCAGTGTAGGAACTGAAGGGGAGGGGTTTGGATGCACAAAGACACACAGCTATCGATAGACAATACAGCAACACACAGCTACAGGCCACACAACAATCGAATCTGACCACTACTGCCAGAATGCGAAATCGTTACTCCTGCAGCTACAGGACCAACTACCTTGCAGTTGTCAGCCAGTGAATTCCCCCAAGTCTCCTGTGAACTCTTACCCTCCCTTTTCCTGAGAGAATCTTCTGCCTCCAACTGCTTGGGGAAGAGAATTACAGTGAAGTGCACGTTCAGAGCAGTGCTAACACGGCACCCTGCTCCCCCAGGACAGGCGTCAGCAGCCCCAAACAGAAGCAGGGCTTCACCATATAGAGTAACCACAGCTTCACCGTACAGAGGAACCACAGCTTCACCTCGCTGCCGAAGCAACGACTGGCATGTTTAAGCAACACACCATTTTCATGGGTTCTTCTGCATGGATAAGCGAGAAAATGCAGGAGAAGCATTAATCAATCTCTGTGAGACTCAATGGCACATTTTCCATCCAAACACTGCCCACACAATGAGGGTGACCTTGGGCTATGGCACGATATGGCAAGATTCTTTGGGTAATGGGCTGGGTGAGAATGAAAGAATACAAAATATTCCAAAAATACATATAACTGAAAAGCAAAACAAAAAGCAGGGGATATTTACTGAATCAGTTCCCTAACCCCTTCTTTTTAGAGCTGTAAAACAAACATTTTCAGGGTGATATTTGAATGTAATCACGGAGCCACACATCATACCACCCATTAATTCTGGTACGCATCCCAGGAAACGCAACTGAATGAATGAAATTTCATAAACGAACCTTTTAGATACATCACACCGTGACACTTCTCTTAAGGCACACTGCTTGCCTCACCGTATAGGGTTTCTACACGCCTCTTTACCGCAAATATTGCAGTGCACCTTCACAACATCACTTTTAAGCAATTGGTGCAATTTTTAAAGTAACAAAAACCAACAAAGGTACATAAACAAACCTGAACTTACTGCAATGTCTGCAATAATAAAATTATTAAAAAACTTAATTGCAGTCAGCAATTACTCTCTGTACCCAGACCCTATGGGAATCATCTGCTCCCCCCTCCTGCTGTTAGCTAAATGGCATCATGGCAGTTTCTGGTTGCCATGGCGCTGCCAAGCCACCGTTCAGCTCCAAAAGCTCTTCCACGGAGACACAGAACCCCCACCCCACAACAGTAACGGCTTCACTGGCAGCCTTATTACTATATTGTATTATTCCAACAACAAGCAATTAATTTCTTAAATAATGCTGATTACTGTTACGTACGTAACTGGACTCTCATTGTGAAATCAATAACGTGGGTAACATACTGTTTACAAAGACTGGGTGTGTATATTTATATATCTCTTTGCACATTAAACACTGTCTTTGTATCTGAATGCCTGTCAATCTACACACTGTGGAGAGAGGGAGACACACAAGGGGCAGTGTTGTTCCAGCGTGGGCGAGCTGTAGTGGGCCGGCCACGACCAGTGGGACCGTGGGAACGGGGACGTGCCTTTGTTTGGGAGACCCTGGCTCACTTAAGGAATGCCACATTTAGAAGCACAAAACGGCGGCCGAAACAAACGGACGTTTTACAGTAGCTGCCATTGTACTACAGGGATCCACAGGCCGACACCACAACATAATAGCTTAGCTAAGCCAACAGTAAATACGGTTTTTGTCTAAGTAGAATTTTAACTGCTGCTAAATAACTGCAGAAAGTGTCCGTCAATAAAACATATGTACAGTAGCACAATGAAATCCCGTGATGGCCAGAAACCGTGGCAGCTCATGCTACAGCAGGAGCCAGACGGCCACTGGCGCTGCACTCCTCTGCAGTGTGCCTGCTAAAGCAGCGGCTTCACCCGCCAACACGCCGCTGCAGCGCACTGCAGCATCCGAGCCTGTAACACACTCCGTCCGATGCGGATAATGCCCGGGGGGGCAGATGTGCCCAGGAGAAGGAGGGCATTTCAAGGTCAGCCGCAAGTCGATGAGTGACTCCAGTTACAGACCGATCCAGGGCCATCGGGGTGTGACTACTGGGAGACCGAGCGGCTACTCTGGCGTATTGGGCCCACAACGGTATCCCAGAATCCTCTGCACCAGCACCTGCTCAGGGGCCCCTCTGGGGCTGGCTGATCGCCAGTTTCTACCAGGGGGATGCAAAGCTGCCCCCCCGAACGGTCTAGCATCCATTTTCTGTAACTGACGGTCCTATTCAGGGTTACAGGGGGGTCTGGAGCCTATCCCGGATACTACACGGTCAAGGCAGACCACCAGAAGACTGGGGAAAAATGAAGGAGGATCGGCTATGGACAAGGCTGGGCAGGCTCACTGCATTGCTTACCCATTAACGAGCTCATACAAGTGTTTCCGAGTGTAATATTCATGAACACTGAATATTCATGAGGCCCCGAGAGGCTGGCAAATCGTGGGGCCATGCTGAGGACGTGGTGAGAGGTCATCTACAAGGGGGCAGAGCTGTTCCCATTGGATACCTCCAAAGCAACAGCCCCCGCTCAGCCAGTCCAGGAACATGGCCACAGGGGCCCAAAAGCCGGCTCCTCCCCCAGGAAGTGGCCTGATCAGTGGTACAACGACCACAATGAGCTGGAGCAAGGAAGGCAGCATTGCCAGGGTGGCTCATTCCCAATGAGCAAATTAACCCACAGAAAAGGGTGGCAGACAAATATAAAGAGCCGTTTTTTCGGTCAATACTTCACTTCAGACACAAAACGCTGCTCGCTTTCCAAAGCCACTATAATGACAGCACTAAACATCAGAGCCAGCGTGATGGAGCATCTCCATTTACGTGTATTCTGGAATAAAGCTAACAGGCAGAATATTTTGACAACCTGCTATGTGAGAAACAGGGGTGCTCGAAGATGGGCAAAGCCACTCACTCAACAATGAGGGACACGTTCTGACGCAAGGCTGAGACGAAGTGGAGGGCTGCTCACGCACCTTGAGGCTGGTGTTGGAACGCGGGTGGCTGAGGTCGTTGTACCTCCAGGTGTCCGTACCAGGGGTCTCCGCCCTCTCTCTCTGGAGTTCGGGGGTGAGGAGAGCATCTCCTCCAGGCAGGGGGAATATCGCCAAAGACACGGGGCGCTCCTTTCTATGGGACAGAGAGAGAGATGCAGAGGTGATTCAGACGGGCAGCTAAGGAAGTTGGGGGACGAGGGCTTCATCTATAAAGAGAAGATGACCTGGGCATCGCATAGGGCTGTCCACTATGGGAAATGCATCTGCACTTTATAACTTACCGTGTCAGGCGTTATGAGGTCAGGGGCAAGCTAAAACAGCTCAGGTACATCCACAGCGGGTACGGAAAACATTAACGTGATTCAGTTTAACACATCATAACCCCCTACATACAATATGTATATACAAGGAACGATTCACTTTTAAAAGCACTGGCCATTTGCAGACCTCACCGACTAGCAGAAATACGCCACTGTCAGGATGTACTCTGTCCGAGAGATCTCCATAGCAACAAAACATCTTCCCAGTTTACCGAACAATGCCCAGCACACATAACACCCCCCCCCCCAACATGAGAGAAGGCTCTAGATTTTTCAGTATCTCAACAGAAAACAAGACAAAGCCCACAAGCGGAGATGATGTCAGCACTCTGATGCCGTCTGTCAGTCCTGCCCGCCCTCTCCTCTAGCCAGCCAGCGTGATGTTCTCCTAAGCATCACACCCATCCTGCTGACTGCACTGTATCGCCTGCATGTGCAGGGAGGGGGGAGAAATATGAACACGCAGCCAGAAAAGGGCAGCCTAATCTACACTGTGCAAGAAAAACATTAGCATTACGCTGCGAACAACATCCTGAAAGCTAGCACAACACTCGGGCAGCTCTACGGGGCTTTAAATCAGCTGTTATTTTCACGTGCCATTGACCAACCAGCCTGCAGCTGAACCATGTGACTTCAGCTGTCGCTCTCTCCCCCCATCAGTGACACACACACACACATATCCGATACAATAAAGGTCCAAACGACCAAAACAGGCCAGTTTGTTCATTCAGGACATGTTCACACACAGCTTGTGCCTGGAGGCTCCGGGGCTGGCAAGGGAGACTCGCGTGGATTGACAGGGAGGATGTTATCTGCAGTGTGAGCAAACTGTGTGGGGTTCACAGTGCCGCGGGAAGGGAAAGGAGTGACCTTTTCCCCACAGGGTGAAGCGGATGTTTATCGGGAAAGAAGGTGCAACATTTGCAATGAGTCAAAGTTTCGATTTGAAACTCCGTGGGGCGATGATTGTGGTGAGCAAAATCATGGCTGTAAGTTCATCCATCCATCCATCCATCCATCATCTTCCAAAATTTATCCCATTATCCAGCCCTGGGTCAGGGCAGAAAAGGAGATGGGAAGCCCCCAGAAAGCTATGGGTCTCCAAAGGACCTTTGCTCCAATGCAGCAGGACGTGATGCAGAATGAAGGCCTGTAATATTTACGGTCACTCGCAGTGTGAGCAGTTTACCAACACGCCACGCACACGCCAGTGAAGATGCGAGCTGCTCGTCAGGAAAGTCAAAGTGAACACGTGACCGTGCTGGTCTCTCCTCCAGGTAACATGAATGCTTGAGGCTGCAGCTGAAAACTACAGCCAGAGACAGCTATTCTATAACACAGAGTGGGACCTCCTCGTCCCTAAAGTGACTCCTGAATAATCCTCAGCTTCACCAAAGTCATAAGAGTGTCCACATTTAAGGGGGTGGGGGTTGCTGAAAGCACAGGACGGGCACATGGACCTGACAGAAAATCAGTAGCCAGCAGCAACTCTCAAACAATAACCCACAATAGCAGCCAGGGGGGGGGGGGGCTTCACAGTTCAAAGGCGGGACAAGTGGCCCTTTGTAGTGCGGCAGTGAGGCATTGTAAACACGACAGCTTTAAAGGCGAGGACAACAGATTTAAACAAAAGTAAAAAACACAAACCATATTAAAATGCTGAGAAAGGTCAACATCTGCCCACCGTTTCAGGCAGGGAGCCATTTTGAGACGTCCCTCTCAAAGTGCGTGCGTCTCACAGATACAGAGATATAGAAAGCGGGACGGTATCAGGAGGAGAGAGGATGCGGGGGACACGAGGAAGCGGGCGGAACAGAGGAGGGAGAGAGGAGCAGAGGGAGAGGGAGAGCGCGGGTGAGCGCCCTGCGTACCTGGTGGCGATCCGGGGCAGCGACTGCGTCAGTGCGGGCAGCCCGGTGGACACGGAGTAGTGCACCAGCAGCAGCACGGACAGCGAGACCAGGATGGCCGAGTTAATGACCACCGCCCCGCCGACAAAGCCAAACACGAAGAGCAGCATGCACCCGGGGCTCATGGCTGTGCCCTGGCATGGTGGGGGGGACGCCGCACGCCAAGAGGAGGGGGGCCGCCGGCGACGCCGCTGACGTGGGAGCACCCGCGCCAAAGCGGTCCTGGGGTCTGAGGCAGCGGTAAAGCTGTGCGTCTCTCAGCTCTGCGGCAGGAGCTGCCGTAACATCACCATCATCCACGCAGGAACGCGGGGAGGAGCTGCTCCTGACGGACGGACGGACGGTCACCTATGGCGGCTGCCTTCCGCTCCCCTCGCTGCCATGCTGCCTCTCCCCACTTCAGACTGGCTCCCTCTCTCCCGCACCCTCTCTCTCTCTCTCACTCGCCCAGCATCGGCTCATTAAATATTCCTCCCCTCACATTCCCCCCCCCCCCTCCAGCTCATTGGCCGGAGGACAAAAGAGTGGAAAAAAAAATTAAGTGAAGAGAACAGCTCTGCAGGCTTTGAAAAGCTTAGAGGTTCAAATAAAACCTCAGTCGATCAGCGAGCCCAAGAGGCCAGGCTGGAATCTGCTGATAACAGAAGGGGCGGCTCCTGTGTGTGTGTCTGCGTGTGGGTGTGTGAGCGCGCAAGCGCAGTTAAAAATGCCATTAACTACCTTAAATTGTTCATGAGAATATAATCTTGACAACATGAACAAGCTTAAAAAAAATAGCCATGAAATCAGGACACCCACTAAAACTAAGAAAAACTCCCATTTGAATAATAGACAGAAACTACCTGATAAATCCTTCTGCCACCCTGTTTTTCCTCTAATCCCCAAATGCTGCGAGAACAGAAGGAGCCAGAATCCCTCCAAATCAGAGCACACGAAGCACAGCACTGAGATGGCCCTGATACACACAGCCTCCCGAGAGCAGTGGCTCATCGGAACTGCATCATGCATCAGGATGCAGGAGGGACAACAGGCACGCATATCGCTCTGTATTGCAAGCAAGCACGCAATTAACCTGATTGAATTCTCCGAACCTGTCTGAAATAACGCCCACTGGCCGGGTCCAGGGGGAAAAAGCCCCAACGCTCTCAGGGGAAAGAGAGATGCTGGCTGACCTTCTGCTGGAGGCGGTCCCACACTACAAATGGGAATGCCTCCCCCAGCACACGGGTCTGCTTCCTAGCAACTGCCTCCCGGCACCGGCTATCATTGGGTCCTGTCTCATGTATGGATGTCGTTTGCAGTTTTTATGTGATAAACACATTACATAGCAAAAGCATGCTTTGGGGCAGGATTTCTCAAACCGGTCCTCAGGGACCTCCAGACCGTCCCCAAGGGAGCAAAAATGTGGACTGTCTAGCAGGGAGCTGGGAGGGAGCAAAAACATGGACAGACTGTGGGTCCCCGAGAACCGGATTGGGAAACACTGCTTGAGCGAGCTTTGCTCAAGCCCCCACCTACTATTCACGTGACTCAGACAAAGCCTCCCCGAAGGATTTAAAATTCTGCTAAGCAAGGGAAGAGCCGCTAGGTAGTGAATAAAAGTGCATTTTAAATGGGCTCACCCTGTTTGTATGTGGCGATACAGATGGACTCTGAGAGGGAAACCGGCCAGGCCAAGGACCCCCTGTGGGGGCTGTGCACCGGGGCAGAGCCCCACTAGCTACCAACAGCCAGCTGGAGGACACCCTGCAAGCAGCAAGGTGACAGACGCCCAGCCACCATTTAAAAGACTATTTTTAAAGCTCAAAGCTTAACACATAATGGGGACACTGCTATATTAAGGCAAACTAAAAACCCATAAACACAAAGAGAAACAGGTGAGGAGAAGCAATGCCCCAATAGGCTCTCTTCTGCAGCAATCTGACATTATCAGGTTCTGTGGAGAAAATTAGCCCAATCAGAGCCACCCAGCATTCAATATCAGGCATCCAAGGCCACTGGGCCCATGAAAGATCAACTGCATCAGCCATATGCCGACTCGTGTCATCACTCCAGCTCAGCCACATACGAGGAAACCATACAGGTAAGCGCTAACAGTGCTAGCAGTGATCATGTAGGCAGAGACGGACACCACTAAGAGCGAGTGCTGCAGAATAGAACTGGGCTGGTTCACTGCAGGTCACCGGGGTCTTACCTGACCCTGCCCAGGGTCCCCGTGTCAGAAGACTCTCCACCTGTCAGCTGCTGAAGTTTTGTTCGTTCCAAGTGCTCCATGTAATTGTGGATCATCTGGAACAGATGGAAGGAAATAGAGTTCAGCCTACGGACCAGAACAAGTATGAAAAACACCGCTCAATGGAGTTCTGCAAGAACCTGTCCGGTGCTTCATGTTGACTCTGTATCAATGTCCGACCAGGGTAAGTTCTCCTGCAGAGCTGAACAATGAGCAGGGGAGCAGGCACATTCTGCCATTCGACCTCCTAAGGGGTCCCTTTCTGCACTGAAATTGGGGTGTGGGCTGCCCAGGTCCAGCACACGTAGAGATGGGGACTTTAAGGACTTAATTTCTGCTTCAGTGCATCGGGTTTTTTTGAAAGAAGTGGGTCAACTTCCCAACTGCCTGGAACTGAGTCTCAGACTTCTCTTTGAGAAAGACCAAATCTGATCCATGCTGTGTATTAATAGAAAGTCGGCCTGAGGGGTCAGCTGGACCTAAGCGTAGCAAATCTAAAGCTTTGCTGGAATGACACAGACGTGGCCAAAGGTTTTGGTAACCTTCCATTTTTTTAGAACTAGAATCTCAATTTTCTCCAAAATAAGTTGAAACTAACTTCAATAACCGGGAGCCATCATTTATTCCATATTCCATAGAACAGAAATTTGGCTTTTGATTAATGACTTATTGTATTATTATTAAAAACAACAAAACTGAAAATGTCATGGACAAAATTATTGGGACCCCTAGACAAATATTCTGTAGCACACCTATTTGATGCAATAACTGCAATCACAAGCGTTCTGGGTACTCTTAGAATTATGTTTTGGTACATTATCCTACTAGAGAACCCATGACCTGCAACAGAGACAGCGCCCTCTAACACTAGGCAGTAGGACGGTGTGATTCTGGGCAAAATAAGTTACATTTTTTTCCACTCAGAATTGAGACTGAGATCTTCTCTCACGATTCTTGGGCAATACTTCTCTTTTTATCATCATCAATAGTTTTTACTAAAAGTGAGAGAAGAAAAAAAAAAACGTTATTGCTCGAACTAGGCTTGGAAGAAATTTTTATCTTCCTTACCATCACCAGAGGGGTCTTCTCAACTCTGGGTCATTTTGTTCTCATTTTTGAATCTTCAATCACCTTCTCACACACAGATTCGTTTTCAAACGTACCTCCTCTCCCTGCGTAAGTTCGTCTCACCGTGTAACGCAGTACTGCCATATGCTGATGCAGCTTAGGGAGGAAAGGGATGCTCTTGGTTTGAAACAACAGATCTCAGTGTTAACGCAAACGCAGGCGAATCATTTCTATGCATGAATGAAATTGCACATTAGTATCACTAGTAGGGGTGGGACAAAAAAAAATATATATTGATTTTATGATTAATTGCTATTGTTTCTGTCAATTTGATAGAACTTGGAATTTTGTGACTATCTAGTTAATTTATGCCTTTTCCCCATGACTTTGAAAATATTTTCACTGAATTTTAGTTATCAGCCCTCTTATCATATAGGTGGCACAAGTTCCAATAGCACTGTGCAATACATCTGTCGTACGGCTACACCTGTTTTATCCATTCATTTCTACAGTCGGCACCATATCTGACATATTGCAGGTACCCCTACCTCCCGTGTTACTCTATATATGTATTCTCTATTTTTATTTCTTGGCTATTATTCTCCTTTCCCCCTTTCCTATATGTGTTGTACTTGTCTTACTTCCAGTCTCTGCATTTTAAGTATACGTAATGCACCGCGGTCCTGGGGAATGTTATTTCGTGACACTGTATGCTATGGATTGTATATAGATGGTATGATAATACAGACCCACTTGACTTCACTTCACTCCAGAATGTCTTAATAATCTTTTGATTGCATTGTGCTTAACAGTAGGGATTGTGTTCTTTCCTTTGAAAGCATCCGTTTGGTCTTCTGTGAACATCTGAACTACTGAACACTTACAAAAATCCTCTAATTTTGTTTAATTCCTCCAAAGGATATTCTCCCAGGAGGACTGTAGCTTGTCAACATGGATTTTTATGCAACTACAGTTTACAGTTAGGCCTTTTTGTGTTGGTGATTTAGAAGTGGGCTTTCCTGGGTCCTCTAATATGGAGCCGCCTTTCATTCAGACAGCAGCGGATGGTGAAAACTGACATAGTTGTACTTTGATTTTGGAGATCAGCCTGAATGCGTTTTGAAGCTTTCCTTCATTCTTGTGCCATCATTTGAACTCTCTCTCTGTTCAGTCTGGGGTGAATGTTCCTCTTGCAGCCACATCCAGGGAGGTTGCCTCCAGTGCCCTGGACCTTATATTTCTTGAGATTAGCAACCTTGATCACAGGGACAACAACTCTTTGGAGATGGTCTTTACCTTGACTAGTCTTGGTTATTACTTTCTTCCATTCTACCACTGACAAGTCCCTGCTTTTTCTCCTCTTGCCCATGGGCAAGGGGATGCACACAATGACACAGAACGGCCGAGAACTTTACTCCTTTCCAGTAGTCTGAGCGACTGATAAGACTGAAGACACCTGCAATACTAATTACATGAAATAGTTTGAGATATTACCATAATGCAATTACTTCCTTTAACTTCTAAGGGATTAAATTTTGTCCGTGCCGTTTGAATTTATTATTTAAAATAATATGTTAAGTTATAAAATCAAAAGCAAAGTGTCTTTTTTACGTAATACGAATGCAGAATCACGGATGGCAATAAATCCTGTCAGTTTCAACTTAATGCACATAAAATTGAGATTCTTTGTTAAAACGTGGAAGGGCACCAATACCTCTGGCCGGCTCTGTATTTACACTCATCACATATCTTTATAACCATTTGAGTGCCAGTACATGGAACAATATTATGGGTCAGTCTGAGTCAACAATTCACACAATTCAGACTCCAAAGGCAGAACATAAGTGTCTTTGCCCTCCAGAATGAAAGGATCCACTCAAAGGTATTTGGCCATGGCGCTATACAAAGGCCTCCAACAAACATGTTGCCATTTGCCTGCTGAGATAGATAGTGCTCCACCAATCAGAATGTATGATGCATTTTGCTCAGTATAGATATGTTTTGTGTTGCAACAGCTTTTAGATGTTATGCACAGGACGGCGCAGTGGGCGGAATATATACTGCAGTTATACCCGCTGAATGGCGACTGTGTGAAACGATTTAACAATAAAAATCAAAGCTTTTTTTTTTCATACTGCTGAAAACTAAAAAAGATCAAAAGTTTGCTGCAATCTGCGGAAAAAACTGGAACCCAGGCTCCAAGATGTGGATTTTCGTTTGTCAATTCATGTCAGTTATGCTCGATTTTTTGGTTATAAACTGTATTGACTAGTCAATTAAATATTTAGCGGCATTCATAAATATTCTATGTAACTGTACAGTTTTTGTCATCAATTATTAAAAAAACATCAATGTGTTCTACAAACAAGGTGGAGAATGGTTAGATAGTGTTAGGCAGCCAAGACATACCCAGTTTTCATTATAAGAGCCTACTCCACAAAAAAAGCTTAGCGTGTGTGCGTGGAATTTGTATGAGTTTACCCCCGCAGCCCAAAGATACATTGCTGTCCCTGTGGTATGTGAGGCTAAAAAACTGCTCCCTCAGACCTCCAGGACTGGGAGTGTGAATCTTATATTCGCCGTCTGTGTGGAGAGTCTGCATGTCCTCCCCATGGCACGCAAGTTTCCTCCAGATACTTTGGTTTCATGACATGCAATCAGGCAAGCTGGCATCTCTGAACTGGTTAGAATATGACTGTCTGCGTATGTGAATATATGTTCTCTGCGACGGCCTGGCATTCCATCCAGGATAAGCAGAGAGAGACAGACAGAGGGACAGGCGGACGGACAGATAAAAATTACATAATGCCTACATGTTGAATACTGTGGTTAACTATCCAGCGTCCCCATAAGCACCCATAAGCATAAGGCTGAAGGTGCACATGAACATGTCTGCGTTGCCCCTGACGTGTCAGCCTGCTCTTAGTCTGCCACCACCCCCTTACCTCTGTGTGCCTCTGATGGAGCGCGTTGTACTCCTTCCTGAGCTCAGTCTCTCGCTCCTCCAACCTGCTGACTGAAAAGACGGACACGCCGTTGGCAGATGGCATGATGAGGTTAATGGGCCGCAGTTAGAAACCCCAGGTCCCCTGACAAAACATCACCTTCCCACGTTATGGAAAATTTTTCTGTGTTTAATAATTGCGGTTTATATGGATTTTAAGGCAAAAATAAAATCAAAATTTTTTAAATGTACTGATTATATGAATCCACATTCATATCTATACTATTGGCGATACTGGAAGGAAAGAGAACCACTTACAAATGACTACCAATATACCTGTAGTTGAAAATGTACATTAAAGTGACCTGTATTGTGATGCAGCATCAGTTGCAAAAATAAATAGCAGATGTCTCGTTTTTATGTTACTACCAGCTGCAGTAAGGCAGAGTGTCCACAAGGTGTCCTCTGTACAACAGGACAAGATTCTGCACAACACGCCACCAGTGCCAGTAGGTGATGTACAACACAGGAAAGCCAGTAATCTTTCAGTTGATTTCAAATGGGCTTTCTTTGGAGGTTACTGAACCCTATAATCCCCCTATTAGCTGTCTGATTTAATCTAAGCCTAGTATGGCAAACACTTCAGCTTTGACACAAAAAACTAAAAAGAATGCCAATATATTTTCACTTAACTGCAAAAATAACAATTTAGTGCTAAAACCAATGCTATATGCCAATGCTATTTCCAGAATTAGAGAATAACAGAGGCAAATAAAACAGACTGCAAAAGATTTAACACAAAACCAAGTGTCATCGGTGTGCTTTTAAATGCGGAGTATCAAGCAGTAAACAGCCAGGCAGTGATTAACTTGGCAAAATATGTATCACATGGGAGTGAACAACAGCTAACAATAGAAACCTAAGACCTAATAATTGCCTTCAGAAAACACTTCAGGACAGTCATACAAATCCTGAACTGTGTGGACTGGGGTATCGGACCATTCTTCAATACTACTGTCTGGTACATGTAGGCAAGAATTCTGAGACCATTCCCTGTGACGCGTTAAATCAATTTTGAATGTCTAGTGACTGATGCCTGAACTGACCGATGCCTGAAAGATGTGGCCCCTTTGGAACATTGTCAATTGCCTCGGGTAGCTGCAAAAGCTCACACATCAAAGCACTGTCAGCCATGTCACAGCTGACACATCCTCCTAATTAGCATCCAACCCAACATGAATCACCTCCGTAGCTCTGTTTGTAATTGTAATTTAGTTACTTCAGTCAAAATTCATTTTCATGAGCCGTTTTCATTAGCCAGGCCTCCCCCATACATGCGTCTATACAATACAATGTATACTATGCATTATACAGATGCACAAAGAGGTGCTGCTCAACCTACGACTGACCATACTCGCAGCCATCACCCCACTGCTCGATACATTTACCTTAAAAGGATAATTTGAGTCATGACAAGTCATTAATGCCCGGTACAATGCCACGTCTGCCCATGCTGCCACCGTGGACGACACAGGGTCTGACAGCCTTGCTTATGTCGCACGCTGTTCTGGTATCAGCCAGCGTACACTGGAAACAGTGTCCATGGAGATCATTTCTGTGTTACTTAGAAAAAAAAGGGAACTGGAGTGGCACGGCATCAGGGTCTGATCGCAGTACTTGCTCGTATTTTAGTAGCTTAAAAGACGTTCAACTTACAACCAGGTTATCAGAACCAATACCTGTTATACGTCAAGTGTGTGTATGTATTTATACGTATTTCACATATATATCAAAACACATACCATCTGTGTGTATATATAGGGGTAGGCAATATGACCAACATGTCAATATTTTTTTTGTTTACAAACCAATCGCATTGATATGAAAATGATCCATTTAACCACTTAAGCAGCAATTCCATCCTTACAAGAAATAGTGCTTGTTCCATTATAAAAATAAATAATTAAGGGATGTAAAATACATAATTAAACATAAAAGGAACTCACTCATTACAGCAAAAGTGCATTTAAATTTTCTTTTAATACTAAAATTGAGTACAAATTAAATTTATCACTTTTGTAAAAAAAATTGTGTACTTCTAAACTCAGTTACAAACAAATACAAAAAAATAAGAGCAAATATATAAAATTGGGTGGGTTGCCACCTGTTGTACGAACGGTATCTTCAAGTCTGGAAATTACATTGGATTGGTCTACGTCGGATTTCGCAGAACCAAACCATTTCCACATCAGTAGAACCTTTTGTTGGAAGCAATTCTTCCTGTTGAGCCAAGCCACACACATTGTTTATTCGACAGCGAAGCCGCCTGTCTATGGACCATGTGTTATTTACCGTATGACATAAGAACATAAGAAATTTACAAACGAGAGGAGGCCATTCGGCCCATCAAGCTCGTTTGGGGAGAACTTAACTAA
>JAAGVU020000092.1:16711690-16759285 GCA_011763525.2 Mormyrus iriodes | reverse complement strand
TTTTTTCTGGTGGTTGGAGTGCAAAGTCCTGCCACCAACCCCGAAGTTTTCCCAGTAAGTGGGAGGACCTGCTTGCAGGGCCAGATGTAGGATAATGTCACAAGACAAAAGCAATTGCAGGTTAAGGGCCCTGCTTAAGGGCCCAACAGAGCAGAATCCCTCCTGGCATTCGCGGGATTCGAACCGGCAACTTTCCGATTGTCGGCACAGATCACTAGCCTCACAGCCCCGCTCTGCCCCAAAGAAAGGAGCTCAGCCAAAAAGAAATAAGGTCCAATCTCAGCTAGGTGCATTACAGATCACTGGCTTGACCATGGCTTCGCCATTCACCTATTAAAAACTTTTACAGTCACCCAAGGCTGGGTAGTATATAGAATTTTCACGGTATATCGCTTATCTATAATCTTCAAAACGAGACAAGATGACACAACACCGTTTATACTGATATACCACTAATTGCATGTTAAAATTAGGGTTAAGAGATCTTTAATCCAATGGTATTCCTTCCTGGTTGTAAACAATGTGAGAACTTCGATCAGAATTCAGTTAAAATCAAACTGTAAGCACCTCACGGGATAGCTGACAGAGGCAAAAAAAATAAATCGGTACTTGTTTCATTTCATTTTAAAACATTGCCGAACGGCTCACAGGTTACAAATATTGTCATTTGCAATATTTGTTCTATTTTGTTGAAGGGACTGGTCCACATTTACAGTTGCAAAGCACTGCCTTTTTATTTTCCTAAATACTTTTAATAGACCTACAACAGTTTCTAAAAAGAATGTCAAAGACCATAAACTAGTTAATTTGAATGACTGTGATGAAGCTTTCACTTTATCTATAAAATAATGCATCATACATATATACAAAGGCTGGAACGGTCTCCTGATTTCTCCCACATATAGAGGGTATTCTATTCACATTCAGAGGATTACACACTTCCGTTTGGATCAGCAGTAGTATGCTTTTTATTTACTCATGTTGGCACATGGTGGTGATTACTCTTAATTTCAATATGCGTTCATTTCATGTTAAAAACAGAAACTTTATGCATTAATTACAATTTTTTTTTTAAATGACACCAAATATTTTTGAAATTTCCTACACTGAATCAGGTACTACACTAGTAGCCAAAACTGTGGAAATACCTAGCATTATATTTTTGGCAGTACGCTTTAAAAATTACTACACAAATATTGGCGGTAATGTTTAAAAACAATCAAAAATGTTTACAAATATCATACACTGGAGGATTAAATAAGTAAATGGAGAAACTGCTGAATCAAGTTCTGCAAAATCGCTAAAAATTGGAAGCGTTTCCACAATTTTGGCCACTAGTGTTGATGGTACTCGGGAGTGAAGAACAAGATTCATTTGGAAGACTATGTTGAGTTATAACAGATCTTACACTTCTAACTGATCGTTGATGGTAAGCAGCCCCAGCCTAGCTGACTCCTGATAACTATATGTTCATAATGTGCACTACATTTACAACAACTTTGGACCAAAACATCTGCTAAATAAATAAACGTTCATGTTAAATCCACTAAAATAACACAGCAAAGGGGTCATGGCACCAAAAGACAAGTGTGACACCAGCAAAGAACCGAAGGTTTCGACACCTCAGCCCTCCGCAGCACCGACATGATTCACACGGCAGAGATTTCCAACATCTTGTCTGGATATGACGTAGGCCTGCTTCACTAATTACCACTACACCCATTTTAAATTCAAGAGGAGCTGGTTCCACCTAATGACTAACATGACGTGGCTGGATTCTGCACGACTTTCAAGGGGTGGCAGAGGACAGAGTCCAAAATCCAAGGTAACAGCTTGTAAGGCAGCACTTACAGGGAAAAACCATTCCCTCACTGGAATCCTTGTCTATTATAAATGCTTGCCAGGATCACAGTCCATGGGATTAAAAAAAAAAAAAATGGGTAGAAAATGTGAAATTAATGCATAGAAGCCTATATTTGAAGCATGCATGTGGCACCCATCAGGCGCCACCACCACAAAACCGATGCACTGCAGATAATCATCCTCAGATCTGGCTACATCCTTAGATCTCCAACCAAATGACATGGTCACGTGAGGTATTTTTCCCCAAACTTTCCCCCATCTACAACCAGCTGACATACCGCCTGACATCCTTTATGAGGTTTATCACAGTAAAACAAGCCATTATGGCACCATTCATTCACAGTCAGCTGAAAAAGGATCTGGAGAGGGCGGGAAGAAGCGGCCTGTAGAGACTGCATTTGCACCTGGGCCAAAACGGAGCCCAGGGCCGGGAGCAAGAAATGCTATTTAATCAGGCCAGAGTCTTTTAACACACAAATCAGTACCCTCACATCTGCTACACATATCCATGGGCCTGTTACACAAGCTCTATTCTGTTTTTAAAAGTTCGCTCAAAACTTAGAATGTTAAAGCTTAACTAGTAAGAATATCAGGCAGAATTTTGGCACAAAATACTCCTCTGCCAAGTTGAAAATTTCCTTCATTTAACTCATTTGCATTGAAAACATAGTTAATTAAACACAGAATCCAAAAATGAGATTAAACCCAAATCCTGAAGGCGGGAGCCTTTAGCCACGGCAAATGGACATTGTTTAAGCTAACTGTTCACATCCACTTGCCCCAGCTTCCTGTAGTTACAGCTGTAGTTCCTGGTCAGCCCTACTGCACTATTCTGAGCCATTTCCCTGTAACCTCTCAGAAAAACACATTTATCTGACCACACAGTGAGAAAAGCACAGGTGGTTTTGAAGCCAAGCAGGCTTTTCACTAGGCTGCGTTTACACTTGGGTATAACAAACAAGCTACGATTAAAAACTGATTTAAGGTCAGTTTCCCTACGAATCCTTCTGGATGCCCTGACCATCCCATCCTGAATATCTCACCCTTGGTTCTCTAACAGCACTAACCATGCCCTTTCCGAAGGAGACTGTAATATGTACAGTTGGTTTTTCCCCATTCAGCCCAGTTCAAACAAAATGTGACTCCCACAGATAAGCAAAATATAAAACACAAAAAAAATCTCAGCGACGAAATCACTGTGCTTAGCGCAGATAGGCAGCCCAACAGAGCACACCGCATCCACAAACCAGACAGGTATGAGGAGGGGCAGAGATATGACAAGAATGAGCTATGTGGCAGGAGAACAGGTCTTCTACCAAAAAGAAACATGGAAGATATTACTGCCATCAATACTACAGGGTGCCCAGAGGAAAGCCAGATAACATGGGAAGAACATCACACACACAGAGCCGGGGGAGGATTCAAACCCACAACCCCCTGCAGGTATGAGGCATCAGTGCCACCCACTGAGCCCCTGTACCATCCACATCCTAAACTACTGGCGGTTATATACACCATTCCCCTCCCAATTAACAGAACGCACCAATGCGGCAATCTTGACCGATACCGATAATGGATATATGTTCGATTAATATTACCAATACTGATGATTAACTAAACTTTGACCCACTTCCAAAACTGGGGGGGATTACCAGAGAAACTTGCTGAGCTTGCCGGTGCAGATTAGCAGAATGCAGTTACATAGTTTTTTGTTCGGTGGAAAACGAAAGATTGATCTGTGGGCCAGATTTAATAATAAATCATGAACATGTCACAGGCCAGGACTTTGAGACGCCTTTTAAGTGGTCGAATATCAGCCAGTAATATTGACTAATCTTGATTTTTAACAAATAATCGTCCGGTACAGATATATTAACCGATAAATCATGCATCTCTAATTAAAGGTGCTCTTGAACTGACAGAACACCTGCTTGCACCTCGATCGAGAGAATAATGAGACATCACAGCAAGCAATTCCCGAACACTGAAATTCCCAACCTACTCGTCAAACACCTGGAAACGGCTTGCCTGTGGGAGCGAACATGAGCGCGGGACCCGTCTAAACTTACATGGACTTGGAATATACCCAGATGGGGAACGCACTCCAGCTACCCTTTCTGAGAGATGCATTTCATGCAGTTAAACCCACTGATGTATCAGCACACCACCTTTAACATTATTAATTCTGAGAATAGACGTTCGGTGATAAGCAGCAAAATCCCGTGTTGATAATGAATGACGACCTTGATGCAAACAAGGAAAGATTCATTTTTAAACCGTCATGCCAGTAATTACAGATACTAAAAATCCTGCTTGTGACATGAATCAAGCTTGCAAAATTGCAATTTTTATTTATACTGCATAACAACACTAACAAAAAAAAATAAGCACTACAGTGTACCTTCCTGGCAGTGTTAGTGCACTAGAGAGGGAAGCCAAATGTCTCATTCAGATGCAGAAAAAGCCCTCCAGACTGCATAGCTCTGTCTCAAACCCAATTTTGCAGGCAGGCTGGCTACCCCGGCACCCCAGGGCCTCACGGTGCAATGGCAGAGTGATTGCATTAGTCACACGACACAAAGAAGGGTCCACATCACCCCCAATGACACTTACAGGCACAGGATGGAAGTAGGCAGCTTCAAGAAAGGCTCTCATTGGCAGGCTAGGGTGGGGTCTACAAGGGACACAGCACGCAGGGCAGAGTATCTTTCAAGGAAAGGGTGGGCGGGGCTTTCTACCTGCAGCAACAGGCCAACAGATATATCAAGTCCCCATCAAGATGATTCACATTCCACCTGCTTCCTTGTTGCCTTCAGGTATCAGATAGCATCCAGGAAGTTTCAGGTTCAACAGTTGTGGGGTTTAAGAGCTGATAATGTGCTGGACACTTGTTGCATAACCAACAGAGCCTCCCCCTCCCTCCTGAGACTAAAGTGCCACCACACAATGGTATGATTAGCCTCATCATTCACCCATCTAATAGTTTCAAAACCTGTCCGATCAGTAACAAACCCCAGCATACATCGCCGCTTTCCTGCTACCAGCATCATTTAACAGTAACGTTTAATCATAACTTACTGAACGATTACGCCTCTTAATTCAACACATTGCCAGTCAATGGGTGAAAAAACCAACACCCGCTGAAAAGAACAGCACAAAATCCAGCCTTACGAAAACACATTACAGGAAGGGTGACTGTTGAATGTGCTTATCTAAACATGATCTCCAGAGCGAAGAGGCAAGAATAACACTGGCAGAGTAAGAGGACCGGATTAAATCTGTTCCCCCGAAAAGTTATTTTTCTTGAAAAATTCGAGAAGAGCCCCGAGAAGCTGCCAAGTCAGCAACCCGATTTGACATACAGAAAATCTGCGGTTACCGCCATGTCAAAGCGGCTTCAAATAGAAGCCCAGGCCCGCCCATGCAACGCTGCCATCTACCTGAGCTTCCTGGCCGGACACATCTCACACAGCCTCGCAGCCGTCAGGAAAAGCCCTCCACACGCACGGCCGGCTGCAGCCTCAACAACCAGAAATCCACATCATCTTTATTTACGTGCTAAACATAATTAAACGACTGAAGTGGCTAAGCCCCCCCCCCCCGACTGCCTATCACTTCCCAGCCTCACCGGACTTAATACTCACGGGGCACCATGTAAGCAGGTTAGCCATGCCCAGAAACGCTCCTAAAGCTCCACAGCCCATTCAGACTCAGCCATACCAAAACCTACAGACTGAGATAGCTACCAAAAAAACAAAAAAAAAAAACTAACTAAACGGGGTATCGTCCTAAAGTCTTACTCTGTGTGTGCCACGTTTACTGTGGTACGTATCTGCACCAGATAGAAGTCATTTCATTTTAGGTAACTAGTTAGGGTGACCAGATAATCCATGTCAGGGAGGACACCACTCCAGCTAGGACTTGATTTGAAAACTACAATTTCAATTAAAAAGACATGGATTTCATTTTTTCTTGCTGTGTGCTGATTGGTCAGTCTCCTATAATCATGCGTGTGTCACTAATGTTAATGTGAAACAGCTGGATGACTCTTTCAATCATGGAAACAAACCAGTGAAAGCACAAGAAGAACTGAAATATTTAGCCAAGCACAGGTGCCTTTAAGTTGTACAGTAGTTTTATGAATTACCTCAAAGTGTTCTCCCTGACGTCGTCACCCTAGTGACTACTAAATGGGCAGTTCTGATTTTCCATTTCCTATGAACAACATATGCCCATCGATTAGAACCATACAAGTTAAAACAACCACCGAAATGTGATAGACCAGCAGTGAAAACAAATGCAGCAGCTGCTGATGTGGAGATAAGAAAAATACAAACAAAGGCTGCAAGCTTCTCTCAGGCTAGAAAAAGTACATCACAAAAGCACCTGGGATGTTTCAACAAAACGGGGAATCCTCTATTTGATCTGCAGACTAATAAAAGTTCAGTTGAACTCATACGCAACTGTGAGATGATAAGCAATTATTTTTCATTATATTCAATTACATTTGAGTGGAATTTCTCTATAAGTAGTGCAATAAAACTATAAGGGCCATCCACTATATCATAAGCTGCACCACCCACATTAAATATTAATGACTTGCAATAGTATAAAAGAAAATATTTTGTTTTTGTAACATCCATGTTTATTACAAATGAAATCTTCTGGCTTCACTGGTGATGATTAACTTATGAGTTTATGACATGACAAATCCTATATAATAGTACAAAATATAATATTCTCCATTCAAAAGTATCTGGGTTCCAAAGTGGTTATTCAGTGTCGATCAAGGCAAGTATTTTAGGCACTGTTAGACACAGCAGCCAAGTTTTGAGAAATATAATATTATTATTATTATTATTATTATTATTATTAATAATAATGATATTGTAAAATATCTATCCATTTTCTGACCATTTATCCTGGTCAGAATCATGTGGGTCTGGAGCTTATCCCAGGCAGTATGAGGCACAGAAGTCATGTAAACCCTGAATGGATTATTAAATATAAAATGTATTATTAGAACTAGGCAGATTCTGGTTGCACTGGATTATCCACCAAGTTACAAAATTACTCTGACATGTATTAATACAGGGTCCCCTACTATCTACTACCAAACCCTGGTGAATGTGCATTTCAGAAAGAAATTTCTAAAATTACTAAATAGCTGTCAGTTTTTTAACCAATATCAGTAGACATGCAGTTGGGGGGGGGTGGACTCTTGCCAATACATGGACACTACCAAAATATAGATCGGACAGCAACGTAAATCCTTCATTTGGATGTCTGCACAAATACGCCTGGTCAAGATCAACTGTATAATTTAATCACTGATTGGGTTAAATACATATATAGGATTTACTCTTAAAAAAAAAGGCACAAAGCCGTCTGAAATGCGGTCACCTAAGTAATGTGAGAATTGGGATTCAATCGTTCAGCCCTCAATCTGAAAGAGTGAATTTTAATGAAAGTGTTTATGCGGAGTGCGCCTTCCAGCATGGGCTTCTGTGAGAGGCCATTGACAGGAAGCGGCGCATCGCTGCTGATGCGGGCCGCCGACTGAGCGAGCCACATTTGTCCCTCTGCCTGAATACGTCGCTTTTAGAGTCGCATCTGCATGCACAGCCCAGATCTTCAATGGCTGGCCTGCCCAAGACCCCACATCCCCGCAAGACACTGCGTCCATGCAAAAGCATCGACTTGTGTCCGGCTCATTAGACACACATCCAGCGTAGCGCTGGCCATCTCGCATTGCAGACGGGGGTCCGTTATGAATGGCCGGCTTGTACCCCCCCTTCCCCCTAGCTGCTTCCAAGCAGTTGTAAATGTATAATATCAATCGGACCGTGTGGCGCGATGTTGGGGTACACTGGGCCACAGGCAGCTAGTGTCTGGATCGCTAGCTAACTAGCTCTATGGCAGTGCACGTCCCTTAGCAAATACACGCAACAGATCTGCTAATGCACACTATCATTTGACCAGATTTGCCCTCGGCAGTTACTGAAATCTGACAGTCTCCATACACATCTGGTCGTGCATGCACCATAACGCCTACGTGTGCGCGTGTGTTCTTCTAGATTCCAATGCGACCCTGTTTATTCCCTGTAACCCCAAACACGAAAAAAATAAGCAGCCAAGACAGCGGCTCCATGCGTGGCCTGTGCAGGGCGCCTTCCGCACGCGGCCCGGGCGCGTCGCCTGCTGCCCGCGGCTCCCGCACCCACCTCCTCCGCGTGCTTCCTCAGCGCCTTCTCCCGCTCGTACTGGGTGATAAGCTGCTCGTTGTCCTCCTTGAGCAGCTCCAGCTCCACTTCGTGCTCCTGGTTGACGGCGAACACCGAGTCCAGGTTCTCCAGCACGGCCACGACGAGAGGCATGAGCTCCTTCACCACGTCCTCGTCGTACTTGCCGATGAGGCGCTCGAACTCGCGGTAGATGGAGTTAGCCAGGCCCGACACTCTCTCGGACATCAGAGCCGACGTGCCCGGGTCGTCCTGGTATACAACTCCGTCCTCCAACTCCATTTTCTTCGCTTCCCCCCCACCTCTTAGGATCGGAAACTGCTGTTAAAAAATCTGACCGGCGTCCTCTCCCTCACCAATATCTGTACCTTCGCCGAATAGATGGAAACCCAAATTCCCCCCGACGGTTTAGTGAAAAATATCGAGGATCCGGTGAAGTTGCCGTCCCTCCCTTAAAGGGACCGTGCTCTCCTCCGCCGCTCTTCCCTTTTCCTCCCGACAGCTGACTTGTTGACTAGACCGTCACGCCATGACGTCACACGGTTAAAAACAGGAGCTGGGGAGTGAGTGAGGGAAGGGAAAGGGGGTAAATTAGGTTACCCTGTTTAATACCCAGATTGTCGCCTTTTCGCTCAGTTCCTTAACGATCAGGCACATTGCCGGCTAACTGTGTCCATGCATATTGCGGTGGGACTGAAACGCTATGACTCAAGGGGCGAATAAGTGAGCGGTGAGGATTTACTGGGGCTGTATATTTTTACCTTGTTTTCTTGGCAATGGAATTAGTCATGGAAATGTTAAAAGTTTCAAACGTGAGACAGTACATTCACGTAATGTTCTATTTATTTAACTTTATTGGGGCACATGATTTCTTTTTGTCTAAGTAACTTTTCTATCTCGGAAGGATTTTATTTGAGTTGTATTGATGCATATAATAATGGTTTACCCGACGCTTTTCTTTGCATTGTTTATGTGTAATTATAGCTACATAATACTGCACTTTATATAATTTGTACTGGTCAACAAATCAAGTCGATGCTACTGGATCCCATCATTTCCCAGCTTTGGTTGATGTGACTTGGGCTGCACTGCATACCAGATGGACCGGGAGGTATTTACTGGTGAGGATCAACGCAAAATATAATATATCGTAGTTCAATTGTTAAAAAAGAATCTGTTTCAAATGAAATGTAACTTTTAGGTGTACTTGTTACATTAGTCTGATACCCTTAGAATTAGCATTTATCTGTTCTGGGTAATACTTGAATATTCTCTAAAAGTGTTATTAAATGGCCTGTTAATTACAACTGAAAGTTGTTTGTGAACAGGAAAACTGTTAGTTTCCCTATTTTTTTATACGGGAAAACTATAAATTTAGGGCATCAGCACAGCGATATTATTGTAGAACACAACGCGCTACCCCGTTTCTTGCACTAATAATTCAGACTTATATAATTAAATGTACATTTTAATCAATGATCTGAAAATAAGTCGAGGTTTGGTTAGACAATATTAAACTTTAATTAGGTTATTCTGTCTTTTTTGGCCGGGTTTCAGAAAATGAATGTGCTGTACAATCCCTAACGGAAATTACATCAAATGTTTAAAATAGCGGTTTTAGACTGTTTATCCGTTCTCTTGATCTCTGTTAGAAGTAATACTTGTACAGTACCAGTACCCGTGCTGCTTTCATACCAGTTGATCGGTTCCTACCAGTTGAGCCGAGTTAATGAAGTCTTACTGGTTTCAGCTAGAATTTCTATGAAGGATCATTACATTACTACTGTTTTACAATTTGTATCCAAAGAAATGTAATTTAATGTGTACTTATTCGCTTTCAAACTTTTAACATTTTCGAAATTGAGATATTTGAATATCAGGAGGTTCTCTTTAAAACCACACCATGGTGTCCAAACAGTACAGGCAGTCTTGTGCCGTAGTTAAATAGCTTAATTATGCATAATCTTTCGTTTTTGTTTTTAATGTTTTGTTTTTACCCAAGGTTTAAAGTGGTTAATCTTTATTGGAATACGTAATACGAATGACGTTCGTCTGCTCAACACCAGTCATTTAGGCCATTTTTAAGGGGAAAAGCGCTGCAATTTGGGATAACAATGACGGCTTTTATTTTTCATTGTTCATCCCTCAGTTCAGAGTAGGCTTCTTAGGTTTTCGATGGCGACCCCAAAAAGCTTGGCCAATACACAGTGCTTTCTCTGTTTCATTGTCTGCTTGTGCTCCGGCTCGCCTTTCCTTGAACAATTCTGCACGGAGGCTTTTGTGGAGGTGGGACGGATCTGCTCACCTCTCGTTGCCGGGCTAAATATTTCTACTGCGATGCCATCGATGTCCAGGAGATGGAGCTCTTTCGCTAAAGAATCGGCACCATCTAGTATCCTTTTCTTCAAAGCGGATACGCCGTCTTCCTCTTTCTGATCCGCACGGACCGTGTCGGTTTGCCGAAGTCCAGGATTAATGATCGTGACCCAGTTTATTTTTAATTTAGTGTAACAGTCACAACTGTCATTTACAATTCTACTTCGACTGCGGGCAAGATAATTTCCAGTTATGCGAAGACTAATGTTCTGTATCCTGGAGAGCTATTCACATTGCGTTTACTTACGGGATCTAGTGTTACTGCCGTCATTGTCCCACCTTTTCTCAGATTTATTTTCACCCATTAATTCACAATTTGAAATGTTTCCAACTTCTACCCCAAGTAACGATGCTATATCTTTGGCAGCATCCGATAATTCACTGCATAAACAACAGTGTTCAGCGATTGTAAGATGAAGAGGGTTATCAGAGTCTTCTGAAACCAAAATGCTACATTTACAATACAACCTAGCCATCCATCCTCCTACTGCTTATTCAGTACAGGGCACAGGTGGGTGGTGGGATCTGAAGCTTATCTCAGGCTCAGGGTAATCTGGGTAATCATCTTCAACACACACACATAGTAGTGGTGGATTCATAAGTTTGCTTTCTCTAATTTTAGTACAGATCAAGGAAATATCACAAATATGGGTTTGAAATTTTGCATGTGTGCTTCCTGGCTACCTGCCACCGGTACATGTGCGGTTAATGTGCAATTTAACAGCAGTATTTCTTAAAGCAACAGGCAAATGAGCTTGAATGGCACTCGAATGGGCTGTGAAAAACAAATGCTAAAACATTGCATATATTTTATGCTTAAAATAAACGACAAACAGTTTATCTAGAGCGGGGCATCCAAGGCACATCAGATTCCTCTAAAGTTCTTCTGCTTGCTTGTAGTTTATTTGTAAAATGATAAATTCATAAATGGGGCTGGGATATGAACAGCGGACACCATCACGCAAGACCAGGGATTAAATGGTAAAGGTTAAGTAAACTGAACGTACTGCTAGATTATCACTCAAATCCGCACCAGAATTGTTCATTAAGTCCCTTAAGGCTTAACACAAACTTTACACATCCAGATTTAACCTCAATGTTCCAAAAGACAAATACAACCCTTTAACTACTGAAGAAATCTGCATAGGATAAATCTTGGCCCTTAATACAGGGCCCCGGATAAAAGATATGTATAAGGTTAAACTGGCATGCTTAATGTGTTTATCAATAGCACTTTTCCAACAAACGTTTAACCCACAGACAAGGTAATTAAATCATATAAAATGGTGCCGTGCTTATATGTACAGTATAAAAATCATATAATTTGCCTAATAAGCTACAGAAACACAGGAAATAAAAATGTACGTTTCTAGTAAAAGACGATTGGCCATTAAACATTTTTTGACTTGTGGTTTAATAAGTTACACCTGTATAATTGATTTACCGGACACAAAATTACCACCCTTCACATAAACAGGATTTGAGTAATTGTTTCCATTTGAAAAGCCCAGATCATTCATGCAAAAAAAGTAAACTTGTTTAAATAAAGCATCATGCATCGTTAATGCATTTCCAGGAGAAGCCGCTTGTCCGTAGTGGAGAAGCTACAGCAGATCCCAGTGAAGTGGTTCCTTCTGAGTGCTTCACTGCACGGAGGCACTAACCGCCTTCAACATTTCTGTACAATATAAAATGCTCACACGGCAAAATACGCTCACATATAATAAATACATACTCAAGTCCCTTAACTTACCTCGAAGTCCCAAAGGCTTAATAAAACGTCAAGACTCATACAGGCGGAATGCAAACGCAGCATTGTCTATTGCACATGAGCAAAAAGTTTTTTTTTTTCTCATGGGACCAGATTTCCTTCCTGAGTCACGGCCATTAGATAAACGAGCGAGTTAGGAAGGATAGTCAGGTCGGGGTATGAGGTTCATCTCTTCACGAGGCTATCCGTTCGCCTGAAGTGGCAGGCGGAGAGCAGTGCACCAGTCTGGTTCAGACAACATTGAGATGGCTGTTGTTGTGCGGAGATGGACACAGGGGGACGGGCAGGTCCTGCGTCAGGCTGCGGAGGGCGCCTAGCACCACGTCGGGCATGTGATGGGTGAGCATGCGTGGGCTGATGAGGATGCTGCAGAAGGCCGTCTCGCTGGCCCACTGGGCCCGGTAGCTGGGCTGTGAGAAGCACGACCTGGACAAGCAGTGCACCTGACTGTAAGTACTGAGTAAAGAGCAGTAATACACTAAAGCAAGCAGCTTTGCTGGAGATCTGTCATAGCAATAATATTCCATCAGTCTGCAATATATGATTGTAACATATTTACATCCACCCAACCCTTCCAACCAATCCATTCACCCAATCACACCACCCCATCCATTCACCCAGTCCAGCCAACCAATCCCGTTACCCATCCAGCTGTGTGTGAGCAGACCTGTGGGAGGGCCCCTCCTCTGTGATGTAGAGGATGCGGCCCGGCAGGAAGAGGGGTAGGTGAGCAACGTGGCTGGGAGACTCCACAGAGGCCAGACTCTGGTCCGAGAGCGACCGCTGCTGGAGTCTCTGTTCCCCAAGCAGCGGCTGGGTCAGCTGATCATCCCTGCGGCCCTCCAGCTCTGTGGGGAAGTCGTCCGGCTTGCCCCCAAACACCTCGTACCAGCAGCCGCGTAGCAGGATCTGGTACTGAGGGTGTCAACAGGAGGGAGAGCATGAGATGTGGGCAGAGACAGAGTACAGGCAACTGGCTAAACATGCTGTCAGGTGAGATTCAGCTCGAAAACAAGAAACTACAAGTAAAAAAGTGGGGCCCTGAGCATGCAAGAACTTCACCATCGTCAACAACACACGGCCAATGCCGACTTACCAAACAATACAGTTATGTGATGACAAAACTGAGGTCTGCTAAAACTGTCAGCTCATTTAAATCAGAGCTTAAAACATTACTGTTAGCTGCAACTTTTCAATAAATTAAATTGGTTAAGTCATACACTATCACTACAGCATAACTTCAGTTAAATGTTTGGCATTTAGGGTTTTTAATGTAATTTTACTTGATATAATTAAATTTCGTAATTATTATTTATTCATTTATCTTTTTGTCTCTTAAATGTGATTTTGATGTCGTTTGTTTAAATGTGTTCTGCTGCTTTTGTAAAGCACTTTGAATTGTCTTGTGTCCGAATTGTGCTATATAAATAAATTTGCCTTGAAACAAAATACAGAGAACATTCGCAGTCGCCACAGTGATACGGAGTTACAGGGACAGGACTTCCTTACCTTGGGCCTGCTGCAGTTGGAAACCATCTTCAGGATCCTGCTTTTCAAGTGCTCCATGTTCGGGATGCTTAACCTGGGCAAAAACCAGACAGAAACTCAGCTTTGGGGCTGCTGAAGCATCTCCGTGCTTCAAATATTAGCCAATACCCAATGACGGTGAAACAACTAATTCCACCATCCTCACCTGGGAACCAGGTCCTTCCCAAGCACCACGGAGACAACAAACTGTTTGGTGTAGTCCGCAAGTGCTTTGCTGAAAAACATATTTACAGTATTTGAGCATAACTAAGGTTAAAGGCCATTAATATTACTGAAATTGCTCCACAAAAGGTTCCACCTTAACAGCATGCATGTATGACAGCTACAGGCAGAACAGGTCACCTCAGCAGGCCCCCTGGTGGAGAGAAGGCATAACAGCGCAGTGTTGGGTACGTGCTGCGCAGTAGGACAGCCAGCACGGCAGCCGCTCCAGCACCCAGACTATGGCCGGTTATCACCAGCTGGTATTCCTGTGTGAAGAGGAGCCATCTCACTTCCTGACGGTGTATGAAAATCATTCAGGTGCAGGAGAACCAAGCTAGTAGCTTCTCTACTAAGGACTTAAGCTGGGATGAAGCACAGGACTTCACGATGCTATATTATATACACTACAGCGGAATGCATACCATACATGCTGTACGGTAGGTCATTCTGCTAGAGGAAAATATAAACATTATTAACACCTTAAAAACAAAGATATGAAAAGTGCATGAGCATTAAAGCATAAAAGTCTCACAGGAGCAACGCTGATGGCCTGGGTCAAAATGCCGTCGTTGATGAGTTTCTTGTAGATGTATTTTGCAGCCTGTGCAATTCCCTGCAGAGTGGAGGCAGACAAACTTACTCAGTGCAGTAAGTTTAGGAGACTTAACGGAATAAACCATTGCACTGTTATGTGGGGGTTCAATTAAAGAGAAAAAAGCCACAACAAGCCAATGAGAAAAAGTGTCAGTGCTGGGGAAATAATGCGTATATATTACTGCATTCTGAAAATGAAAATAATTCATTTTGGAATGAACAGCCATGCAACAGGCTCCACATACTAGCTTCTCCATAATGGCAAGGGTTGAAAAATTCTGGGAATTTTCCCGTTAATTCCCATATAATCCTGTTAATTCCCATGGAAAGTTTCCAACTTGGAATATTTCCAAAATTCCCCATCTAAACTTCCCATGGAATGAAAAGTTTCTGGAAAGTTTTCGGAAATTTTCCACCACTTCGCAACTGGCAACATACTTTTCTTTGTGATGAATGCACCCACCTTGTGAACGTAGCAGGTGCCAGTCACACCCTCAGTGGGCAACTCCTCACATTCGGCTGACAGGTCGGTCAGCACGTCCTGGGCACACGATGTGGTGTAGCCAGGGAAGACAACAGAAGGCAGCAAACTTAATGAGGGTCACGGTGCTATTCTGTAACCTCAACTTATATTTACAAACCTCCATCTTCTTTCACATCTCTACAGTACACTGCAGCATTCATTCAGCAGATGCTTTTATCCAAAATGGCATTTTTTGAGACTGCAGAGTCAGCCAGTCCCTGGAGCAATTGGGTAAAGGGCCATGCTCAAGGGCCCAATAGTGAGATCGTTACCAACCACAGGATTTGGAAAGGCAAATTTCCAATCATTGGCCCAGCATCTTATCCCAACAAGTCACACATCATTAAAAATGTTTTAAGTTCAATGAAACAACAAACTTTTAAAATTCCCTAAAACTTTTTTCCTAGAGTTACGCATGTATGACAATATCCAGTGTCTTAAAATAATTTCTGTTCCCTAAAAAGTACAGCATCGTCCATCTCAGTAAGAGAGGCACCAGCTTGGTCACTGAAGCTAAATGAAGCACAGCAGAGGAACAGACTCGTCTCTAACCTTGAGCGACAGAGTCCCCCTCACGGCAACCAGAACCGCCTCTTTCTGGTGATCCAAAGCCACATAGAATGGGATCTCATAAACCTGAAGTCAAGCAACAATGAAACAGCTTTTTTTATTTACCATTTTAATATAAATGTATCATTCATTGTACTGACAGTCCTAAGTAATTACATACGACCCTGGTAACAGATTCTGAATTTTCAGTCTTACAACACTCCTGGCCAAAAAAAAGGCCAAAATTTAATGTTGTTTGGTTAAGGTTTGGCCCATTTTTTTTGCCAAAGAGTGTACATATCATGCAATATATTACTACTCTTATTAACACAAAGTTGTAAAAACGCAGAGAGAAACGAACTGAACTTAGCTTTAGCTGTATGTTAGCATCACTCTTTCAGATGCCCTGATTTGTGTCCCAGTACCTGGTTATGGAAGCTAATGTGGATGAAGTCTCTGTACTGGAGCCCAGTGCTGTGAAGAACGGAGGTGAAATGACAGCCTAGATGGTCTCCTTCTATGACATCAAACTCCGAACCCCGCCTGTGGCAGCTAGAATGACCCACAAAACAGCAGAATCAGCCAGAAGAGTGAAATAAGGACCGTCCCATGCCACACGACATAATCCAGCGTAACTTATGGTATACTCACCATTCTCTGGCGAGCTTGCAGGCCCCACTTAAAGGCCTTGAGTAAACGTACAGGGGCCAGCCGTACGCAGCAAACGCAAACTGCATGAAGTGGGTGGCTCCCTCCAGCTCCGTCTGCAAGTCTTCCCTCTACAAGCATAGACAGCTCCAGATGACATTCAATGTAAGGAAATGTAAGGACATGCAAATGTCAAGTGAGAAGGGACTGCTTGCATTTCAGAAACACGTCCAGCCAAAATGTAGCTGCTGTGTTTTCTAAGAGACATACACCTCCATTACATCCAATATGTTTTACTGTTATGCGTGCTTGGAGGAGCACAGTGAAATTCTTATGCCACCATTGCAGGGGAGGGGACAGGTGCATGGGGGGACAACAGGACAAGCAGCAGTGCAGTAAGAGACAAGACAGTGCAATATAAGAACAAGAAAAACATGCGACTGGAATTTCACATATTAAAAATTGTCATTGAAAATAATACACAATTTAAAGAAACATGAAAAAAAATTTACATCCAATTTAGGACGGATGGCATTATTCTATAAATGCATTAAATACAAATAAAACACAAACCCATCATACACTGTTTATTAAATACTGTTGTCTCACACTGTCAGGAAAGTGTGGGATTCACTTCAGATTTGAACTAAGCGTTTACTTTGTTGATGTTTTCATCATATAAGTGGCCCAGTGACTCGGAAGGAGAAGCTAAGCTCCGCCTTCACCATCCACCCACAAGCGGCTTTCGCCTGATTACTGCCCAGGCTGGCCAGTACCACAACCCCTGGGACTCACTATAGGGGAGGACGGGCTTTGGGCAACCACTTCATCAGGGTCTCTGGTCCGTTCATTCTTATCCTGCTCTTGGTGAAGCAGAGAGAGGCCGGCAGCGATGTCACTGGGGACCAGATCGGTGTCCTGTGCAGGAAAGTTTCACGAAAAGGCACACACATTACCCACACTGATACGGAATAAACGGCTGCTTAAAAAAAGCAAACTTACCACACAAAAGCACATCTCATTAAAGGTTAATCTGTCAGACTATATCACTGCCCTGTCCTCTAGCTACATCTTTTCTATAAATATATTAAAATGATAGCAAATTAATCCTAACATTTAAAAATAATAGCCCATTCCCAAAATGCATTAAGGCTAACATGCATCCTATTCCACACAAAGTAAACAAATTCTAAACTTTTCACTGCCTGCGCACAGCTAACCAGAAGCTGACAGACTTGTGGCTGTATATTGTTTGGCTGTTATTGTCCGCTCTGATTTTTTGGTAAAACGGTTCAAGTTGATTTTATACTCCCACACAAGGATAATGCTCATACACTGCTTTTTAATCTGGAGTATCAGAGAATGACCAGTCTTAATGCTGTCTGAGTATTGTTCGGATTTATTAACAGCTAGTAAGGATATGTGAAGAGAGGGTGACTCAGATGCAAGTGTGGTGATGAGATTACACAGAAAACTCCCAAAGAGATCACCGGACAGGAATGCAGGCATGAAAGAAACAGGATACTTAAGCAACAAAGTACCATTAAAACACAATTCATTGTGAATATAAAAACCTATGCATACAATACTAGCTGTGCAAAAGCCAAGAACTCTTTCAATTTGTTTGTTACACATCATTCCATCCACAGACGTCCTGTAGTTAAATACTAATTTATAAATCTGTAATGATAATTATCAGAGACTTCTAGATTAAACCTGTGGATTCTCTGCAGTGCATCATGCTAAAACAGAGGTGGGCAAATCCCTAATTAAATTATTAGAGGACTGATTGGCTTAAGAGTCCTCACACCTGGGTTTGAACAGCTGACCTGAAGCTTATGTAAAAAACCGGCATACACACTGGCCCTTTGTGGATAAGACTGCCCACCCCTGGACTAAAACCTACATAATGCAGACATCCCAGCTGTCCCAGAAGATCCGGGAGTGTCCTGCAAACTGAGAGTAGCTCCCTGACATCCGCAAATGATGCACAGTGTCTCGGAAGTCTGCCATTCCGCTATTCAGTGGTGGTAAAATTAACCGGCAAGTTAAGAGTTTTACCACTGCAACCTCACCCCAAATTTTACCAATACTCTCTAGCCCCAGTCAGCAAATTTTTCCCACCCACCCCATTCGGCAATATATACTTACGGTATTACCATAATACCAGCCAAGCACTGGCCAGCACCTCCTGCCCTCCCGGATGCCCCTCATCTGCCTTCCTACAATCAACATCCTAGGTGGGATGTCTACATAACGCCATTCGGAAACATGACATTCATGTCATCATTACGTTCAGTGTGACCTCAGCTGAAATATTAAGCTGTGTATTTTTTTTCCTAATTTTTTAAAAATAAATTAACAAAATTAAGTCACACCACATGGCACCCGAACGGACCCCACCCCATCTGCTGACACCCGTGACGGGGAAGAGCACGCTGACCGAGAAGAAGCCACTGAAGAGCTGGGCGATGCTGGAGAAAGCTGCCCTGTTGCTGTCATCCTGGGGCAGGCAGCAGCAGAGCAGGCGCAACCGGCACTCCCAGACGCGCACGGCCAGCGAGCGCGCTGTGTACAGCAGCTGCCGCGACCCACTGCTCTCCAGATCCCGCGTCACTGGCTCAAAATTCGCCGCCGTCCTGGACCGCGGGCTGCCCAGCGGATCGAACACGACAACCACTCCGATACTTGTGAAAAACAGGATGATCCAGCTGTAAAAAGAGGGAGGCAGATGCAGAAAGAGATAAAAGAAAATGAGGAAGCAAGTTACAATCCAATAATCATTACAGTGCCCTAATTTAATCTTTATCTAGAAATTTGAAAGATGCTAAGTTATTAGTCTAATATTATTGTGGCAAGATAAACTACGTAGCTTTACCAAATAAATTGAATGCAATTAATCAAGCAGTGGTAATATTGTAGCAACATGCCAGTAGGCTTGCGGGTTTCAATCCGATCCAGTCCCTGAATGTGCCAAATATGCTTTTTCTGTGTTTCTAATCTCAGTCAGGTGAACTGGCATCTCTAAACTGCCTTGTGTGAGGATGCCCTGTGAGTGACTGACCCCATCCACAATGTTCCCCTGCCGTACAGTCTGTATTTTCTGGAACATGGTGTGGATTACAGACTTAGCATTGGTTATTGAAGGGGGGAGATCAATGAACCTGGACTTTAATATGGCGTCTCAAAGGCCCATGTGACATCGTAGTGGGGCTCCACCCACCTGGCAATGACTGCACCAATCACAGCTCCAACTTCTGCTTGTCTACAGCCCTGACTGTCATCTGATACCCATATGGCACCAAAACATGCCCATGTGAGCTCAGGAAAATACAGCAGTCCTCGCACACAGAGAAGGGCAGGGATAGCTCGCCGAGGCCCTGAGTTTGTGATCGTCCCTATTCAAAAGATAAGAAAGAATGATCACGTATTCATTACAATAAAAACAGATCTGCCATTCTAAAACATGCTGCATTACTCTTTTAGGTATGTTATTTCCAAAATCTTGCCGTCATCCAGGGTATTCCCACTGAATCGCAAATAAATCGCATCAGCATTATTTCCACTATCTTGTACCCCTGCATAAAAAAGTAAAAGTTCAAATGGACTTACCCTGAGCACTGACATAAACAATTGCAATGAGAGATAAAATTATGGTGGCGAGCAGAACCAGTAGCACAACAAGGTATGTGTGTAGATGTGATCCACCAGGGCAATCAAACTGCCCCTTATGGTTTGTGTACAGAACCAGAGTCCCAATCCACCTGGAATCAAAGAACATTGCGAGAGTAATGGGTACAAAAACACTGTGATGATAAATACTCAATGAGTCTTTAATTGCAATTAACGAAGCACTGCAAATCAGAATTTTTGCATGTTTTTATATGTTTATATATCGAGTTTTGACCTTTTTGTAAGGTGACCAATGCGACGTATATAAATTTAAGTACGAAGTTCAATAAAACAAAATCGAAAAGCATTTTTTTTTATTTTATATGGAAAGTGAACTGGTTATCACTTGTGAACTTACCAGATGACTCTAATAAACAGCTCGAAGGCTCCGGGGAACACCAGATCGTCGCTCGCAATACCCCACCGACGGCCAAAAACAACCATGCCCGGCATCCTGACACGTTTCGCTGCCTCACTAGCCCTACCACTGAACAGTACAGGTAAACTTCGTCTCTGCTTATTCAGTGACGAGCGACCAAATTAAATAACTACAAGCGGTGTCATCCAAAACACAACTACTCCTCCTTCGTGCCACATCTAACTCATTTTTCCCAGAACATAGCTAACGGTGATTACGACATAGTCGGCTATGTAGCATTAGCAGTCAGACAGCACCTGATTTCATTTATAGCGATTCACTGGCGAATAATACAGGCAGCTTGGTGTAAAGCTAGCATGTCAATCCATAATTTGGATCAGCTTTCCAGTAGTTATCGACAACATCGCGTCCGTACACGAAGTGACTAGTATAACCAGTTAATGACAGAGTGTCGCATGTTGTCAGCCCGACTGGAACATCTCGCATATTTTTTTTACCATTGACAGAGCCCAAGCAAAATTCTTGAAAAACGAATGAATCTGGCAAAATTTGACAGCGACGCTGGACGCACCGGCGGCAGGCTCCCCACCCGGTGTGTGCAACACTCTGAAGGCCCCCCGGGCCACGTGACCCGCGCCCGGCCGGGAAAGGTTCCGCGTGACGTGTTGGAGGAAGGGAAACAAAGGCGGCCGGCGAAGGTGTGACAATGAAAAGGTTCCCCGGGTGAGCCACGCCGCAGGCCAGTCGAGGATGCTTTAAAATGTTCGACACGGATTTCTGACCAAAAAATGGGTGTCGTTTTTACTGGATATGCGTACCGTGTTTGCTACGTGTTTCCCGCCCTCCCATCTATGCACGCACAGTAGGCTTTATGTATAAAGACAGTATAAGTTAAGACTATATTAATTCGGTTGTCAAACCTATACATAAATAAAATCAATCGACGTGAGACGAACTGAATTTACAAGAATTTCTCTCAACCAACCAGTCACATTTCCTGAAGACATGCGTTTTTGTTTTTCCACAGACTAACTGTAAAGAGGATAAAGGTTAACTACGATTGTGCGAGCCGTCTCTCTTTCAATACTAGCGGTCAGTCAGAAACTTTCGAGGTGGTTAATTGGGAAGGTGGCACTAGTTGTCAAAGCTTACATGCCGACAAAAGAAACGTTTCACTTCCGACACACTGGAACAGCGTGTTTGGGATTAATGTGAAAGAAAACCTCGTAGTATTCCAGTATAACAACAAATGTAACATTACACTTCAAACTTTCTGAAGCATCGGTCAAACCTTTAAGTTTAGAAATAAATCAACAATAGACATTTCCCATAAAATCTTTATTGGAGGTGGTATCACAGGGTAACATCATGCAAAAGCTCAGTAACAAAAACTATCTGGAATGATATAAATGAAGACAATGGGAGCAATGGCTGTCGCAACTAACAAAATAAAACTGTATTCTAATTCTTTAAAATGCCCAGAACGTCATACATATCTCCTGGATTAAAAATAAGACTTATGAGCTCAATAATATGCACACCATGTAGACAATTCGATGGACATTTTTTTAATGAACTGAATGACTGATTTGAAGCCTATTTATCACCTCTATGATGGCCTGCAAGTTTCAATCTCCATCTTAGATTTATTGCTCTATTAAGCAGAGGTTGGGCCTGTTCTATACCTTTTAGGTTTACACTTTTGAACCCTTGGATGATGGAGAATAGTTACAAAACATGAGAGCCAAATCAAAAACTCAAAGTGGGATATGCAAAATTTTAGATAAAGTTTAAGAGATCTGTCAAAATTACATAAAGAAAGCTATTTACAGCACATAAATGACACATTGGGGATAAGGCAGTTGAATACTGTTAATCATGTGCCTCATGGGGACATTTAGCCTGCAAAAAGGTGCAAAAGCTGAATTTTGGGTTTCAGTCTGATTCTCATCACATAATAGGTCTCCCACACTCTTCATTTATAAGAATGAGGGCTAATCCATTAATCAAGCTAATACATTTCCTTTTCTTCATAACCAGCCTGATTTGTTTGACATGGGGAATGCAAACCAGGACATTTAAAAAAAAAAAAAAAAAAAAAAAAAAAAAAAAAAAAAAAAAAAAAAAAAAAAAAAAAAACCACCAGACCTGGATTCATGGTGTACAAATATTCTAAAATGCTTATCCAAAGATCATGATTTAATTGCGCATTTATTCTGATTGCAAAGAGCTAAACATTTTACCAAATTTTTTACTCGAAGAATGTCCTCTTAACCGTTTTATGTTCCTATTTTTCACAAATTGATACACCGGACTGCATGTCAAATGTAAATAGTATGTTGGATGTGTAGAAAATTTTTTCCTTTATACAGAGTAATATAAAAGTAAGGCAAGATGCTTAAAACAGAGATTCAAAGGTTATGACGACCACTGTTTGGCCTCTTGTTCTGGAGCTGTTTTATATTTGTCAGGAGATACAAAAAACTGTAGTGGTTCCCTTTCTGCCTCTGTCTCAGGCATCTTACTCTTGGGTGGTGGCAGCGATGGCCTGTGCCTCCTGGGGTAAGGGGGGGGTGGCGCCCTGCGACATGTCGCTGGTCTTTGGCCTTTAGGCTGGCAAGCTCAGCTTCTTCCCTTTCAGAACTGCAAGAGAATTCATGTGATCAGTCTTCACACCCTGGTGCATCCAGCCCCTCCCTTCACGAGAAAGGTCACAGAGCTTACCTTCTACATGCTTGAAGTTAGATTTTTTTTATTCCACCATTTCACTACATTCCCACTGAATTGTTAATCATATCGCAAAAAGAGAAGCTGATGTTTAAACCACCAAACTCATTTTTACACATTTTAAAAGGGTGTATTTCTAGAAGAGTATTATGGCTGATAAATTAAGCCCCTGACAGCTCCACACACATCTTCCTTCTACAGGAGCAGTCTGGCTCAGACACTCACCTTTCGTTACATAGAGATAGAAGAAGTCGCAGTACAGGATGGTCTGGACCACACCGGCTACAATGGCTATCATGTCAAAGAAACCCTCAAAGTAGAAGCGCCAGATCCAGTTGATGAGGTAGAGCGCACGGTACAGGCCAAGGAAAAACAGGTAGTGCGTGGTGATGGTCTCTGCCTCTCCCGTTTTACTGATCATAAACAGCTGCGGTAGGATGGAGACCGACTCCAGGTAAATGGAAAAAGTCCACAGAATCTAGGAGTAAGAAGAAAGAGTAAACAAAGAATCCAAGCAGGTTACTCTCCATCCAGACAAGTGAAATTTGAAGATGGCATTAGATTCATTTCACAGAATGGATCATTTATCTAGCAGATTTATCCAAAGTGAAACGCAATTGAGAAAGCAGGATTGGCATGTCCCTGGAGTAAACTAGGGTGCATTCACACTAAGTGATCCGTGCCATGCCTGAACACGTTTGAACCCCAAAATCCAGTTTGTCTGACTAGTGTGATCACTCCATACTGTGCCCAGGCCCACTTGAAGAGGTGGGCCCAAGCACGGTTAGGCAGGCTCGGGCACGGTTTGCATTTAGTGTGATCGCCTGGGTCCGGAACACAGACATCAGTGAAGCAACTAAGACATGCATGTGCACATGTATACTATACATTAACTGGACCTGTGAGGAATGGATCTGGGTAGACTGTGCACAGATTACCTCTTCCCCCTCCCCCCCCAAAAAAATTGCATTGCGGGAGGGAAAAAAAAAAAAAAGGTCACATACAGATCGGGTAGCGACAAATATGGCAGCAAATGATCATTTTGGTCTATGGCAGAGGTGCAGTGTTTGCTGGAAATTTGGGTTGACAGCAGTATCCAGGAACAACTGGAAGCAACATACAAACACTCTGAGATTTGGTAAAATAAGAGTAGCACAAATACACAAATGGAAAATTTGCTGCGTTGCATGCTACATAAATTTGTCTCATCGCACCCAAAACAACTTCAAATGAGCCACAAAATAAGGACATTAATCATGAACTCCATTGTGCTGTGCAATAGCGCTTCCCTTCCTACGTTTTCTTCAACACAAAAAAATGATGAGCGTAGACCAGCGGGAGAATGGGGAGGAAGATAATCCTACATGGGCCCGGTATAAGGCAACTGGGCCAAGTGAGAGTGCACCCTTAGAGTTCTGCTCAAGAACCCAATGATGGCATCACATTGCTGACCATGGGATTCGAAACAGCAACCTTCTGATCACAGGCACAGAGGACTAACTCAGAGGCACACACCAGTGTCCTATGTTTTCATTCATAAAGCAACTGTTAAGTATACAGAAGCAATAATATTTCAAGTAATCCTCATTATTAAAGTTGTAAACCTGTCTGTCTAGCTTTACCTCAAGAGGAGAGAAGTCATGGTTGACCAGGAAAGCGAGACCCCCAACTGGGACCACCAGAAACTCCACTCTGAAGGTGTCGTGGTTACCATCATAGGTGGCCTTGAACTTTACGTAGATCAAGTAAACCGTGGCATATGCGCAACCAATGTAAATGACCTGAAATGGGGAATGAGAAAACAATTGAATTAAGCTCAATTGTCTGTGTTCCAAGTCTGCATATTTTCTGATGAATTTTACTAATGATCTGACCTGGTAGATTAAAATACTGAATAACCCATGGATAGAAATTTACATTGATCAAACAGCAACACAAAGAAAATATCATCACTCAAAGCTCAGGTCCAAATGCAGGTCCAAACATACGCACCTTCATTACAGTGTTGTAGAGCGAAATGAAAGATGTCAGGAGATCCAGATAGCGAGTAGTGAAAACCAAGGCAAAAAGAATCTGGCTTTTCCCAGAAATACCTACATAGAGAGACAAGAACCTGTGGTGTTAAATATATCCATGATATTTAGAGTGGGATGGAAAAACTGCATTTAACTGAATGTTAAAGACTCAATAAAATTATCCGATTTACCAAAACAGACCAAAATGATCTGCTTATTACAAATACAGTATCCCTTCAAATGACAAAAAAATGAAGTGAACAAATGGATCACAAAAGTCCAGCACATGATTCTCACCTACTTTGAGTGCAACTTCATTTGCATTTCACCTTAAACTTTGCATGGAACAAAGCTTCTGAACTATAGGAAAAGTTTTACACTAGCCTGCATCCATTTCTGAGATGACCAAGTTCTAGAATGCATCCCTGCTAACAGTTGCCACTATGAACCTTATTCTACAACATACCTCTCTAAGTACAACTTTAGAATAAATTTTGCTCACCGAAAGGCAAACACCAGTGATTCCGCCATCTGTATGCTAACACGGGCAGCAGGCTATATCTTTAAATTGTGGGCATCCAATGAAAACGCAGCCCAGCCACCTCATGCCTCTAGTGCCTCTAGACGGCAAGAATAAAAGCTTGAGTTGCCCATCCCTAACCAAAGACAAGCAATCTCAAACAAAGTAAGCAATGCATCCTGTGGCTTGGACATGAGCAGGGCAGCTGAAAACTAGCCAAGAGAGGCCTATAACCTGGCCTTCAATTGCAAGACATTTGACAAGAGATAAGAGACCAGCCTTAGTCACACAAACCACTAGTGACAGAATGCTGACATTTATCATCATTAATAGTACAAATTAGTAATAAGAAGGATGGCTAAATACAGCACTGGAATAGATAAGTGCTCTCTCGTGAAAAATGAATGAGTAATAATAATAAAATCAATATTTTCCACTCAGTCTCAGACTATCAGAGTGTAATGAAAGTTCAAAGCTAATGCATTATTATAAACCTTTGCAGGCTACAGGAAAAAAAGTTAAACTTTGGAACATTTTGAACGATTTGCATCACCTGTTGCCTACAAACTAATAACCTAAAAAGTCCGGGGCCCATGTTTCACTGCAGTTACATAGAGTTAGACTTGATGCATTTCACAACGGCACATCACAAACTAGTCAGCCAAGAGCTCCAGACCCAACTTCGGCCGAAGTATAACAAAATTAAACAAAAACGTAAGATATAAAAATGCTCGACGTTCCAGAAGAATGCTATATTTAAAGTGAGTCTTTTATTCGAAACTCAATTTCATTTCATTGTGGTCTGCCTTTCTTGATCCAGCATGCCACGTCAAAGGGCAGGCAGACTAAGACAGTCGTCAGCTGAAGAGCTACAGAAATACTTTCTAAAACTTTACCAATAAAAATTATGCAAAAGCCAAAACTAAGTATTAATTCCGCAGTCCTGCCGAATGAATTAGCAGACTTTACTTTTCCGCTGCGCGCAACTGCGAACTCTGCAAACCGCTGCCTGCAAGTTCACTCCTATCACACCGATCACTCCTATCACCCAAGTTAATATCCACATCGAGGCGAACTTTGGTTCGTCTGCTTTTTCTTCCAACTGGTCATTTTAAGTATCAGCGAGCGTACCAATGAACTCTATCCGCTATCTGACAGGTACCTGTATGCGTATTATAAACCCCCACCACAACGCTAATGATACCTAAAAATCTAAGTGGATTCGGTGGAGATGTATTAATTCACATCAGTGCCTAGGTACCTATCAGTCATTCCCACTACAGAGCTACACCTACACTGATATGCATGATTCCGGCACAGGCCTAGCTCCAGCTGCCCACGCCAAGTTTAGGCAAGGCAGCCGCCGCTAACTAGCAACACCGCATAAGACATCACGTCAGGTGGCAAATTAACAAGTTAACCTACCGGCACAAGACCTGGTTTTCCATATTTTGAGCAGCAGAATGATAATGGCTGCTAAATGAGACAGATCCCCGGTGAGCCTGAAAATGTTCATACTTCTCCTGACCAGTGCAGAGGCCGGCTACTCCTTTTTATCTTAATATTTTATTCAAAGAGCGTGGCCTCAAGGGCGTCTCCGTCGGGTTTCTCTGACGTCTCACTGCCCTGAAACTCACAAGTGTGAGTGGTGTGTCCACCAGCTGCCTTCTAGCAATCGCCGCTTTCTCCCAGCCGAGCAGAAAAATGGCGAGTACAGCGCGACGTGGCCCGGGTACGTGGCCAAAAATATTAGCGCACAAAGCAGGCTGGGAAAACGGCGGCGTGAGCGCGGCCGGCCACGCCCCTTAAAGGGAGCGTCCCGAGGGCTTGGCCCTCGCCACCAGACTCCAATACTGTATGGATGGGCGACGGCGGTTTAGAGCTTTGCCGAGATTTATTGCGGTTCACCGAGGTGCTGAATCGTCCGCCAAAGGCTTGAGTTAAGGTAATATGGGCATGGACCGGTGAAAACAGAATTGCCGTACATGGGGAAATACGCGTTTGTTTAACTTTAAATGGTAATTAGTACTAGTGCCTAACTAGTAGTTGTTTTCATTTTGGACTGAAATAACCAGGACAGTGTCTCATAGCTTAATTACGGTACTTTACGGCCGCTATACTAAGCCCATTTTATTTAGCGCTTTATCTGCGAATACTGCATAGATGGATGCAAGAGAATATTGGATTTTGCAATGAAGTATCCACCGGTCATACCAAATTATAACTTATTAAGATTTACATTCTGCTCGATATAGTTGTAGAATGTAAAAGAACAGATGTATTAATAGGGCTACAAATACTAGCAAGTGCAGCTGTTTTCTTATTCCTTGACAAAAACTGTTACTTTGCGCAGCGGTTTAGACATCCCGAAGCGCACAGCTTGCTCCTCGACCAGTCCTGTATCCCTTTAAGTGCACAGTGACGCGGCAGTATAGCGCTGCGCTCCGCTTCCCATAGGATTCCCTTTGGAATTGGTGTTTAGTGAATGGTGACACTGAATTTCATTTTAAAATATCTAATGCCCAGTTCTGTAGGATCCTATATAAGCAATCACAATATATAGAACAGTTCAGCAGAGAACGTGATGGCTTCGAGGACGACATTTCAGCATCCATTCATAGTGCTGTCAACGAGCACCAAGGTCCATTTGTCCATCCGTATAAAGTTAACAATCCTTACTATTTAATTAATAATATCGAATGAAACTTAATTTTCTACGATCGTTTTGGCGGTATAACATAGAACATACATTAACTTTACTAGTTAGGCTATACTGACCATTTGTTGCCATGAGCCCGAAAACAGGTATTTTACGCAAGGAATTAATTTTATTCACTAACCCAGCCTTCTTTCCGATTTTGCCTGCGATAGGATTTTTCTGAGATGTACTGAATGTGTAGAACAGGATGTTTGTACAAAAGCAAACATAAATCTGTATTTATTCATATTTTAGCCCTATAAAACAATCATAGTAAATATAACAACGGATTCCCCAGGTTTTCAACCGTGACAGCACACGAGATACACACATTATACTAAATATGAGAATGACAATATAGTATACAGATATTTTATGACAAAATATTTTAAATTAGTGACTTTACTTTTCTACCTAAACCTAATGTAATATGTATAACTGTAAAGTGTTTCCCATTTTCACTACCTAATCCTGTTCTAATGAAACAGGTATTTATACAAAGCAAGCATTTACAAAAATTAAAAAAAACGAATTAGTCATCGTTAAGTTAAGATGTTTTTTAAAGTATCAGCATTTTGTATGTTCATTGCCGATCCTTAAGTTTAGACTGGAATTACAGAATCAACGAACTAGTAAGTTATGGGAAAAGCCACATCCATCTCACTATCAGCATGTAAATTGTTTTCTGCTGCTGGGCTTTATGTATATACTATAATGGTTAGAATTACTGACATATTAATGAGAATACATTTCAGTATTCAATCTTTTAGCATACTAACATAATACTTTCCACATCTGAATCGCACAGTAAAATGTCTCATGTAACTTGACACAGATAATTGCCCTTTGAGCCTCATCACCACTAATTATGCCAATTTCCTGGCAAAGATGTACAGAGGGCCCAAATCCACCAAGCGCTGTTGAGATGGAGACGGATACCTGCCAACAAAACATAATGGATACAAAACAAAATCACAAAACGTGACAAGCAGTCACATTTACATTGGTATTTTAAGTAGAATGAGAAAAAAACATGTCCTGCAGATAAGCCCAGGAAACAATGTTATAAGTAGTACATTTGTATCCAAGAAAAAGGCTGAATGTAAATACCACAGTTCCATTAGTAAAGTCATCCCCTTACGAACCCCCTGCCAAAAAACTACAAATAAAACACACCCTAGTAAGGGAAGCTGTATGGAGGGTGGCACGATGACTCAGTGTTGCCTTACACCTCCAGGGGGCTCAAATTCCACACCAACTTTGTGTGTGGAGTTTGCACATTCTCCCTGTGTCACATGGGTCACTTTCCATGATATAAAGATACACATTTTGGTTAACTAAGATCTACACACTGATTGTTGTGTGTGGGTATGTGCAGGCATATGCCCTGTGATGGACTAGCATCCTGTCCAGGGTATAATCCTGCCTGCAAAAAGCTCCAGCCCCCCTCCCCCAACTCTACCCAGAATAATTGGTTGGAAGATGGATAGAAGTTAGAATTAAAAAAAGAATACCAGCGCTAACAGTGCCTGTCTGAAGGGTGGACAAGACAGTTGGGTGGACCTGGCTGGAAACGCCTACTTTCACGCCGTCCCTGGCTGCCTGCAGGCCTTGAAGCTGCTCATCACTCAACTGAGCAGCCTGTGATGATGTCACTGCCACAGCATTTCCAGGGCCCAGGCTCTGTAGTTGCTCCTTAGAAAGATGCTGTTGAGGGAATTTGACATATGGACTGTAATAACTCAAACTTCTCAAAAATGAAGAGGATACTTTAGTATCTACAACTACAGTGGTTAACTGGATTAGTAGTTATTTGTTAGATGGAGCTCAGTGTACCAAGGCTGGCGACCTTCAGTCAGATGTTGTAGCTCTCCACCAGGGGGTGCCACATGGCTCAGTATTAGGCCCTCTTCTTTTCACAATTTACATAAACAATATGGGAGATAATTTGACTGCTGCAGGTGTTCATTGCTGTGCTGATACACATATAATCCCGTATATGTTATTTTATAGTTTTGACGTCTTTATAATGATTAAAAAATTTAGAGAATAGTACAAATAAACATTTCTATTGGTAGGTGTGTTCAAACGTTTGACTGGTACTGTGCCAAAGTACACAATATGCCAATGGTCTACTTCCCATCGATTCATTTACTCATCCAGTTGCCAACTGACTGCACTCACCAAAAACCCCTCAGCGGGAATAGCAGCAATGGCCTGGGGCTGCAAGTAGGGCATTAGATCTAAGCTTAGTTCCTTCATCTCTTCAATACTCATGCCAGCTGTAAAAAAACAGTCAAATGATGCAAATACCAATGTTCAATACAGTAACTAGCTGTAATTAAAATAATCAACATTCAAAAAGACACACTGCATTACAAGCATGCAGAATTTTGAAGGACAGGGAAAATGACCAATTTATTTACAGTATACCCAGTGTATTTTGGTTGTTAACTAGTGTACATCTACACTTGAATCCAGAAAATCTACAAAAGGATTTCTACAGAGATACTCCTGTTAACACTAGTTATAAGCCATTGAATAAGCTTTAGACCTTCATCGCTCTGTGCTGCTTATACCCTGTCTTGGTGTGGTGTCTAAAAACATTTCTCACCTGCTACCATGCCCACCTCTTGCAGCACAGACCTATTCCATGTCCTGACTGGCCCAAACACTTTTTCAGCCACGCTCTTTAGCTGCCGTAACACTGGCAGGGGGCAGGGAAGGGAGCCAATCCGTGCAGCCGTGGAGCTGTATGCACAGGATTGTGGGATAGATGTCAACCAACAAAAGATGGCAGATATATACTGTATACAGGCTTTTCTTGTTTATCCACCCACCCTCCATTCAAAAAAACAAAAGACTATGCAGCTATAAGGATATCACAGTTGTCAGATATAAAGGCTGTTGTGCTGCATTCTGATGTTAAGTACCGATTCTAATCTCCTCTACTATCCTGATGCCTCTTCATGTTCCCTTGACTAGTCTTATTAGGTTCATGCTTCATCAGAATTTCTGAAATTATTTGCCATTTGCACAAGTACATTGGAATGCTTCTCTTCACGTATCCTATCCTGCTCTCCTTCAGACATACACGCACAGTTCAGACCAAAGCTTGGGGTCTGAGCGCAAGGTCAGGCTGGATATCTAGCCCCCCTGGAGCATTTTGGAAGGTCAAGGGCCTTGCTGATGGATTCAGAAGAAATGGGACTATTTTGCCAAGGCTCAAAGTGCCAATCTTCCGATCACAGGCACAGAAGCTTAACTCACTAAGCCTCACAATGGCTGCTTACATTTGTACCTGGACATGCATTGGAAGCTCAGCCTAGCTGCACTTTTACTTAGTTGACTCCTTCGCGGCACGTATGTTTGCAATGTGCTATTTGTCTCACTTGCACGTTACTTTGGACAAAGGTATAAATATGTGAAATATGTAAATATTAACTACTCTACTGCCTTGTTACCTGTAGGCTTCAGGGTTGATCAGGTGGGCCTGAGTGGGCTGCACGCCACATAAAAATAGGCCGAGCCCAGTTAAGTCTGAGCCACGCAGCTCCCCTAGAGTGAGATTAGAACACTCCAGAAAGCGATACAGCAGGCTGCTGATCTTTAAGGTGAGAGAGAGGATAAGCAGCATGACGAGAGTTAGGAGCAGCATATCTCAGGGTCCAGGTATACACAATAGTCTAATTTAAGTCATGTTTTGTATTTATTTTGAGCGTAGTCATGTGCAGTGGTGTTCAGGACAGTTTAAAGGATGAAAGATTTGTTACCTGATGGAAGTGCTGTCAGAGAGTATGACTCACATTACCTGTTTCACTGTCCATTTGCTTTGCTGACTAAGAGCAGTTATAGTGTCAATAGAACTGAGATCCATCTCCTTAATGTCCTCTTCAGTTAAGGATACAGCAATGGAACCGAGAGACACCATATGGTAGGTTTTCCAGGTGGATACAGGACCCCAAGTCTGACAAAGAGTAAAATTTAAAGCTATGAATGGCCCTGTGTTGAGTTTTACAGCGCTAGTGGTTCAGTTTTCCAAGTTGCAGTAGAATTATTATTTTAGGCCTTAACACAAACCTGTTCAGCAAGGGACTTGAGGGCCCAAATTTGAGCCAGATTAAAGCCCTTTACTGACCCCAGCAATTCCACAGTCTCTGTAAAGGTCTCAGGGCTGATGCACCGCAGCTCCGTAACAGACCAGTAGATGTTAGCTTCTGACAGCTTACGGATATCGTCTGCAGAGGGCGCGTTGATGAAGATGCAGTCTGGGTGACAGAAATGCCGTAAATGACTTCAGGATAAGATCTGTAAATAAAGATGACTGAAAACACAGTTCCATTGCAGACAAGTCAAAAAATGGAAGAGGGTAATAACCTTATAATGAAACCAAATATACTTGTGAGCTAAGCAGTATAAAAATAGCCTCTATTTAGACAATTTTAGCTTTATTTTGATCGCTTGTCCAGTCAGGAGCATTTGTAAATATGAACACAAGTGGTGCTTTCATTTTACCTTTTGAACATACTGATTGTCACTGATTATACATTAAATCATTCTTTTTATTGACCTTAGTATTCTTCATTTACAGACAAATCATGCAAAAACAAGTTATTAAATTGCATGTGTAATTTGTATACCTTGACAGAAATTTTCAAGAAACCTTTTATTTCTTCATCAGACAATTTTATCTAAAGCTGCATACATTTTTTTGAGAAAACAGGGTTAGACAGTCCCTGGACCAACTGAGATTTTAGTGCCGTGCTCAATGACCCAACAGTGAAACCATTTTGGCAAGTCTGGGATTTGAACTGACAAATTTCTGATCATAGGCACAACATCCAAACCCGCTGAGCCACACACAACCCCAACAGACAAACAGATAGATAGAAAGATGATATGGAGAGGCTTTCCACAGTTTGCATTTCATATGGCAACAGCTCACCAGACTCAGAACTTGGTGTATCCCTGGGTCCAACCACCAACTCAAAAACAGCAAGAAGAAAGTCTTCTGGCAGAGGTGTATTCTCAGACTGCACTGCCAAATGCAGAACTTCCTCTGGATACTGCCAAGGAGTACAATGCAACCAATCGTGATTGAGACTCATGATTAGGCAGAAGGCTGCACCTTGTGTTTCATCACAGCGCACAATAAGCATGTTACAGTTTTAAATCAAAGTAAAACTGATCATGTAATAAGTGATGAATCACAAATGTGCCTTTGTAGCAAAAGTACATAAACAACAATCCCAGCACCAAACATTCTGACATCACTAAATCACAAACACATATACTGTATGACTCATCCATTACAAATATCATAATGAAGTGAGGAAATGATGGTGAAGCAAACCTTATTTCCCAAGATCAGGATATCTTCCTTGGACATCAGGGTGACTAGCGGCCCCAGGTCCTGGAGAAGTTCAGGGCTCCATTCTACCGGGTGACTTTGCCACCCCACCAATGAAAAAGAGAGACGATTAATTGCCATGGATGCATGAGATCTGTTCAAGCCTGACAAGAATATTTCAAGTTTCCATGCTTCAACATGATTCTCATGAAACATAATATGAATAACATAGTAGTAAGTCCACCTGCTTATCAATCCAGGGCCAGGCAGGAGCGGGCCGGAGGCTGCCCCAGGGAGATAAAGGCCCAAGATGCATGTATAACAATTGGAATAACTGTGCAGAGTATGCCATCAGGCTACTGGCTGGGCTCCTACCCGTACAACTGCACCAGCTTTCCTCTGATTGTGGCCCTCTGGTCGGCAGTGAGTTGTGCACACCCCCGGAGATACCGGAGGGTAGCAGGAAGGGCGGCCAGGAAGAGGTGGTCACGGAGGGCTGCGGGGGGTAAGTGGCACAGCAGCGTGCCCAGGACATCCACGGCATACTCATCGCGGATGCCCTCACTCTGCAACAGCGCAGTTACATAAGATCTGTGCTTTTCGGAACAACACAACTGCAGGTGCACAGATTAGGATCTGCGCCAGGAGGGATGGGGAGCAGATCCATGTGAAACACAGCAGACAGAATTGACGCTTTTGACTGGACTCCTTGCTTGGACTTCACCCCAGCCATGGGATGCCCACACTAATTTCATCTTACACATAGTGTTATTATTGCATCTTAAAATAAAAATATTGCTTATAAATGACCTATTTTGACAATATAAACCTAAATTATAATTATTTGCACATACATGTCTGAAGATTGTATTGTATGAAATAAAGATGGATTGTATGAAATGCTGTGGAGCTCCTGGATAAATGACTGCACAAAGCTTCACTCTCAACTGTATATATGTGTATCTCAAAGGAGAGCAAGATGGGACATGTGAAAAGAAATATTCCTGTGTACCTGTATTCGTACTTGTGCAAATTGGAAAATAACGCATTTCAAAATTTCATTTTTTCGAACTCACCAAACATCGCAGCACCTTCTTGATAATGGCCTCTCTTTTTACAGCACATGGAGACACTGAGCTGAGGTCCATTTGACCCAGAGCACCCAGAAAGTCCTTGCAGTAGGATTCTGGCATGTTGCTTGAATAGTGCACCCTGCAGCAGAGACACCAGCACCGGCATGCACAGAAGTGTAGTTTCTGTCCACTTCACATGTAGCTTGTTTCATTGACTCCATTTTTCAGTTCCCAGCATTTAAGATGACTGTGTTACATCACAATTAACAGGGCAAAAAGCAACCGTGACTTGTGATGATTTTTATGATGATGGACAAATTAATTATGATTGCTTTAGTTGTGTTATCCTGATGTCATACAGTTGGAGATGAATTCATCATTTCATATGTTCAGTGTGCTGGTAAGACAGAACACACATCTGATAAACAGTACACTGCACTCGCACCCGTTTGCATTGCAAAACAGTGCCATGAACCTAAGTGTCTCACTAAAAGGCTTTGGCCTATTGATAAATGAGCTTAAAATCAAAGGCGGTAACATGCCATGGCACCAACTTTGGTCAGCTGCCTGGAGTGAGATTTTCAGTTCAAGACACGTCTACACACTCATTTACATGTATGTAACAGTTTTATTACATTATAAACAGTCTGGGATTCCAACTACTCCAACGCTTTTGATGTAACTAATTTTAGATTTATAATGGAATAATATAAATTTGCTGTAAGATTCCTTGTGTGACCGTGAGAGTCAAAAAGCGTGAGTGTCACGCCAGATGCATGAGAGTTGGCAGCCCTTAACGTGACTGTAGTTGAATCATAGCCACCAATTGTCCCTTAAGTCATATACATTTAATTTGTGTTATTAACTCCTTGGTCTATGTCTCTAAACCAGTGTTTCCCAATCAGGCCATCGGGGACCCCCAGACCCACCTGGCAGGGGAGCTCGAAGGGAGCAAACATATGGACTGGCTGTGGGTCCCTGAGGACCGGATTGGGAAAAAACTGCTCTGTGATGCAACAACTGTGATCTGTTTTTTTTATGCATAGTCTAACACAGAAAGTGTCAGCAGAGTAAAATCATAAGCAGACCACTTACGGTAGCACTGACAGCAGCACGGGTGGGATAAGCGAGACTGGTGAATTCGGCACTTCCAAATACCTCCAGGCCAGACAGGTTATCTGACACAGCAGACAGGTCATCGGTAATCTCTAAACCACCTCCCGGCTACACCCCGTCCTTCCCAAGCAGATCTGCTGTGTGATTATTTCTGATCATAGTTTTATGAGGCTATCCTACACATATCACCACTTCCTTCAAAAATACCTGGAAGGGAGACAGAAGATGGAAGTTCTTTTCGAAGACATGGAAGTTTTGCGCAAGGAAGGCGTCACTCATCTTTTGTATGTCATGACAGGTGATGCCTTTAATGAGCTGCCCCATGCTGGAAACAGAGAATCAGACAGACGCAGGAGGATGATGGGATGGGCTCCTCTCTCAGCTGTCAAAACTGACCGAGAAGCTGAATAAAGAGGGATCGTATACGGTGGATACTGTGGATAGAGCGGATGCAGTGACTGCCTCTTACCTGATCAGGGCAGCAGCGGGAGTCGTCTTTGAGAGAAAGTTGTACAAGAAGGAAGCCTGAACCCAAAAGAAGGAAGCACAACTATGTATTCAGCTTAGGCTTAATACTTTGGCTCAAATTATGCTGCCCGATGCTTTTTATCTTTAGCCTACCATATGTTCCTGTACCTGGCTACACGTGAGCATCACTTACTCCAAAGAAAGGCTCCCAAAACTGGGCACCTGAAGCAAGCTGAATTTTGAGCCCATCTGTCTTAGTTTGGCTCAAATTACACTGCCCTGTACCATCAGTTCTTCTTTTCCATCTTACCTGGCTGCATGTGAGCTGCTTCTCCTCCACAGAAATGCTCCCCAGACTGGGCACACGAAGCAGGGTGGCAAGGGGCACCTGGGCAAACAACTTACACGGAAGCTTTCTCGCCACCATCTCAACATCTTCTGATCTCAGCATCTGCTACCGCCCAACATGCTTAAAAAAAGCCACATACACACTCCACTTCTACAATCACCCCCCCACCCCCAAACAAGTGGGCCAGAATAAAGGATGGTCCATTTTCCCATTATTTCATGCAAATGGAATTATTAGCAGGGTGCATGACAGTAAATGATATGCCAGTTTTTTTATGGATGCCATGTTGGTACCTGATTGATAATAATGTGCTGCTGTGTGGGACTGAGTTGTGTCACGTGGTGAAGAAGGGTGCCCTCCATTGCCTGTGCCAACTCTCCCATGCTGATGCTGTAGAAGAGGTTGGCATCCACCCCAGAAATGAGAGAGCCAAGCTCACTGATATTTCTGAAGGTTAATACCTGGAGAGCAAAACAGATGCTCAACATGAGCGACCTTAACCGACAAAGGAATTAAGAAACAAATAAAGCGCAGCCACAAAACTCAATTACAAAGAGAAACCCGTGTTCATTGAAGACACGAGCATTATGGGTATTCTGGATCGTGCAGCTTCTTTGGCATGGTATTTAGCATTCCGTGGACACGGAAACGTTGTCCCAAATCCTGCTAAACCCATGTCCATGTCTATGTTCCAGGACAATAAAAGATAACATACACATTACATACAAAGGCGGAATTAACATGTTAATATGTTGACACAGACAATCACCCACGTATACTTTTGAGTTTTGGCAAACAGTGATTTACTGCAAAGTTATGCTCAAACCAATACAACAAAAAAACGTTTAAAGTTGTGGCCGATTAAGTAACTAACACACACTGTTTATGAGCTAATGTGAAAATTACTGATCCGTTCCACCCAAAGGGAAGGGGTTTGAAGAATCTTATATCCCACTTTTAGTAGGTATCTGAGGAATAGATGATGGACAGGTGCATGGCCTTTTCAGCCATAAACCTACTGAAATAAACGGGAATCGCAAACACAGCAAATGAGCCTTAATAATGGAGTTCTAGAAGTGGTTCACCTTGCTGGAGCCCATGTACTTGTTAACCAGGATGGTCGTTTGGCTGCGCGTCCAGCCTGACACTTGCTGCAGTATAGCCATGGAGCTGTGGACCGCCGAGGCTGACAGCGACTCCAGCTGACTGGCACTCAGGCCCATGACTGCATCCGACACTGAGCCCAGCAGCTCATTCAGGGTCTGGTTCCGGATCACGATGGAAAGGAGCTGAGACTTAAACTGAAGAAGTGGAGGCAGAGGAGTGAGTGCTGAGGTGTAGCGAGGGGGAGAGTTTGACAGTCAAACAAGATTTAATGCTTAATGGCTCTAATCCAGGGGTATGGGGACCATGATTAAAACCCCAACACTACTTAACTGGTGTTCAAATATTGTATCTCCACCCAAAACTACCAAGCACTCATCCAAGCAGTGTCAGCTATCTCCAAAACCCCAGTTCCCGGAGACCGTCACCTTCTGGACCTCGGTCAGGCTCCCCCGCAGCTGGTTACACTTGATCAGCTGGTGCAGCAATGTGCGAGCATCATTGGCATCCAGCAGCTGGAGGTTGTCATAGAAACACACCAGCAATCCCAGCCTTCATGGGAACATGAGATCCATACAAGGTCACACAGGTGATATCAAGAGCAAAGCACAACTGCTGTTGCAACACTGTATGGTGAGGAGATTATGGGGTGGAACCAAATTAGACTCTTGTCAAGATGGAGACATACAGCCTGTATATATATGTAATGATAAAAAAATATCATAATGGGATATGGACCCATTTTTATTACTATTATCCATATTATCTACGGCAGAATACTGAAATAGTGTCTTACATGCCCTCAGATATAATGCAGATTTATTGTCAAATTTATTTAGATTATTTAGTATTTTGATCTCTCCCCATTCAATGTTTATCTTTTCATCCATGTGCCTTGCATTTTTGGACAATCCATCCATCCATCCATCCATTTTCTATAACCGCTTATTCCATATGGGTCGCGGGGGGTCCGGAGCCTATCCCGGAAACTGCGGGCACAAGGCAGGGAACAACCCAGGATGGGGCACCAACCCATCGTAGGGCATGCATATCATAAAGGTTAAAAAAAAAAAAAAAAACTCTGCAATCTTTCAAAAGAAATGATGTTTTGTTTTCTGATGCACTTGAGTGAAAGAGCAATAGCTGTGGATTACTGCCTCCCTGAGGCTGAAATAAGAGGCAGAGGATGTAACTCCTGAAATCTGACCTGTAGGCAATGGAGACATTGGCCATGTCAAACCCAGAGGCATTAATTCTGTGGAGGAAAGCCTTGCCGGAGTTGGGTTTCATGTCATACACGCAGTCCAGCTGCTTGGTGGCGTTGTCATAGTGAATGAAGATCCGCATCTGAGGGACATAGTGGATGTCAGCAGGTCAGACGGCTTCCTATCTCATACAGTGTGCCGCTATTTAAGCCTCTGCATATTTGTGCAGCCGATATCCTAGCTATCTCACCTCACTTAGGCTGATCCTTAAAATATGATGCACAGGGAGGTGAACCATGTATCTCCCCAGAAACCACAGGTTTTCTGCTGTCATCCAGGTAGTAGGATTGGCTGGGGAAGAGCAGATTAAAATCACAGGTGACTGAATGAAACACACATTCAAATTCATGCTGAGGAATAAAGCTGGGGGTGTTTCAGTGACGTTATATGATTTGCTTTTATTAATTGCATCTGTACATCACTGATTTCTTTTACAAAATATCAGATGGTTTATGATATACTACGGTCATTTCTACATACAATTCCCTGTAATTCCTATCTTCTATTGGTTTTTAAAAACTTATATTTTCAGCCTCTAAGTACAAATGTATACTGTGATTGCACAAACAGTCACTGTATGATGATATGAATTACGCAATAATCCATGATTATATCTGAACTAAGCAAGCATATTAGAGAAGAATGAAAGAAACGTTACAGGTAGATTTTGAGGTTTTCTGCAGTCCCAGTGCAATCCACCTGTAAATGGCTCTTTGAGCGGTGACTGAGAATATGCCATATAGGTCCTTAAACACTGCTGTCCTGCAGAGTTGTTTAAGGAGAAGACAACATTGCAACTCCCACAATGCACTGTGCTTCATTATTACACTAGGCATATTCAGCAACATTTTCTAATTTGTGATGCCTGAATTAAAAGCAAAAGGAAAGTAAAGAGATTCAGTGACAACACTGCAACTTATGTAAAGCTTACTGAAAATATCATATTACCATTTTTATAATTTCCATTTTATTAGCACTTGTGCTGGTTACTCACAGGTTTCGGAAGATGTCGTCTGACAGGTTTGTTGGGATGTCATTGACGAAATCCTCCTGGACGAACTCCCCATTGGAGAGGCTGAGCAAAGCCCCCATGAAGTCCACACAGTGACCCTCCCTAAGGAAGGACAAGCACTTCTCCCTGGCCACAGCAAACAGGGATCGATTCCCCCCAGGGCTGCGCTCCAGAGATGCTCTCAGGACTTCAAAGTCCACCTCCATCAGCACAGTCTGCAAAAATGGTGGAGCAGACACATTTGATGGAGGCTCAACAAATTAAAAACAACCTCAGGATGGAGCACTGGTTGGGGTTAATCTACGTTCTCTTTTCGCTTATACCAGTGTTTCTCAAACCGGTCTTTGGGGACCCCCAGAGGGACCACATTTGGGCTCTCTTCCAACTCCCTGCCTTCTTGCCACTGAAGTACAGCCAAAGCAGGATTGTGAACTGCACAAAGCTCAGAAGCCATGTCTGAGATAAGAAGCTGGGGGATCTTGGATCAGAGAGCATTGGTAATCAGCCTACCAGGAGCTGGGAGGGAGCAGAAACGTGGACCATCTAGGGGTCCATAAGGACTGGGTTGAGAAACACTGGTTTCTACTCTGTTAAACATGGTGCCAGCGCTACTGGCTGTCAGGCACAGAGTCAACCTGTCCCAACGTTTACGTCAAATTCTTACGCTCACGTTCACAATGCGGTGAGAGAGATGGCAGGGTGAGGCACACCTGCTCCTTCCTCCCACTGAAGAACAGGCGAAGCAGGGTTGTGAACTGCACAGTGCTCAAAGAGGCCATGTCTGAGATAAGATGCTGGGGGTCTTGGATCAGAGAGCGTTGGTAATCAGTCAGTATGCTCTGGAAAGTAACACAGCATGCAAGTTCTACGTCACACCCACAAGGATCTTCCAGGAGATACATAGGACCAATAAGCTTTAAAGACATGTGGAGAACCTGTGGATGTTCTGACAAGGATGAAATGTATCATTTAAGAACAGAAAACAGAGAAGACTGTTTGGCGCATTGACTGATGTGAGCACCCTCTTACTTTTACGCGGTCTACTCCCAGGGAGGCATTTCTGCGGAGCAGGTACATCAGGGCATCCGTGGGGTTCCATGGCTGCTGGGTACTAGCAAGGGGGCGTGCGGGGACACAATTCAGGAACCAGGGCAAAGAGCACACTGACAGGGAGACAAGCAGCAACTCACAGTGCAAATGAAAAGCAAGCCTAACACTACATGTCAATCAAAGGGCCTGCACTTTATTTCATTAAGCACCGAGTGGAGATTCACTCTACCTTACAAACAGAAACGCATCAACCAGAGCTGCAAAAACACAAGCAAAAATAACAGAAACAATCCTTTATATTGTTCTCCAAAGGAAATTCAAATTATAAAAGACGAATGTCAATACCTCCATTAAAGCATTTAAAATTTGTAGAGACTCAGTATTTATAAAGTCTGAAGATCAATATGAGCAATATCATGAAAAATAACTGAAAAGGGTACCATGAAGGTATCTGCTGGTCAAGAATTCATCCTAAAAGAGAAACATTGAAGAATCCCAACTGTAATAAATAGGTAAACACACCTTCTCTGTATGAAAAAATTCTTAAAATAGATTACAAAAAAAGTTGACATACCAGGGCTTTTTTCACCAAATGGGGCAACTCTTTATAAATAAAGGAATAGATATATTATATATATATCTGCTTGAATAATAACCACAACATTTGGATCTGGATGGTACTTAATGCATTAACAATAGGGAAATCATAATTCATAATACAATGATATTCTTTTGTCTATCAGTTTCGCGGTTTCATCTGAAGGGTCCCTATCCCTCACCTGGCAGTGAGTACGTTCCTTGTGAGTCTGACATGAGCCCAAGATTTGGAAGAAGCAGCAACAGCAAGACCAGCAAACTTTCTGCCATCCCAAACCATTCGATCCAACAAACTATGGTAAGGCAAAGGAAACAGTCCTTGGAAATCACACATCTAGAACACTTAGGAAAAAGTAAGCGATGTATGTTGATTGAGAAGCATGGTAAGCAACCAGCACGAAATAGAGTTTATTTTACCTTTAATAATATTATTTAAACTGTCACAGATGATATTTTTGAAAAGTGTATGTTTAAACGAAACGATTGCGCATGTTTTTAACTACTCACCAGGAGAGAGTATTCTTCTTGGCGTCACAGCTTTCATTGACAGCCCAGTACTGAGCATCACATTTCTGTCCAGGCTCCAGATTTCTCTATTTGGAAGTGCCCCCACGTTTTAACCCCACACATCCTTATCACGCGCTAAACAATAATCAAATCCAAGTTGCGCGTCTATGTTGAAGCAAAGCAATGAAACAGACAAGGTGTTTGCCGTAAGTCCATGTATGGAATTTATAGAAATAGGTCTTTGCCATTTCTCATTCTGTTTTTGTCTTCCTCAAGGACAGCCTCTGATTCTTCTCCATCTAGACGTTTCTACGGGTCTGATGGAGAGCCATTTCTATTCAGGCAAGACCTTTAGCTGACGCTTTGCTGCACAGAGCGTCCAGTCTCCTTCGTGAAATCCGATCGTTTCCATTATTCCCTGGGGAACCAGAAGGTGTCATTTTCACTCAAAAAACGGCGGACATGGTGGGAAAATAGCGTGTGAAAATAAACCTACCTAAGTTACCAGTGTTTGTCAGTCACATTCGATTGTCAGTTTTTACGTCTACGGTTTGATTGTCGTTTAAAAGGTCCTCAACTATCCGCCTGCAGTTTCCCTCAAAAACAAAGCTGCAAAGACTCAGTCCCCAGTAAGTTCAATGACGTAGGCAGTCTCGCACCAATTCACCAGTCAGCTTCACACACAATCACGTTTCTTCGCTTCAGAGACTGAACTCAGTTAATTGAAGAAGATATGTTTTTATAGAATAAATCTTATACAACATTACACTAGTGACCAAAATTGTGTAAGCACTTCCAATTTTTAGAGGTTGTACAACTTCATTCCAATTACTCCAGTTACTTATTTAGTTATCCAATACAGTTTGCCAAAAATGATTGATTGTAAACATTGCCGCCAATATCCATGTATTAATTTCTACAGCATACTGCCAAAAATGCTACGCGTTTCCACGATTATTGGCCACTAGCGTATAAGAAACTAAACTATTCACTACAGTTAACATGAACTAAGTAAAACAAGTGTTGCATGTAAGGCCACCGCATGAGCTTACAAAAAAAATTGGAAGAATTTTCTGTCAGTGACGTGATTCAATCAGTTATATCTGAGAAAGGTAGCTACTTCTTCCTGTCAAATGTATTTCTCACATTCTTTCTCATTTTCGCAAAACAAAAAGAGACCTCATATTGATGCTTAAAGAATCAAAATAGGTTTGAAGATATAAAAATTTGATATCTTCTAAATGTTTAAATGAATTATCTGCACAACCCTAATAGAATGCTCTGAAGAATATTTTATTTCTAAAAATGTTGCAGGGTTGGCTAATAATGAAAGACCTTTTTTTTTCAGTTAAAATATAATTTGAATAGATTGAAAAAAAACAAAGGTCAAAAGTGTTTGTCTTATTCAAGTTGTTGACTTTTGTACTGTCCTGTATTGAAGTTGCAGAATCAAACACAAAACTGCTTAATGTGCATTTTAAAGGAAACAGCCATTTAGTATCTCATGTCATGTTCTGTGAGTAGCACACAAGTAGATCCATCCAACTTCCAACAATTTATCAGGAGGAGGCTTGTGGGGACATCACTAAATATACACAATTAGTTTTCTGTGGGCCCCATAAGCTACCTTCCAACTCTCAATCTGAGATCCAGGAAGACTGGTGCTTTTCCATATGCATGCTGAGAATCTACACTTTGCAATATGTCTTGTTTTATCAACAAACTCCTAAAACATTCAACACAAAGGAAATTCCCCAAAAATGTCACAATTACAGTATTTATTGCGTCCAGTTGTAAATCACAGTATAAATACAAATTAATCTGAGTGATATGAGATTATTCCTATGAGAATTATAAACAATAATAAAAATAATCATATAATATGGTGGACGATCAATATATAAACAATATAGAATACAAGTACCAGTATTTGTCAAGGACATAGAAGTTAACAAATAAATCAACAAAATTCATCTTTCAAAATTCCAAATGAAATTCTCAGAAAAATGTTGCCGTTACTGGTGCTTTTAAACTCACTTTTCAGTTGAATAAATGCGGCGGTCTGCATTGTGTGATGCTCAAACGCTCCCCCCACTACTACTGGCAACAAGGCCACGTCACAATTCCTTTTAAATAATATATATAAAAATTAGCCGACACTGAATGCAGTGATTCATAAAAATGTGCTGACTCTGGAAAACCTGAAGTTAAGCTGCTTCCATCTATCCATCTAGACCTATAATGTACATCTAAACAATCTCAGTCTAAAATTTAAAATTTCCTTATCTTGCTAAAATAAAATTCCGAACTAAGAAATTGTGACTTCAAACAAGTTTGTGCTATAAAAATCACTAAACAGCAGTCTCAGCATTTATTAAAAAAAATACAAAATTTCCTAAAAATATATATATAAGAAAGAATATAGTCTATGTTCAAAAGTGATATCACAGAGGCAGCAAACATAACTGCAGGTCTTTAATGGTCAGAGATATGACCCATGAGGTAAATGGGGAACGTAACTTCATTCTACTGGTCTAAGAATAAACACTGCATCATCCAGGACATAGAAGTCTTTATACAAGTCCCCCTCACAGAGGTAGGGCAGCCGTGTCACTGCCTCCACCTCAAACCCCACCCCCTTGAACACATTATTGGACAGGTGAGTGACCTGCTCCTCCCACAGCTTTCCATCGACTTTCAAGTGTTCTTTTGGCCGCTCCCACTTGCCACCTGAAAGAGGAACAAAGAGCAATTCAAGCAACATCGATATCATCAGAAAACCAGAAAACAGCCATGTCATGTATAAGTACTTTGTCTTTGGGGGACGGGGTAAAATTATAAGTCTAGCACATACAAATGAAACTTCACAGCTTAGACAGTTTAGAGCTTCCATTTTCACCGGGATTGTGACAGGGCCCAAAACAATCCGTCATCTTACCAATTTCCACGTAAGGCTGAAAAGGCAGTACCACAGCGAGGACAAGCCTCCCTGTGACAGGAACTAGGGAGCGCTTGATGTCCCTGAGCAGAGCAAGAGGATGGTCACAGCGGTCCAAGAGATTCAGACAGCTAATCACATCATACTGGAAGCCTGCTGAATGCCACTCGTCTATGCCCAGAACTCTGACAAAGACAGAGCAAAGAAGGTCTCAACACAACTGGTTTAAAACAACTGTAACACAGGTGTAAAAAAAAAAATTAAGTTTACTTAAAATATCTAAATATATTTCAGGACAGGTCTTCAAACTTTTGCAGAAGTACCTAGTCTAGTCTAGGTTAATCATACTAATACTTTTTGTCACACAGCTTTGAAGAGTGGAGCTAGGAAAATAAACTGCACTACAAGCGGCTACCAGCCTTCTGAAAAGGGATTAAACACAATATATTATTCACTGGACAACAGCCCCCTGATTATCAAATGACTCCACTATCATTTATAGCAGTCATGCTCCAAACCAATGTTAAAGATTTTTTTTTATTTGTCAGTAATCCAAAGCCTGGTCTATTTCATTTCCCGCGTCTGCCCAATTTACGTCAGCTGCGCAGACTGTAAGGTTCTGTCACGCACTGCGGTAACCCTGAGAGACATGGCTTGAAGCCACAAACTATCGAGATGTCAGCGGAATGTGGAAATTCTAACTCAAAGTAGCCCAACAGCTACCTGCAATGTTTGCAAAGCCATCCTTTCAAGAAGAGGTAGCAACAGAGTGTCACTTAATACAACAGATCTAGTTAGGCACTTAAAGAAACATCATAAAGAAGAAAGCTGCGAAATCGTGAGGTTTACTCAGAAAAACAATGAAAAAACACTTACAGTATGCATATGTACCTTTAAATATCTATTAAAACATCAGATCTGGACTCAAAATTGGCAGATATAAATATCAAATGGATCACATAGGGATACAAAAAGTGGACTGGGACATCTCTAATTTATAGGCTGAAACATATAGAAAATGAACCTTAATTAATGGAGTGGGTGCTTTCCGTGACATCACTTTCCTACTGATACCAACAGGGACAACATTTTACCAAGGAATGGTTCTGGGCCTGAAACTTCAAACAGTTCAGAATGAAAGTTGTAGAGACTGCAGACTGCACCAGCCTTACATTCTCCACCATGCAGCAAACTGGCTTACTTGTAGTTCTTCTTGTGGAGCTGCCACCTCATAGGGGCAGACACTTCTGTGGTGTACACCTCCCGGAAGTGCTTGGCCATGATTTCAGTGACACCCCCGTCCCCGGCGCCAAGATCCAGGAGCTTGTTTCCCTGCCAGTCTGAGCTAATCTGGAGGAGCCTGCGGAACTGATCACCGGAGAACACAAACATGGAGCCCCTGCCCAGGAACCTGCGAGGCCAATGAGCAAATGTTGAGCTGACACGGGAATGCAGAACATGATAGGAAACACAAGTTTGACTGTGGGATGTCAGTTACTGGGGTTTAAGTAGAACCAGGGCATAATGAGAACCACCATACCAAGAAAGGCTGTTAAAGCAGTGTTTCCCAACCCGGTCCTCGGGAACCCACAGACAGTCCATGTTTTTGCTCCCTCCCAGCTCCTGGTAGGTAGCTAAAATGTAGACTGTCTGGCAGGGAGCTCGGAGGGAACAAAAACATGGACCGACCATGGGTCCCTGAGGACTGCATTGAGAAGCACTATGCTGAAGTATTAAAAGACAAGGAGGGTTACCCGTTTATGGAAGTGCGGGAGACGATGGGGCTAAAGATAGTGGAGAAAAAGGAATGATAAAGCTGTGTGAAGAGCCAGCCAGACTTCTCCTCACTATGCTTCAGGAAGGCCTGGGTGTCTGGGTCCAGGTGGCTCTGGACAAACAGCGGCCGCAGCGACTCCCCCAGGTTGTCTGGACAGCAATGGTACCACTAAAACACCACCACACAGCAACATCAGCACGGCTACCTCGAAACACCACACTTAAAATACTTCACAGCCTCTGCTCCTCGTGGTCACAGTCTTTACAAGGAAAATTAATCCAAAGATATCTACACCTTACTTTATCAAATTCACCTATATCAGCGTTTCTCAACCCAGTTCCCAGGGACCCCCCAGCAGTCCACTTTTTTGCTCTCTCCCAGCTCCCATCACACCTGAACAAAACAATCAAGAACATGAAATACCTGCTACAGGGATCCCCACCTGACCTACCCTTAGTGAGAAGGTGGGTGGCATCCACCTCAGCCTTTCACTGACTGGGGTAGGGGTCCCCCTCAGTAAACAGGTCGGGGCAGGAGCAATTTTTGTCTTGTTTGTGGAGGGGGAAACGGGGTTTTAAACTCGTTATTTAATTTTTTTTTGCTACTGGGCTACATGCCCGATTGGGAATAGATGGGGGCGGGCGGGCGGACGAACGAGGG
>JAAGVU020000092.1:16672402-16711590 GCA_011763525.2 Mormyrus iriodes | reverse complement strand
TGCTATGTGCCTGACGTAAGTCGCCATGCTGTAGCTACAGGACAAGTTTGCCTATAATCAAAGACAATTATTTAACTGATTGTCAAGCTCTATAAATGATGTGCGTGAGGGCATAAAACATCGTGATGCTCCTAAAAAAACAACCCAAAAAGGCCGCCCTTGCATTTGAAAAGTTCCAATGAATAGATACATATAATCTACTGACTGCCTTCTGGCCTGTGCTGTTTGGACCAGAGTCTGAGCCCGCTTATGGAAGTGCGGAAGACGATGAGACGATAGGAAAAGCGGCTGAAATACGGGCGAATGGATGTTAATAGTCCTCCAGTGACATACCTCCGGCGCTGCGCTCTCTCTGTCATTCACCATGCTGAAGATCAGCGTCCGGGCCAGCGGACTCCGCACGTATTTACCAGTCCACATCCGTCGGATTGTCAGTAGTGAGGGAACGTAGACTGCGATCCACGCCACGAAGACCAGGGACCTCATCTGTTCGTGACACATTCCACGTCAAGACGTAAACTTCTCAGCCCAGACACAGTCAGAAACATTATAAAGAGAACAGTGTCCGGTTAAATAGATACACGCCGATGGCTTTGGCTAAATAACAGCAGCAAACATACCCGTAGGTGCGGTGCGATTTTACAGAAAACAACATTGCTTTTCGAAGTTTGCTTTGCTGATGCTTAGAGCAACGTGTTAATACAAGCCTCTCCCAAAGCCGGTCCGAGATGCGCTTCTTCGGTCACGTATTCTTCCTGTGCTACATTAAAATGGGTCCCGCGGCGTGTGCTCGCCGCATAAATATATCCACTATTGAAATCTCTTAGTGTGGAATATGGCATATTCACAAATATTAGACCGTCTTTGGGAGAAGTGCAACTGCCGCAGAATGTTTGTGCATTTCAGTTATCGCTAAAAGTAATAATTAAACCGATACCGATCACTAGAGTTCAACGTGCCTCTTTATACACAATACACCTGCTGTATCCCCTGTAGCGAGCCCGATGGGGTCTTCCTGTGTAGGCCTAGTGGGGTTTTCTTAAGTTTAGCTTAGGTAGGAAGCAATTAGTATGAATTTGTATTAAACATAATTACATTTATAATTAAAAGGCCAACAGTGATGACTATGATCTATGACTCCCGGCATTTTTAAATATGCAGCAATATTCATGCGCTATTTACCTTCCTTTGCCGCTAGTGTTTTATACAAGAAACAAAAGTCAATGACAATTCATCTATATGCATGGCAATGCGATGCAGATGTTCATTGTTGTCCTTTAATTACTTTATGTTATTTTCCTCTGGAAACTTGGAACTGAACTGAAAGCCTTCAGGTTGCGTATATGGATCCTTTAATATTTAGTTAATGCAGTTTTGTCCTGTCAAAAGTTATAGAATAAAATGAAATAATTCTGCTAAGTGACTGTACAGAGGTACAATAGGCAGCTCTTATGATTGTTCAGTCTTATATTAAAAACATCAGCTTTGGACATTGGGAAAGTGTGCCGTGTTTTTTTTTTTTTTGGCTGCTGTTCTGCCCCCCTTCTTCCCTGGCAAAGGCTGTATTCAATTTAACAATTACAGTAGTTTTAATAAAAAAATACTGTAGTCATTCAGATGCACTGTGTATATATTAGAGGAACAAGTGCAGTTAACTCCTTGAAGGATTTGAACTTGCCAAGTTTTGGTCAAAACATCCAGTTCCATAATTACCAGATTACCTGCTGTTTACAAGAAATTATCTTGTTTGGCAGGTATCACTATTACATGTTGAACTTATCCACAGATGTCAGAGCCACTAGAAATTATGAAAAGTTTGCTTTGGTGCTGAAAGTTCAGCCACAGGCTCTTCATAACACACTCACAGTTGGTTGGGAATGTAACATAACTTCTTTTTTTACAGTGCGACTTGGTTTAGAGCATACATTTTAGTGTGCAGTGTAGTACATTTCTATCCACTAGAGGTCACTTTCGTATGCCGTACAATATAAAATATTTAAGTAGGCAAATGTTATTCTGTTTGAGGCATTTTAAAATTAGACTATTTATACTCGAATATTTTAAGGCTAATTCAATATGTTGGCTGTATTTAAATTCTTCATACAAATATTTCCATAAAAGTATTACTAGGGGCATTATCATAAAATACATGTCAAATTAGATTATGCATTAACTGCAAAATTCAAAATAAAAGCAAAAATTGAAAGGCACGCCGTGGAGGTGCACATGAAAGACGGCAACCAGCTGATGCCCTGCGTGACGTCATCGCATAATCGCGCCACGTCGCTGCGCCGCTTATCGGCGGTTTCTGCACCTGGTTGAGCTGAGCGCAGTGTGTTCAGGGCGGGCGAGCGGAGCTACGACGGTGCAGCCAGGTACGGAAACGGGCGAGGAAACTCGGCTGAAGGGACGTGCCACTGGCTAGGAGTGGTAGTAGTGGTGGGGGTAAATACAGGATAAGATCAGGGATTACTGGAGAAGATGCTGACCGACATGATTGTGGAGGAAGAGTTTGAGATTAAAGAGGAAGAACCCTGGTATGATCAGCAGGACCTTGAGCGGGGTGAGTGGCGGATGCTGCGAGGAACACACACCTGAGACGGCTGTTAAGAAAAAGTCTGTACATTGCTGTTGCAGATGTATAAATAACAGTGGGGGGAAAGTAGAGGTCCCCATTTTATTAGAAAACTTGCCTCTAGATAATCGGATAATCTTATAATCGTGTAATCCCTATTGCAGCCATAGACCTGCCTCCAGACGAATGAATTAATAAAATGTTTGCTAACTAATATAGCCCGGTGGCTTTCTGGACATTGTAATGTCTAACACGATCGTCAACGAGAAATCGAGCGTGTTATTTATATATACACACACACAGGCCCATATTTCAAAATATTCAGATCTTACCGTCACGGTTTTAACGTGGCTACGTGCGTTTGCAACTTAAATGTAATAAACTTCATATAAACTTAATTGTTGACTGCAGTATTAGGCCAGCTTAGAGACGCTGACGACGTTGGGACATAGTTAGCTGTCCAAACAGCAGGAGTTTTATATCAACAACTTTACATTTATTGCAACTGATAAGTCATTGAGGCGTATTTAAGACTAGGGAAAAGAAGCTGGAAACGCAAACCCTTCAACGGGGCCTGTTGAATTAATGGTTGAACTTCTTAGTGGTTTATTAATCGTCAATCTGAAGTTGATCAGCACCCTTCCTAGTCAGCCAGCTAACTTTGATAAAAATCAGCACTGTCTTGCACCACGTCCTGTAACTGTTGCTTCACTAATACATGTTTCGGCAACGGGCAACGGCAATAAATATGACATCTTAGCGTCGGTAATAAAAGTAAAGTATTTGCTAAGTAAGCAAAAAGGCCCAACTATTAGATAACGGGTACCTTGTGCAAAGTCATTAAACTGATATAGTTTTATTAGGTGAAACGCAGCTGTTGATTTGCTAGCATGCATAACTGCATAGGCCTACAACAATATTGAATTATTCAGTATTTTTTTTTTTGTGAATGGAAATGCTCATTTTTGCATATTGAAATTACCACTGAGATTATAAAGTATGCGGACACCATGTACGACAAACGGCGGGGAGCCAGAAATTATTTGGGGGCGAGGCTTAAAGTTACGGAGCTGTGCTGCAGGGCTCGGTCCGCGGTACCGGCCTGTGCTGGAAAGGTCCGGCGAGACAATGCGGTTATTTTAATTTTCTTATTTGGAGAAAATACGACATTTGTAAGTGGGAAATTCTGAAGTTAGATTTGTATGAGTGGAAGCATTCACTGAGACTAGGTGAAATGTAAAGTTTGGCCCAAAACGCTTCACATTTAGCTTATAATTTCTATGCCCAGAGACGTCGCATTTAAATACCGTTTTCACGAAAATAAATATTCCTTACTTTTGCCAACCTATGTCTTATTTCTTTCAAAAACCGCACTGAAATTATCCATTGAAATGCAACGATTTTTTTCAGCATTGTTCAGCTGAAATATCAGTCACTTCCACCGGATATTTTTTTCCCTCATAAAAGCCAATTTAAAAAGCATCCTCTAAAGTTGCTTCCAAAATAAAGTTTGAACAACGACGTTAGGTTTTATTATTTTTGATGTGCTGAGGTAACAGGGAAAGCCACATATTTAGCCACCCCTTGGATACGCCACTGGCTATCCCTATAACCGTGTCTTAAAAACCGTTAAGGATAATGATTTGATATTTTTGGTTTTTATTTGGTATCAAAATAAAACATTGACTTATTAAATCTACCATGGGCCTATTAATATTGTTCAGATTTATTTATTAAAAACAAATATGCATTAAATTTAGATGTTTTGATTGGTTTCTTGTGTAAGTCTTTTTTTTTCTCCCTGACCTCAGTGCTCATCAGTACCCATCCAGTGTTGTTTGCGTGTTAACGAAGCCGCTGAGCAGCATACTGTGTTTGCTGTGGTTACAGACCTCCATCTGGCCGCTGAACTGGGGAAAACGCTGCTGGACAGGAACCGGGAGCTGGAGGAGGGGATGCAGCAAATGTACACCACCAACCAGGAGCAGCTGCAGGAGATCGAGGTGACGTGGTGCCGTCATCTATCCATCAGACACCTGTCAGCCATTTTTACTGTGTCAAAGCAGTGATTGGACCCCTGTGGGAGTGTCTGGTTTCCTCTGTATTGATAGGAAAATACCTTGCTCATCTTCATGTTTTAAATCAAGTCAGTCAATTCAAGGTTTTTGTCATTTGTACACAGGGTATTGAAATGCAGGTAGGCTATAGAATGCAATTAAATACATGAATAAATATATTTGAGAGAGAGTGTTGAAGAGTCCCCTCTGGCTTCATGCAATACTAAACTTTTAAACAGGTACTCTTATTTCTTTTTGTTGTCAGCGATTGATGTTGCTATACTCAGGGTTTCCTCCTCAGACACTTTTTTTTAACCGTTTGTTGTTGAGCCACTTCAATTTGTCTTTTCACAATAGCACTCTGCATCAAATTGTGCTTATTTAAGTTTTCATAAGTTACATTAGCACAGTGACGTTTCCTTCTAAAGCATACAGTTATATTTGGCAGTTTCATAGTTTGCTATGAATCTCAACTATGCTGACATTTTCCCATGAATCATTGGCACTGCAGTGCTAAAGACTACTGAGTTTGTGTGTGGAGGAGGGAGAGTTCTCTAATGCAAACATCATAATGTAGGAATGTTTTATTGAGATCAACACAGAATCAGGAATGAATGTGGCCTGTATTGACCGAACCTGTTCATATCTTATTACAATGTATAGTTAATGAGGCTTTGTGTCAGCAGAGGGGCAATCACCTGCTGTCGTTTGTACTGTTACACCTCAGCTACAGCTTCCTGTGAGGGTTTCCTGCCCTAAGTCCCGTTCACTCTAGAGAAGACTGCCCGAAAAGGTGTTTTCTGTACTAGCCTCTAGTTTCTATGAAATGTTTTTTGAGAGCTAGGATGTTACTGATTTTCTTAGAGAGAAGCATGGCCTTTGTAAATGTCATGTTTGCTTTCGCAGTGTGAGGAATTGTGACATTGGTTTCTGAGAGAGATGGATGGATGAATGGGTGGATTGTGTGGAATTGCGGCAGAGGATGATGATTAAGGACCTGGAATTGTGAAGGAAAAACTGAAGGTTTGAATAGGAGGTAAAAGCTACTTGGTTATATAATCTGAGGATGGCACTGTGGCTTAGTGGGTGGCATTATGGCCACATGCCTGCTGGGGTGTGGGTTCTATACAAATACTTAAAATTTATAAACTTTACATGTCAAGTGCATCTAATGCTTCAGTTGCAATCTGTGGCGGTACTGTATATGTGTATATAGACAGACTTCCTTTGAAGGAAAAGGTGAATAAGCTTTTACTCTGTTAGGAAATGTTTTTTTTTTTTCTCAATTGTCCACTTTCTTCTGCCTTGTGGTAAGAGGCTGTTAAAATGAGCTGACAGTAAAGCAGCTGGTGAAACCCGTGGTAAGATTATGGAATGACGTTAATGTCTGACACGCGGCGACTGGCTTTGCTTTAGCCGTCACTGTGACCTAAATTTTTCAATTTAATTGATACTAAAGCCCGTTATGGACAGTGTCAGCAGTCATAGAAACACCACATACTGTCAACTCAACTATCTTTTTAAAGAATGTGTGAATACCATCACTATGGTGACGGTTTTTCTGATTGATGTGTACAGCCGTGGTTTTCGTCGATCTGTTCCGAATTGATTCCCGGTCATGTTCACAGTGTACATTTCTGTAAAAACCGTGTTGGTTGGTTGACCATAACTTAACTTATAGGTTGAGAAAGTCACTGGTTGGTTAATATCTTATTTGGCAATACTAAAATTTAATATTTAACTGTACTTCCCACGATTATGGCCAGTTTGATTTGTGTAGTTTTGTTTTTTTTTTGTTTTTTTTTTTTTAATTGCAGCATAAAAACAAATATGGGTAATTTTTAAGGAGGAGTGTTTTGGCCATGACTGCAGCCCGGCACCATAAAGCCTCCATTTTCTGACGTGTCCCTCTCCTGTCCATCCACCACAGTACCTCTCCAAGCAGGTGGACCTTCTGAGGCAGATGAACGAGCAGCACGCCAAGCTGTACGAGCAGCTGGACGTCACGGCCCGTGATCTGGAGAAAGGCAACCATCGCCTGGTCCTGGACAACCGCTCGGCCCAGCAGAAGATCGAGAGGTCGAGTGCGGGGGCTGAGGGGCGTGAGGGGGAGGTCACCACCCCATAGGAGTGGCAGTTGGTCCAAACTGAAGTGGCATGTTGTCTCTGTAGCCTGACGGAGATGATCGACGGACTGCACACACAGGTGGAGGAGCTGCAGAAGCAGGTGGGGGGGCTGAAGGGGTCTGCGTCAGGGTGCCTGGACCAGCAGCGGCGAGCCCTGGGCACGCAGAGCGTCTCCTGTCTCAAGGAGCTGTACAGCATGCCCAGGTGAGGGAGTGCCACTGTGCAGATCAGCATAAAGACTGCATTTATTCGACATACACCAGGTACATTTATATATGTATGTGTAATATGACTGTTAATGGGTTTAGGGTGGATTTTTTATTAATGGGACTTCTCATCTGTTTTTTTGCCAGCATTCCTGTAATATCAGGTTTTTCCTCAGTGAGCACTTGTCATTGTGCTGTCTGGGAGAATTTACATAGAACCAGTTTATCTTCTTTGCACCATGCAGCCTTTTGCCTGCTGGTCTGTGGGGTGTATGGGGGTGGGCTTGGAAGTTCTGGGCCCACACACTGACTGCTGGCCCTAACTAAGTATTGAACCCAAAATGTTTGTTTGATCAATGTGGTCATTCTGGTAACCTCTATTATACAGTAAAAATGATCCATCCTTCCATCCATCCATTTTCTGTAACTGCTTGTCCTGTTCAGGGGGGGTCCGTAGCCTCTCCCGGAGGCTAGAGAAGCAAGGCAGGGGACAACCCAGGATGGGGCGCCAACCCATCACAGTGCACGCACACACATCATTCACACACATGCACACCCATAGACAATTGGGTAACTCCAGGTCACCTTAGCATGTGTTTGGACTGTGGGGGGGTGGGGCACTGGAGTACCTGGCGACTCCACGGAGAACATGCCAACTCCACAAATGGAGCCATAGCAGAGATTCGACCCCTGGTCCCAGAGGTGTGAGACAACAATGCTTGCCACTGTGCCACCATTCCACACTAGCAAAAATTTAATCGGATTCATTTAATTGCTCTGCGCTTAGAGGAGGAAGATGTGCATCAGGCAGGAATATCATTTGGCATTTATAGAAACCTGCACCTTACCTTGAATTCATAATGTATGAACTACATCTATATGATAAGAGAATTGAGTATATTGTGTATTAAATGATTTTACATGGGCATTGATACATTGTGTATGAAAGGACTTTTGGGCGATGATTGAATAACATGAAAGTTTTTGGATTATATGTGCTTATAGGAACAATAATATTATAGAACCTACTTTAGCACATCACTTACAGTTCCACCTCTATACTTGATAATCATCACAGCTGTACTTATTCACATATATGATGGTATCATCAAGAAAATTTTCAGTACTGGAATTAAAATTGTCCCTCCATTCCATGGGAAGAAACATGGAGTTTAAGAAAACGGACGGATGGATAGATGGATGAGAATTCTGCATATCTGTTTCTGCTGCAGGTACTCATGTGATCAGGCACACGTGGAGGGTGCCCTGCTGGCCAAGGAGGAGAATGCATCCTTGAAGTGCTCCATGCAGACCCTGCAGACCCAACTGGGGGTGGAGCAGAGACGGCGTGCAGAGGCGGAGCGCGAGTCGGAGCTCCTGGCCCAAGAGGTGGGCGAGCTGGAGCACCGGCTGGTGGAGCTTGAGGGCTGCCAGGTGCGGCTGCAGGAGCTAGAGGCTGAGGTGCAGGAAATGCGGGAGCTGTGGAGGGCCGATGGGAGTGGTGGCAGGAGGGAAGAGAGACTTCTGCCAGACTCTGTGTTCTTTGAGCTAGGGGAGGGGCCGGACCCTGTGGAGGAGGCTGAGCTGAAGGGGGCCTCGCACCCGGGCCGACGTGTGCTGACTCGCCACGCCAGCGAGAGCCTCCTGAAGAGCAATGCCGGCGAGGAGTTCCGGCTCGGGCATGAGCGCACGTGCATCCGCCGTGCAGAGGTGGTCAAGGAGCGTGGCATCTCCCTGCTTAATGAGGTGGACGCCCAGTACAGCGCCCTCCAGCTGAAGTACGATGAACTGCTGCGGCATTGCCAGCAGGGCTCAGAGCAATGGAGTCACAAGGCGGTACAGACTCTGGCAGCCAGGGCAGGGAGCCAGCGCCAGCCGTCCGGTGCAGAGCCCTCTTCTCAAACCGCCGTCCTTGAGGGTGACTGCCAGCAGCCCGAGTACAAGGCCCTCTTTCAGGAGCTCTTCAGCTGTATTCAGAAGACCAAGGAGGACCTGAGTGAGAACAGGGCCAAACTGAGCGAAGCACAGTGATGCTCCTGTGCAGTGGGGTGGCTGTGGGGTGGACTGAGGTGGGCGCCACAAGTAGAAACCTGGAGGTCTAAAGCTCCACATCGCAGCTGGATTGTGGTTGTGCTGTAATACCAGTCCTAGGAACAAACACACTTGCACACACACCCCACTCCCTTTCACAGAGGTGCATCAGGCCTGTGGACAGTTGACTCCATCACACATCTGTGTTTTTTTTTGCGTTTAACTTATTTAACATCTGTTTTACTGTAGTCTATTAATGTCATTGCCAGGCTGGGGCACTGGGGCTTGGTCGGGGGAATGACTTAGCAGCCGTGTTTTCAGTCCGTTTCAGAATGAACCATTGCCTGTGTTTTGATATTGTTAGAGGGGCAGTGTCGTGTTTTTTTCCCTGCACATGAAACTGGTGCAAAAAGTATATCTGATTAGACAGAATGGAGTTTGAGTAGGTTGCATAATGTATGCAGTGACTAATTTCTTGATAGTGGCATGTTTGTGCTTTATACCAGTGAGTATATGAATGTCCTGTGTCATGTAGCTACAAAAATGTGGAAATGGCAGTGTGTTATGCCCCAGTTCAAGTTGTGCCCAGATGAAGCCCTTGACGACGCAATTGTCCAGCATGTTGTTTCCTGCATGCACAGTGGCGGGCATGTATCGTTAAAAAGGCGCTATGCCCCAGGAGGTAATTCAGTCCTGGTTCCTCCTGACCAGTGGGTGTGTTTTGTCCTTTGGAGTGTGTAGAGATGTAAGGTTTTGATATACTTTTCAGTTCAGTTCACAGTGTTCCAGAATTACTGCGATTCGTTAATTCCTGTTGTTCAGCAGTAATCAGCTAATGGGAGTCAAAATGCAGTTTATCTGAGATGCGGAAAGATGGATGATTGCACAATTGCACCTGCATGCTGGACCTCCATCTAAATGTTGGTTTCTTTTTGAATGTCATGCTAACAGTTGTGGAATTTCTTCTTTCAGCCCCATTTTTGATGTTTTGAGAAATAGAGAAAATGTTAACGTTAACTCAGGAACCTCAAAGGATGCATAAAATGTGTAACGTATTACTACTCAAACGCTGCAGATTTGCTTTTTTCCTATTTTACATTCCATTGTCAGCCAAGTGACTTAATATAAATGTATTATTCTGGGGGTTTTTTTCTAGGTCAAACAAGGTACTGCCAGCTTGCTAGAATTAAATCCATTCTGTTCAGTAGTGATTGTTCTCTGATTACACTTACATTTTAAAATCCTCACACACAGGAGTGACGTACAGGACATATTTGTAAAGTTTCTGGTTCAGTGGACATGCAAATCTATGAAAATGAGACCATCACAAACAGATCTTATTTTTAACAATGGATATTTTAAAATTGTAATTACTGAGCTATTTACATAAGTGTTTCACACCCCACAATAGGATGACAGGGATTGCCCCATTTTTTAGTTTGGGAGGGAGGTGAACGTTGAACAAGTGGATGTTGGCAAGAACAATAAATACACAGGAGACAAAGGACATGACTCAGGTTGACTCCTCGGCCCGTGAAGGCAGCCAACACTGGTTTATTCAGTTTTGCACAACAGAAACCGCATATTTCCTATAACCTGGCTTCATAAGAGCCCTCTTGTGCTAGGTTAAACGGACCACCTCCATATGTGTAGTGTAAATTACAGAACTATAAGCTCCATCCATGGGGGCTGAGCTAGAGGAGTGTTGCGTTGTTCCAACAGCACTGACTTGTCAGCAGAAAAACCAATAATTTGCGACGATATGAAGATGGCTGATAGTGTCACATTAACCAGTTGATGGAAGCTAAAGTGGTCAACCTTCAGAATTAAATTGCATACGGTCAGCTATTCTTGATGGCAAAGCATGGGACTCAACCGATATCCATAAGCTGCCATAACACCAAATTTTGAATGGTCCACAGCCGATTGGTGGCTGACATCTAGTGCATGATTCTATAATTATACAGAAGCAGTATGAGATTGCCAGTGCTTTATTGAATAAGACAAGACGGGGGGGGGGGGGGAAGAGATGCATAAATACCTTAATCCAGCCTTCACAAACCATGTAGAGTTAATATCTACAGTCTACAGCATCATTTTACAAAGATCACTTGATCATTGAAGTTTGAAATGAGACTCAAGACAAGGAATGCTGTTGATGTACCACAAACACCAAACTGGGGGCAAAAACATCCATAAATAAATGGTGAAACAGCTTCCATGAAGCCCTCACTCAAACTGTAGTGACTGATTTGAGGCACTTCTGCTCTCTGACCTCTTTGGGACATCCCCAGAGTGAGTCACTAAACAGTCTTGTTTCGAACTCCCATCACCAGCCCGCTTCAGAGATTTAAAAAAGAAAAAAAATATGAACTTTTACAATTATACATCACTCTCACAAGACTTCCTGGTGTAAAAACAAAACATGAACATGTCATCACAGCTTTTACTTTGATGAACTAAGGTTCTCAATTAAGGCCCATCATTTCGGTTTGATAGTGTGATCAAAACCAGACTTACACCTCGCTTGTAAACCAATAAAGAATGGAGGCACTGCAATAGCCATCTGCATAACTACATTAACCTCTGGACTGTGGACTGTCAGGAAAATAAAGAACATCTCACACTAGGAGTCAACACCTTGCCCGGTGCATCTGAGGTACCAGACAGGAAATGATGCAAGCCCTGTATCTCAGGCAAGGGTTATCAAAGAATCATTGATTAGACAGCAGGCCCCGTGACACTGGCAGATAAGCTTCTCATGTTCAGGTCAGAGAATTCCTGAATAGCAAAACGTCTCAGCTGCATATTATGAAATATATTTTAAGCAGGCCCCAACAAACAGCCACAGTCAATTTTGAAATTATCATTTTTCAACGTTTTATCTGAACACCAATGATTCTATGATTTCTTTATTTTAACCTATGCAAATCAAACAACAACAAAAGGCTGGGTCTAGAAATACAAGAGCAGGGGGTCAAATTAGCCATATAAAACTACATACTTTTATCTCTTACAGTTTTAATCTCCCGTCATTACCAAATTATTAGTCGGGCCAAGGAAAGCACTCCTTAAGCTCATTACATCAAAATCTACTAAAAGGTCTTGGTATAATCACTTAAAAATAAACCCTTGATTATTCTATTTGAAGAAGAAAAAGCCAACATCCTTTTTTCTTGGCCTACATCCACCCTTCTGGCCTGTAGGATTATACTTTGGTTAAGTTGTTCAGGACTTATTTGCCATACGATACGTAAAGTCATAATACCAAAGCAAAGTGCATTTTGTAAACATGAGATCCATAGATTCAAAATAACTTTTGAACAGCTGCAGCTAATTCTAATTCCATGGGTGGATGTACAGAGAATTAGCCGCTGGTAGCATCAGTCCACTGACGCAATGCCCAATAGCTAAGGCTCTGCCCTCTAGGTCGTATCATGGGGATGCAGACAGGACGCACGAATGGCAAACGCATTGTTTCCGTGAGGCTCTGCCTCACCACGCCATGCAAAAGGCGAAAAACGAAACAAACAAAAAAAAATAATAGAAAATGTGCCTCTAATGACAAGGAATTCATCATTTAAGGCCCTCAACGAAAGTGTGGTCACAGTCCTGCAGTGAAGTTGTAGGGAACCAGTATGGTAGAACCTGATGTCTTCCAAAGGCCACAAGCAGGATAAAATCTCATGGCTATTAATAGTTTAATTAGCTGACTGTATTCCCCTTGCATTCAGTTTTTAGAGGAGTTAGATGTCTCATGAATTCAGGCTTCTATTTGAATTGCATACGCATGTCCAATTCTTCATGCTACACAAACATCCACAGCTTTCAGTCCTCCAGCCCTTCACTGAATAAGCTAGGTGCTGGCCATGGACTTAGACCGTTTCCCTGCCAGTCTGTGTCAAGCTCAACTATGACTTCAGGTAAATTAATGGCACACAGTCCGGAGCAGACAACTGGCATGTTTATCCCCCCAGCCCCCGTCTTAGAGGCAGGACGCAGAGGGCAGCGATTGGTCCATGATTCAACTCCGCATTCCCTTGAAGACCCCGCCCACTCAGCGGAGGAGGAGACTATTGGGTGACGGATCCCGTCGTGCCTTTTCCTTGGTGTCAGGAATGCACAGTGCCTTTCAGGTACCACATGCCTCCGTAACTGATGCAGCATTCCTGCAGCGAGAGAGGAGCACATGCAGCATGGGAACCTGCCAGCACATGGAGGCACACAGATGGGCAGGGCCAGAGGCATAGGCCCCAGCTGATTGGCCCCCAGAGTGCTCTCTCTCCAGTCACTCACCGATTCAAAACACATCATTGGCTAACGATTAGATGGACCCCGCTGCATGAACTATGATTCCTTTTATGTCCCCACCTAGACCCCAGAATCACCCCTGCCAGCATGCTACTCCTAAGAGCAGCACAATTTCCTGCAAAGTTACAAACCCCAATCACAGAGGGAAAACCCTCTAACCAAGGGAGGGGTTCAGCTTTTTCAAATACTACAGCATGTATATCTACATAAAGCATTCATAACTTTACACACAGGTCTAAAGAAGCCCTAGCAGCTCACCTTGAGAAGCCTGTCAATGTCAGCCTTAGTGACCCCGTCCCCCAACTCCTGCGTCAGCCGTGTCTGGACCACGGTCCTCCTGACACGGTAGTTTTTCATGAAGATCTCAAACAGGACCTGTCGATGCTGGGAGAAGCCATGGAGCGGACAGAATATCAACACAGGGAGCCTCGCCTCGAGCGCGCGCTGGAGTACAGACACCAAAGACCCTCGCTGGCTATGATCTACCTTTACCTTATCGAAGGTCTCTCCTGTTTCCCATACAGCAAAAACCTTCTGCTCATCCGCTGCAGCTGAGCTCTGGGAAGGAAACTGAGAGGCGAGAGACAAAAACCTCGTGTTACAATTTATATAAAATATAAAAGACAGAGTTCACTGAGATTGGTTTAGGGAGCGTGATTAGCCAATATCCCCAAGCAGGCTTTGTGTACAGAAACCTGTTTATAGGGAGCAGGACGGCAGAATACAACACAGAAAAGGGACCCCGAGACAAAACCGAACGCTCTAGAAACAGGCAACGTCTCAAAGGCCTTTTCTATGGCTCTCGTCTCTCCAGATAAATTACAACAGGCCTGATGAGGGATTTTAAAGTGCAAAGAGGCAGGGGTTCTACAGATGAATATCGTGGGCAACTAGGTCAATTTTCATATGGATATTAAAAAACAAAACAAAAAAAAAAAAAAAAACACAGAATTCAAAAGTCTCTTTAAAAATCAAAAATTAATCTCACAACAAATCTGGCATCAGCAGCAATAAGGCAGGGACACCGTGTCACACTGACTGCCTCCAGCCCCCAGAACACCCCTCCACTGCCTTACACCATTTTACCCCCTACCCTTACCCCGAACAGGCATACAGCTGATTAATTTAAACACGGACCACGTAAGACTGAAATCTGGTGAAACAATGTCCAAAAAAGACAAAGTGGATAGAGATCATCTAAAGTCACCTAAAGCATGTCTGGCTCAATAGCTCCCAGCCACATCACCTAATCCATTTCCTCCTGCAGTTTACAGACGGCAGATAAATTAACTATACACTGAGCCGTGACCATTGACAGGGTGAGGGGATCAGGAACCAGTTAGGGAATGCAGATATCTCCATACTGTAGCAGGGGCAAGATGGGCCTACTGACAGCAGGGCTCATAAGTGACACACGCCAGTTTCCTGGTCACTTTGATACTCACTGACACAGCTGTCTATCATAGATCACTTAACTACCATACTGTATATACAAGTACTAAAAGTTATTGTACATCTACATACTTTGATAGGTACCTGCTGGTATGCCACTGTCTGTATCATTAAAAAATGTATTGTATCCTCACTACTCTCACTGCGATTTTTTTTTGTCTAACTTTTTCAATGTCACTTCCATTATTTTATGTCTATTTATCATATTGTTACCTTAAATGTCTTTCTGCTTTCACAAATTTTTTATGGCGGGGTTGACCACCTAACATTTCAGTGTAGGTTATGGTCTGACTGTGTACCCAGCATGTGACAAATACACCCCTTGGCCTTTGCAAAGGCCTTTTCCTGCATTTAATTTGAATACAATCTATGACTGCAGGATAGCTTGCATTATGGCATACAGGGCAGCCAAATGACACTGCACGAAGAGCAGGTTCCCCAAGGACGGGCGACAGCCAGTATTAAAATGTCATTGTTTTTTTCTTATCCAAAGACAAACATTGAATATCTGTTAAGCTGTACATTTACAGAAATGCACGCGACTAATTTTCCTTCATACAAGTAAATATTTAGGTTGACAAGGTTCCACATTCTTGAGGTCACCAACCCTAACCTCGATCCTTTTGATACTTGCAGCATGCCACACTTAGACCCGGTGTAACAATAGTATGTGCTTTCCTCTTTACTGTTAATAGCAGCTCCACATCTCCTTCCTCTCACTCTCCCTAGATTCCATAATCCACTGACCCACTTCAGAAGGGATTACAAAACAAACCTGAGCAGGAGCTTTGCAGTTTGTAGCCATCACTGCGATGATAGTAAGTCAAATTTCTGTCTTGCCTATGTAAAAGAAATGATATTGGTCATAATTCATATGCGTTTGCAGTCATGCGAAACACCTTGAAATTCTAGAGAAACTGGGATTTCCAACAGATTCCCTACTGTCCCAAGGCCGTTAGCGGCAGTCACCCAACTAAAGGACGTTACAGGGCCAACACCCTTTCTGGAAAGCACTAGTTCTGTCAGAGATCCTAAATGTCACCAGGTTCAGTTACTTGGGAGGGAGCGTGGAACCAAACACCACAACCACACCAGCGTCCCGGCTGCAGCGGCAAGTCCTGAGCGGCGATCCTCAGCACGGACTTCAGCTGTAGATATTAATGCGGAGCTTCCACACCAACACATACTTTAAATGGGATGTCACCTTGCATGACATCACAGGGAAAAGGTCCCATGCAAGATAAATACCATACAGGGACAAAGATAATTCCAGGGACAGTACGAGTGAAGCAGAGCATCTGCAATGTCTCATCCTCATTGGCACATCATAAACAAGCATGCTCAGTGCAATGCAAAGCTGCTTCCTGTCTCCGCATAGGTGAAAACGTCACTCCAATACTGAACCACAACTGAACAACAGAAAAGAGGAAGTGCTGTAATTCACTACTGTGCTGACAACAGAGATAAATATTCACATTACTAGAAGCTAAGTTTCTGTAGCAGACAAACTAACTTTTAGGCCCAAAACTTAAGTTGTTTTCCACACTAAGATTTCCTACAATAAGTGGATTTATCGTTTAGAACCTGTAAAGGGACACACACATGGTACCAAATGGATCTTCCAGGACCGTTTAGATCTGGTCATAGGATAGCCATGCTGTAGAAAAGTCTGACGGAATCTCCCAAGAAGACAACAAAATAACCATAGTAGGACAAACAGTCCACTGTTACAACATAAAAGGAGGGAGATTTGTATTGAGAAGGCAAAATTTCAGACATTCCTGTCTGAAACTGAGAAGAGATTAGATCTCTGGATTAAAAAAAATAAAAAATGGGGACGACCAGAGACTGACACACAATCTTCTTGACGGAACACATGCGACATTCTGCACGGAAATATGAGCCCAGCACAAACAGCACATTAATTCCTGCAGGTCACACTGAACCTGCTGCCTCCGGTTCATTCCAGGTATTTATGTCGCTGGAGGTAAAGCAAGAGCCCGACTTTCTCTTCCGGGACGAGCCCTTCTTCAGTGGCGATATCCGTTCTGGCAGGACAACTCTTATTGCCTGGGCACGGGAGAGGGACGGTCACGTGAGGGGAACCTGAGAATGCCAGGCGTCCAAGCGGGACGTCCCAGGCGGCAGCTTCCTCCGAGCACAGGCAGCCCTTGGGCGCTGGCCACTGGTTCCGACCCGCCGTCCCTCAGGAGAAACGCACACCACTACGAAAGCCCAAGACCGCGGTTCTCACAAGTGTCACAGCAAGCACCAGGGACGACCTCTGAATAGGAGACATTACTGCCATTGTGCACTTACACACAAACTCGCCGTGCAGAATTACGGTGATTAGACAAAATAAAATACCTCATCCTTTAAATCCTCATGCCCGTTCAGGGACAATATAAATGTTAAAATCACAATGACTTATGGGGGATTGCTAAGAATCTCTGGTTTGTAGCAGGAGGTACAGACTGACATGCTGCGAAAAGTCAGGAGGCTGAAGGTGTGAGCAGGCAGACGGAACAGCTGCCAACACGACTCTCAGGCTGGCTTTCTGAGAGCAAAAAACGGCACAGCACAAATAGCGACGTCGCTAAGGCAAACGGCAACAACACTACCACACCATGGGCTGCTTTTCTCAATGCCTGCATCATTTTAACAATAAATGTCAAGTGAAACGGAAAGTTATTCTTTGTACTATTACTCAGTGTGAGGCTCTCTATACCATTTAAACCAACAATGACCAAATTCAATGTAAAAAATGTACAAACGCACCAAAATAACAGTCCAGCCAAAACCTGTTTTGTCATTGCGTAGCCACAGACTTTACTAAAACTGTTCCTTCTTTGGGCTAAAATGTAGCATGAATGAACAAAACAAACATCAGCATGTGTCAGGTCAAAACAGGAAGCCGGCACCTTGACGTCTGTTAGCCTGGATTTCCAGCAGACTGTGGACCGTGACGGTGCGGGGGTGACTCGGCTTTCGGTGTAAAGGTCAAGCGGAGCCGTGTGCCGCTGGCTCGGGGAGGCAGAACGAGGCATGAGCGCGCGGTACTCACAGGCACCAGGATCTGACGGCAGCGCCCGAGGAGAATGGCTTCCTGCAGAAGGCGGTCCGAGATGCCCCCGAACAGACTGTGCCCTGGGGGCAGGCTGGCCAGGTGCAGGTTGAAGAGCCTCTTCACCTCGCTCAGCGTCAGTACAAAGTGCTTCCGGAAGGTGGCTTCCACGAAGTCCTGCAGCTCGCGGCTGGGCGTGTGCACGCCGTGCCCATTGGGGGTGTCTCCGGGGGGCCTGTCGTCGTCCGGGTGCCCGTTGAGCGAGCCGTTGGGTAGGCCGGTATCCATCGGTTCCTCGCCGTCGCTGAGAGGTTCCTCCTTGACTCGCAAGCCGGCCCCCGTGCCCCCCCGCTTGCGCTGCTCGTGCTCTTTCTGCAGCGAGGCCTGGCTCTCTCGGGCACGGTCACGGGCAGCCTTGATCCGCTGATCCCCAGTCACGTGCACCCCTGTGGTACAATAAAGACCCTTTATGCAAAAGCACAAAGGCATCTACATAGGCATGCAGCTCCACCACAACTATATTCACCTAATCAAGAATACATGGCCGCTTATTTGGTTCCTCCTAAATAATTAACAATTGTTATGAATCACAAAATAAGAGTCCTCCTTAACCAGGTTATTCATTAGCTAAGCTGTAGATTCCATTGAAAATGAAAGCCTGCTGGACGACCACAGAGATAGAGAATAAATTCATATTTAGACATGAAACTTACCAGTTGGAGGATCAGCCTTTTTTATCATCATATCTTCCTTTGAGAGATTGAACACCTTTTCCAACCTGTAAGACCACAATCCGTTTAGAAAACAACTATCTGCCCACCATAATACAGTTAATGTATTATTTAACCAAGGCTGCATCAGTGCAAAGGATTGTATGTTAAAAGTTAACAGGTATTGAGCGATGACTGTCTACAGACTTTACATGCAGAATTAGATGGTTTCAATACTGAAGAGCCCTGTTGTAGAACATTAGCTAATGGAGAGGGAGACCACCACCAGCACCATCATCAGCACCACCAGCACCATCACCACCCCCACCATCTCCATACTTTGTCTGGATGCCAAGCCACAGCATGTACTGTCTCTGAGCCACGTCGGGGTGCTTCTTCACAAACTCCGTGTCTGTGGGGAGAATAAATTCCCAGCCACGGTTCACCCGAGCAACAGACATCTGCTCCAGAAAGTCCTTCACATCTTCCGGAGGAAGCTGTGAGCACAGAGAGGAAAGGATGAGTGAGGTGAAGACTGAACGGCACAGTCACATTTATCCACGTTTCACTGGGTAATCTCACTCTCTGGACAGAAGGAAGATACACCATAGGGCTCTGTCACATTTCATCACGTTCCCAGATGTACACAATGCGCCGATTTTAAACATCGGAAAAAGACCAGCCTTCCACTACACGATATTTGCGCTCAAACCAAAGGTTGACGGTCATGCAGTAGATGGTCCTTTACTGACACCTAGTGCTAAAAATGATTAACTGCAACACCGAGAGTGATCACCCACCTTGATTACGGCTGCAACCTCTTTCCGCATTACTGAGCGCTCTTGGGTAAATCTCCACATCTAAAAAGATACACAGTAACTAAATACGAGAACAAAGACCTATTCATAGTCACCCATGCTATAATTAACGGCTTTCTTTTCATAGTGCAAAATCCGCTAGACTTGTAGTGTCCTACACCATAATAGCATCCCCCTACTTGGCACGGAGGTTCCCACAGCCTAAAATCCCCATGCCCCTGCCCTCCAAGAGAAACTCACCACGTAGTCCCTACCCCGACAGAGCACCTCCGCGGGAACGCCGCTGTGTGGGCTGCAGCTGTCCTTGGGGTAGAGCACATCGCTGAAAATGTGGAGGGCATGCAAGAGTCAGCCATTACAGAGCAAGAGGGATTAAGCATTAAGCCACAAATAAGATAAATCTGAAAACAAAAATATAGCTAGTTGGTCAAAGTAAGCCTGGGAGAACCTTTGCATAGGAGCCTGTGTTCCTACTGAGCTTGGAGGCACAAGATCTGCACAGGTATCCAATCACAGGAGGTCACTGCACAGGTCCCATCATGCTTACCTCTTGACAACCCAGTTGCCCTGCACGAGCATCGCCACCTGCTGGATGCACCGCAGTACCACCGTCGAGTCCGTGCCCTGGCTCAGCAAGCCCATCAGGTTGGCGAACGGCATCACCTTCACTGGGTTGGGGAAACCAACAACGGTGGGTTTAGACCTGACCCAAGACGAGTGGCATCCAGAAAGCTGCAGATGAGCCTGCCTGCCAGGTGGGGGCGCCTCTCACCGTTCTTCATCAGAGTTTTCACTTGATCACTGAGGGGCAGGGTCCTCAGCTGGGCCATGGACAGCACGTTACTGGGTCCCACCGGCTTCACGCTGAAAATGGAGAAACAGGTCACCCCTCTCCTGGTCACACACTGTCCAAAATGTGAAGTTTTTCCCAGGGAGACATGTTTACTGCATACTTACACCTTCTCCTCTGTGACTGGGGGCATCAGCATAGAGAGGTACTCCCTGATTATTAAAAGTAAAAAAAAAAAAAAGTTCATATAAAGAAATGTCACAATGGGGCTTAACAGAGCTTAAGAAGAGATGAAATTTAACAAACGGAGGCATCTATACCATGGCGTGACAGAAAACCCCCGTAGATAAGCTCCCAAAAGTGGGATGAATGGGGGGCAATTCCGGAGAGGCTACTGGCACATTACAGGCCCCCTGCTGGCCAGCAGTCATAGCCATTTCTGCTTCTGAGATCCAGATGATGGCAACAGACGAGCAGGGATTCGGCCCCGGAGCCGCACTCACCCGCGGGTCTTCACCAGCTCCGTGTTCTCGGACATCCCCATCGACTGGCAGAATAGGTACTGCCTCTCATGCTCCGAGCGCCCATCCTGTTAGAGATAAGGGCAGAAGAATGGCACACGTGAAGAAAAAATATATACTCTGAGTGACTGCCATGACTGTCCCTGTATCCATGCCAGGCCCTACCCACAATGCACTGCATGAGCCCACATGGAGCCTCCCGGGCCGCTGCACCCACCTTGATACCGTAGTAATGAAGATGAACCCACGGTTCCTCCGCCTGCTTCTTCTGCAGAAACTCGTACGACTGTATGCGCCGCTGGCGGGCCTGCTCCGACTCTGGCCGTGAGAACCGCACCTGCGCGGGTACAGGGATCATGAGCGTTTCGGCCCAACGGCACCGCTGCGTCTCACTCAGAACCTCCTCTGACCGCGAGGGGGATCTAGCGGAGGTCAGGGCATGTTAAACCATTTCGGAAGACTCACTGTGATCTGCTTGATGTCTTCCTCAGCTTCATCCTGGGAAGAGTCTCCACCTGGACAGGAGAAGATGACTCAGTCAAACGCTAAAAATCACAGGATAGAATGGGATGGAATAGAATAAAATGCCTTTATTGTCAGTGCGCACAACAGAAACAACGAAATGCAATTAACAGCTTCCGGAGTCATACATCCAGCAAAAAAAGACAATGAATATACAGGAAGGCAAATAAATAAAACGTGAAGTATTATTTTAATTATATAAAAGGTGGATATTAGGTAGAAGTAAAAATTTCAATATAATGACAATGAAATGTATACTCCACATATACAAAATGTAAGGCCTATGGTATAAAGTGACATGTGCCTTTAGGTATGAAAATGTTGCCTAGCAACTGAAGGCATGGAACATAATAGGGCAGAATGGTGAGGTTATCTTAGCGAATAGTCTGGTTCTTGAAAAAGAGCCCTGAGAGAGAAGTTGTACCTCAGTCTAGAGCAGGGATGGGGAACCTGATCCATGGAGAGCTGGTGTCGGTGCGGCTTTTTGGGATGACCTCTCAATCGGTCAATAACAGTGGGTCCCAGGACTGGAGTTGAGAAGCACCGCCTTATTACTGGCTGATTAAGAGGTCATCCCAAAAACCCGCACCGACACCAGCTCTCCATGGATCAGGTTCCCCACTCCTGGTCTAGTGACAGAAGTTCTACGGTGTATAAAGCCACTAGCAGAAGCTAATAAATACAGTACAGTGTTTCCCAGCCACAGAGGACCGGACTGGGAAACACTGATGTGGTAAGCCATGTGCTCAACGCTGGTTAGATAGAGGCTTTAAATAGAGCCCCAGCATTCCCTCCCCAACCCGGCACCTTCATTGGCAGCCTCCCGCTCGCGGTGCTTGGTGTCCGCTTTGTCCACATAGGAGAAGCTGGGCCGCATCTGGAGGATCCCCTGCAGGGGGGTGAGGTGGAGCTCCCCTGGGAGCAACCGGGGGGGGGGTGGTCAGAACAGCCATTCATAACACCGCTGGCTCCTGCTGGACTGCATGTAAACCCCAAAGATCATCAGGGCACAACAGAAACCCAAACTATCAAGGAAAATCAAGAGCTCAGTGACTACAGTACCAACACCTCAACATCTGAGTCCTTGTCCACACGTAGGCTGTTATTTTTAAAAAACGTAGCTTTTTCTACATGTTCTGTCCTTTTGCCCACACACAATTGGCATTTTAGGTCAATGCAAACAGAGCTTTTGTAAATCTCCATCCAGGGTGAAGATTTTCAGAAACTCAGTGTAGACAGGGAAAAGTGTTTTTCCCTTGTAATGGTCAGTGTGTGAGCGGTTACTTTGACGCCAGAATGAGCGCCGCTCACCGTTTATATTAGCTGTTTTTAGCCAAGCAGATCTGCTAATGAGGCTCCCGATTTGGCCAAGGTGGCTTTACAGTTATATCGCCCCCTGTTGGTTGAGCGTGCTCTTGACGGCGCGTTTCGGCGTTTTCATGTGGACGGAGATTTCTTTTAATAACGGAGGAGGAAAATCACTGTTTTAAAAATATCTGTGTACGTGTGGACAAGGCCAGAGACATCAGTATGTATCAGTATTTTTCATACTTGAAATGACCATTTCTTCATGGAGAAGCCTAGTTCATACTTCACTTTTCCGTCTGCTGTTATGGCCTGCAAACTGCCATGCGTGCAGTCTCCTGTGCAGATACTACATCTGTCCTTGGATGAGGACGGTCATCGCATGAGTACTGCAATGATATTTCACCAGACCAGCAGAGGACCGATCTCTTCTTGGTCTGAATAAATTATCTTGCGCAGTGTTTGGACAAATTCATGTACCAGAATACGTCATTGACCTCCATTAATAACGAGTTACATAACATATTGGCCTGAATATAAGATGCGCATTTCCAAAATATGACATCAAAAAACTGGGGTCATCTTATATTCGAGGACTAGACTTTTGATGGCATTATACACATACTGGAGTAGATGGCGTAAATTATCTGCCTTCTGGTTGTACACTTCAAATGTCAACAACAGAATAGACGTTGTTATAGCAATACGACATTATGAGAGTGATTATCACCCAGCTCTGCCTGTGTAGGGTCCCAGAGGCAAACTTTTTCATTTGTTCTGATCCCACCCACCGTTAAAGATTAGTTCACATAATTTGATGCTGTGGGGTTGATCAGCAGGACTAAATATGCAGTTTGCACTGCACTGCACATTTGAATAGTGCAAATTAATGTGTGTAGTCGTGTTATTGGTGAATGTCGTAACTATGTAATGTTAGCATGTAACTGAATGGCGTGTAAATTGTTGGCTCCCCGGTCTGTCTCACTGCTTGTATTAAACCAATAGTGACTTAGTGAAAGTAACTTTCATTTTAAAAGAGCCGTTATTTTTTATTTAAATGACTCAACTTGCCAAAATATGTTTATTTGCGCCCTTTATGTGGGTCTGCTGCATCGGAAACATTTTGTGCGTTCTAGGGTTGTAGAGTTTGTAATATTGACCGTTTGCTGTTTGATACACTTGCAATCTATTGTAATCGTGTATCGTGATATGACTGAGGTTGCTTTGTAACACTGATATGGTTAACTTCTTATACATTTCTTGTCAAGATTTTATATTCCAAAAACTATTTTCCAAAAGTAGTTATCAAAAAAAGTGGGGGGGGAATCATCTTATACTTGGGCCAATACGGTACACACAGGTACCTCTGGACCTCCTCACACAGCTGCTTATTGAAAGTGTCCATAGATACAACTAATCCTCTTTCTTCATTGACCTCTGCTCTGTGAAAGTCAGTGCTGCCACCTACTGGAAACACCTAGACCCTTTCCTTACACAAGTGCAGTCGAGGCACAGAAGGTCTGCTAGAGCCAACACCGGGGTCGCACACTCTCAGTCTGCAAGAACACTCCCGATGACACTTTCGTACTGTAACATCGTGCAGAAAAGTATGAACTGGCCTTGAGGGGTAAATTAATGCACAATGTACATGCAGCAGATATCAGGTGACATGTACCACATACCAAAACCGCTCAGCCACACAAAAGGGTGAGACACTGCACTCTGTATAATATTGATTAAACAATAAGAAGCTCGCTCGGGGTAACCAGTATGACTCAGTCAAACTCCCTGCCCCTCCCAACACCCACCTTTACGAAAGACAGCAGCAGCATATCGCGAGGTGTTGGTGGTGGCCTGGATGGATGAAAAGGTCTGCTTGTCCATCATCTTCCTGTGATACGACATTAGGGAGAGGTCAGACAGCATCAAGCGATAAGGCAGACATTCCTACTGATCCATTTCCATGGCTCCAGATAACAGCTTGTCTGAATGAGAAGGTGAAAGAGGAAACGGTCCCGCAGAAGACCACAGGACGCACACGGAGTAGGTGTTGGAGTCCTCGGAGGTAGCGCCATCCACGTTGAGGGCAATCTGCTCCCCTTTGCTGCGGCAGTAATTGGGACTCATGGTGTCGATCACCATTTCCAGTTCCACCTGCAAAGGCCAAACAGAGACATTTCAGCTTGTCGTTAGGAATGTGCTTCTCTCCCTAAACAGTATTCAGCTTATTTAAACTATTTTACTTCCCCTAAAACATGGGTGTCACGCTTAAAAACAATGAACGGATGCCCTGTTAGGTTATACAACTGCTACAGGTATAGCCGTCAATTACCTACCCTCAAAGACGCAAACAGAAATGGAAAAATGGAAGGAAAGAGTGACAGTACATTTTGCATTATAGTTTGCGATGAGTCACTGGGTACATTACTCCACATGCCAAACACAGATGTAAAACTGCTTCTCAGATGAACATTAGCGATTCTGTACAATCACATACTGGAGCAATGCAACACACCCGTCTTCACTGTGTCATTGCACAACTTATTGCCCATTCATTCTTTAGTTAAATATACTGTTGTTCTATGCTGGGCGTGACGTACTAGGCATTCCTATACTATTGTTTGAACGTGGAGGATAAAAGGTCATGAAGCCAACATACCTTCTGCTGCTTTGGCTTGATTTTGGCAGACAAGTGGGGCGTGTCGTCGTAGGTCATAGTAGCGGGTCGCACTGGATACTGGGGGAAATCGGGGGGGGGGGGGGGTGTAATTTCATACTCATGACTACACAGAAATATGCATTTCTCTGGCACCCTACCCTCACTCACACTATGTCCTACCCGTAATGGCATTAAGAACAAGTGGGTCCTTCTCACCGGCTGCTGCACAGCCTACTGGTTTCTGCTACATTACAGTTAATTTACACCGATTCCACCAGAAAACTACGCAGTACTGACCTAATCAGAGTGATTAGATGCCAGCGACAAGTAAGTAGCACCACAAAGTAACACACATAATAATCATACATTCAACAGCTTAAACGTGCATTTAGCCAAAAAATTTTACCTATTATTACAGAGATGCGTGTTTTAAAGGAGCAATTCCGATAAAGTTACTTGCTTGAGTAACGCCACAATAAGAGCCTTCCAAGATTAGAAAACGCTAAACGCTGCTTATTACCTGGAAAAGGTAGAGCATGCCTGCAAGACTTTTGGCGAGATAGACATCGACCTGCAAAAAACTGAAGATTAAATGTGGCCATTCACAGACACAGATCATAAAGATAATGAAGAGAATAATAATACTGATGATAAATTTCAGTCGGCTGAGCAGATAAGAGGAGGCTCCAAGTCCACCGACTAAGGGCATGTTCACACTTGGCTTGATTCAGCCAATTTAAGTGTCCTCGTCTGGAGCTATATGTGAACGCTCTGAACGAACGCAGACCCTCCAAAATGCGAACCGAACTCAGACCACCTCAAGTATAAAATATATAACGACCCACACCTTTAGCGTTAGTATGAGTTCGATTCGTTTTGCATCCATTTAGCAGGTTCCTTTGCTGGCGATACGTGAACAGAAAGTGCTCCCAGGTCAGTTTTCGTTCAGAACGATATTTCAATAGAGCACCTGCACAATTCTGGATAAAAACCTCAGTTTCTTTCACTAAGAATCCAGATGGCTATTTTCTCAGACGATTCCTGAGCAATATTTTTCTCTATTATTATTACTACTATAATTATTGTCTTTATGAAAATGGAACAAACAATATGTAGAGAGGCACAATATATTGGTCAACATACTGAAATTGCCGTCTGATATTTTAATCTTTATGAATATTCAAAGTTAGCGACACTAAATCTATGACAAATACTGGGCTTGATTGTATCGGACGATTAGCTATTTTCCCTAGTGGAGGATGAGGGTTTTAGTCAGTTCAGTGACCACTTACAAGTGGTTTAAATGTACCAGTGCGCAAAATGCTAATAATGGCGTAAAATCTTTCGTTTTACACAGAAGAAAAAGGTTATTCTGGTAATCTGCACCAGCAAATATGCCACGTCTAACTGCTTTTTCGTAATAATAAGAAAATGACTCAGTTTTCTGTATTGTGCTGCACTGTAACTTACAATGCCGTTTTCAAACCTGTCCAGAGAGAATTTAAAAGGATGGGATGCTTTGTGTAAGATCAATAGATTTGAACGTAGTGCTTTTACTGAAGTACTTTTAAAAATTAATAGCTAAGGTAGTTTTTACTTTAATTGAGTAGTATTTTGCTGGATTGCTTTTATTTGAGTAACATTTTGCTGAGGTAGCAGTACTTTTACTTAAGTATGGAAAAAGTATTCAATTTCCACCACGGATTATTGTACCCAAACTCTCAGCAAAATACATTCAGTCAGCTGTAGGAAAATTATGCAGAATCACTAACGATTATTTTGATTTCTCTCTTTGGTGGTTTATTTTCAGTAGCATAGCAAAATTAAATAAGCAGAATGCAAAACTATAATACAAGCATTAATACCCAGCTAACTGTACCAGTGAAGTCATATTTCCTAAGTGAAACCGAACACAAAATGCTCAGGTGGCCTGGCACTCCCAGACCAAAAAGGTGCTAAACGGTGGAGACAGAATATTAAAGTTATTATCACAGGTATTAATTATACTTAATACAAAACATTATAATGTATTGTCTTATGCTTCACACATAATGTCAATATGGTTTTAAATTACAGAAATAGTATTACTGTACCTATCAAATCTAGATATAAGATTATAAAATAAACGAAATACAAGAATGCACCCAAGAAATTAAGTTCAAGTCAAGGTCAAATACAGAACTTCATGTGCAGAAAGAATAGCTATGTATGTGAAGAATGTACCACAGATAATACATTCATAATTAAAACTGCTACATCACCGATAAATCACTGACCTGTATGGAAACCCAGTGACCCACAAGACTTAACCCTTGATCTGCCACCCAAGCATTACTATTAAAGAGATTTTCATGCCAAAACTGAAACATCACTGCGTGGGGGTTTCTGTTTTATCCCCACACTGTAGTCTCTTGTTGTTATTATTGATAACATTATTGATACAAGGATTTCATTTTTCATAAATCAGTTGAAGAATAAGTCTAAAAAAACTCCACAGCACACAGGGCTGCGACAACAGGCTGCCCAATAGCCAAACTTTCAGACATCATTAAAACGGATACATTTATCCTGTAGCGCAAAAATGCGATTAAACATTGAAAAAGATGCAAGCTGTGATTTTTTTAAACGTTAGCTTCATCATATTGCCATTACAGCAATGCTTACCTCTTGTATAATCGGGTCGTCATCTTCCCCACTGGCCATATTGAGGGGATTTCTGGTAAACTGTGAGGAGGGTCAGGCTTCTGCTGTACAAACCTGAAGGGTAATATAAGAATTACAAAATAAATATTAGAGTGACATAACTGATAACCGCAGCAGGCCACTGCGGCTGGAGACCTGGGGGAGCCCAGTTTCTCTGCAGGCTGCCGATTAAACGGAAGGTTAATCAAGGTACCTACTGGTCTGGTACCAGTCATGATGACAAGACGGGAAAAGCTTCCAAAACGTTTTGCAAAAGGTTTCCGATTTGATCCTATGGAAACATGTTGAAATTCACCGCGCACACAATGCCCATATCTACCGATGTTAACAAACTGACATCAGGTTGTTTCAGTTGGACATGTTGTGAAGGAGACCAGCCCAAACTCCCTCATGACTAGGCCTAGTATTTATTAACAACTGACTGACACGTGTGCTAACAAGCCAAATGAACCGACCAGAGGTTTGCTAAAAATTCAAGGTTATATTGTCATTATTGCGACATTGCCCATTGTTGACGAATTGTTTAGCTATGCCAAATGTAATCAATAATATAATGTTTAATAACAAATTATGCAATAACTTCTTCAGCTGTACTGTGTCTGACTACCTAACATAACGATGGCTCGGAAAATAATCTAAACGACTACATTACCCGTTTAATTTACTCGACAACTACATCTAGCTATAGTTTTACCATGCATTAGCATGACAGTCAGCCAGTGCCTCAACAGTTTGTAAGGGCTGGTTACCTGATTAGCCAACAGTACTGTCGATCAGGTTTAATACAGCAAAAACGCTAGTACATTTAAGTCAAAAGGGATCGGAGATCACTGGAACCTTCACAAGCCGATGTATGTTTATACTTTAATCGTACACCAATCGGAACGGCACTGAGTGACAGTGTACAACTAATACTTTGGAAAAATAGCTAGCTAAATTATTTTCTCCGGCCTCTTTTGGATACTACAATATTTATCACAAGGCAAATATATATTGGAGATATTCTCACCAGGCGTGATCTGTGTGAATTCTTGCTGTGGTGCCCTTGATGGCTGCTGTATAAACTCCCCGTGTTACTTTTGTTTCAAATGTGTGTCTGCGTGTCGTTCGGCGGCTGCTGAAATCTCAGGTAGCTGCCATATTGCTACCACTGCCCAGCAAGACACGTGGGAAGGCGCGATCCCACAATGCAGAGGGCGCGGACGGACCATAGAGGGCGCCCGCCCGCTTTAAAGGGACAGAGACCCGTTATAGCCTATACCCTTGAACGGTAATCTCTCAAAAAAAAGTTCAAATAATAAAGCAGCATCATGTGCCTTATAAAATATTCACCAAAAGCTGAATTCAACCTAAGTCTAAGCCTGGCTTATTTTCAACCACTGGTAATCGAAACCACATCTCAGCAGCAGTATAATTCGCTAATGGCCTCCCAGTTAAAATTAAAATACAAATGACAAAAAATCATGCTAACGGGGCGGGGTTTATAATTGGTATATTTTGCCGACCGAGGTACACTTTACCGACGCAATCGACTAGGAAGGTCTTAAAGATCGACCGTTTGGCGACCACTGACTGATAAGTGCTTTTATAAAGTTTGTGCTTATAAACATTTCATGTAAGAACAGATGGTTTCAGAACATTTTACGTTTTATATTTTATAATCATATTGTGACATCTGCCCTTCTGTTCTGCAGTCAACGCGGAGAACTAGTCAGGACCGGCAGAGGCGGAATCGGCTTAGTGAGCGTTAAACCTGTTTACCTAACCCTTTTGGCGTGCCTCAGTCCATACGTTGGAAATATTTGTTCAGTCCAGTTAATCCTGATGGACGGCTGCTGAAGGTATTTGTTCTCCCTAACAGGTCCAACTCCCACTAAAGTTCTCCGTTGATTCTTTTTTTGTTCCGTCTCCTTTTCAAACCAGTGATTCCGTAAATACACATATTCTGGCTTTTTTGACCCCATAATCTGTTGAGTTACTCACATGCAAACTATTAAAACAAAGTATTTAAGATAATTTTCCACTGTACATTATCATCTTGACTGTACCATATACTTTTTCTTCCCATGAATTTCTCATAGGACTCAACTTTCCTACAGAAGGACACTTTGGAATCCTCTTTTGATATCCACTGAACAGCAATAACTGTCCTCTGCATTTAACCCATACATGATGCAGCAGTGGGCAGCTATTATTTAGCACACAGGGAGCAGTGTGTGGGGGCACTACTTTGCTGGTGGGGGATTCGAAGCAGCAACCTTTACCATCACAAGCACACATCTATAACCACTGCAGAGTTCACTCTTCCCTCTTCCATCCCAAAAATATGGGGTCAGATGAATTAGGTACGTGTGGATGGACATCTCATCCTCAACATTCCCCTACCTAATGTACTTTGCTTCTTGGAACAGGCCATGCATCTCTGTTCTGGATAAGCATTATGAAAAATGGATTGATATACATGTATTATTTTTTGGCAACCTGTGCATTTATAGTTAAAAGATCAACTTTGGTGCCAATGTTCAAATATGTTAGTGTTCTTCCCTACTACACAATTGTTTTACACACCAAACCTTAGCTTTAAAATGTAACTTTTTTATTTGGCAGATGCTTTCATCCAAAGTGATGTACAGTCGAGAAGGCTGGGTCAGACAGCCCCTGGAGAAATTGTGGGTCAAGAGCCTTTCTGAGGACGATGAAATCTCTCGACCAGGACTGGGAGTTGAACCTGACATAGCAGACAAATCAAAAAATCTTATAACTGTGCTGACAGAATTCAATATTTAGCTATGGAAACTCTAAAATGTTAAAACAATCCAGAGACAAAAAATTTTGAGAAACTTCAAAAAAATTTATTCCACATATATAAATAACATTCGCACACATACTAACTTGAAAGTGACATGCACCACTCAGCAGCCTACAAAGCAACGTTCAGGATACATGAAGAGTATACACTTTTCAACACAACAGACATAGTCATTACACTCCTTTTAACCGCATTTGAAAAACATTTATTATTTGTTGTGTATTCATTTGCAAAAGGGAAAACCATTAAGGGTAAGCATTTCTGGCTATGCACCCCATTTGCATCAGAAATAAGATTTAAGAAATTCATATTTAAAATATACTTTTTTTTGCCAGTTAGACCAATGATCTTCCCTGAAGAGCTTTAAAGTCATTTGTCAAAGGGTTACATCAGTGAGCTTGTTCCTGATAGTGTCTTTTGTACTAACCTTCCAAACTCCTCTCACTGTATTGAGGTAAATAGCCATTCTAAGAAGTCTATGCAAAACTTGCACACGCTGCGGCCATCAGGTACTGACTGGCGACTTCTGGATTTAGGCTATCACCCAGTTCACCAGGAAACATCTCAGAACAGCCACACACAGAGAAAAGACAACCGCACAGAAAAATCTGAATTCCATGTTTGTAAACTACTATGACAAATAGGGAAACTATCAGGACCCCCCACCCACCGACCCCTACCCTCTCCCCCCTCACTCCTCCATCATCGCCCAGGCCTCCTCCGCCTTCATGTAATATTGGTTGGCCAGCCGGCCCTTCATGGCCTCCATTGCAGTATCTGCAGCTTCTGTGAAAAGATCCCCTGGGGGGGATTTTGAAATATTTCAGATTAAGAAACATTTACATTACAGGTAGCTTTGGTCAGAATAGTGCTGTATTTTTTTGCCTACACAAATATATTAGGCACAATTGATCATTTTTAAGTGTCAGTGCTGTTAGTTCCATAGACGGTCCCTTACCTGATCTCTGGGGATCCGGGGCCAGACCAAACCCTCCACTCATGTACATCTCAGCCTCTCTGGCTAGCAGCAGGTAGCGTGGCTCGTCCTGCATGCCGTCAAACTCGCCGCCCTCATCGTAGTCCATCATGTTGAGGGCGCAATTGTACCACTGTATGGCCTCCTCCCAGTTCTGTGCCCTGTGGACACCCACATCAAAGGGCACCAAAGCTCAGCATGAGTAGAGAGGCTCACCTTTACGTGGGACATTTCACCCAGGGGGTCAGAGACATGACAGGACTGCCATTGTCCTTTTAGGCATTAAACCATATTTCATCCCAAAACCACCTTTCTACAAACCTCAATATTATCTGGTTCCAATACATAACGAATTTATGAACAATCATCCATCACACACACACACACAATCCATTATGTGCCATTTCCAGACAGTAGTTAGCCTATTGTAACTGCATGTCTTTGGACTGCAGGAGGAAACATATGTGACAAGGGGAGAACATGCAATCTCCACACACACAGAGCAGAGGGGAGGTTCAAACTCCTGACCCTGGAGCTGTGAGGCACTGTGCCACCCATTGAGTCACCATTAAGGAGCATTACCACAGTTAATCAATGTTATCAGTTAAAACTCAATAGACGGAAAAACATTTTTTTTAAACTCCCAATTATGCAGAATGTTTTTAGCAAATAGCCTAATTTCAATGTCAGAGAGTTGAGTATCATTGCTGTCCGATAAAAAACACACATCACTGAAAATCCATTATTTCAGGAGCGTGAAAAATGCATTTTCCCAGAAACTAATTTACAAAATAAACCTAAAACAACATAATGAGGCACCCTTAGTACCACAAATAGAAACCTGTCTTAACACAGCAGTCAGTGAATGCTTTAAATGTTTTAAATGGACTTATGCGGATTGTTGTCAGAGAGGCAAATATGCCGGTGTTAAAAAGATACAAACTAAACGCGTTTTATATTCACAATTCACAGTTATGTAAATTATCTAGCTGTCAATGTTAAGTTATTAAACTTAGCGATATAAGGTAATCCATACAAACGATCATCATGAATACAAATGTTACCTAGTACAAACAAATAGTAATTAAATAGATGACTTCATAAAACATCCTTTCATTGGTCAATTAGATGTCGAATATTATTAGTAGACAGAGGAGAATGGGTGTATTCCATCTATACTAAAAAGGCACAATTGTTAAAAAGTGGTTTTCAGCGGATAGTGACGATATGACAATTAAATGCACAGGTTTAATACTGAAACAGTCTTCATGTTTACTGCCTCACCTTTCAGGCGACAGATTTATTCCTGTATCAAATGCCCTGGCCACCAGTATCATGCAGGGCCGGTCTCCTGCCTTGGCAGCCTGTAGCAGAAACTCAAAGCCCTTTTTCCGGTTTTCTTCACTGTCCTGTTTCCAAAGACACAAACCAGATAAACACAGAAGCCTAAACATCCCAGCACATTTGTTATACGTACACAAGTTTGCCTTTGCTTAACTAAAAAAACGCTGGAAATTTTTTTTTTTAAAAGGTTTTACATAACTTTCACATTGTGCATTTTCATATTTTCCCTGAGATTTTTGGCAACCTAAAAAGTTTCCCAGCAGGAAACCATGGAGGATTATTCCTGCATTCAGCAGCACTGACTTCTATACACAGAAGACACTTTAATCCATTACATAACATACATTTTTAAAAAGTCTATAGCAACATTCTGCTGAGGCATAAGTTACAGTTCTGAGAGCCAGTTTCTGTACATATGTATATTATGCTCTTTTTTCCCATGAAACCCCAAAGTAAAGCATGTTTGTTCAAATTAATTTCTGTTCTGTTAACTCACAGCTCCCAATTGGCTGTATCCGTGGGAAACGGGCTGGCTGTCTTCTCTGCATTCACAACCTTTGATTGGCTGCCGTTTATAGAGAGCATGCGAGCACATGCTCATTATGTAGAGGGCTCGTAAAAACAGCAATGACCGGCCATGTTTTCACCAGGAGCAATGTGTGGCCTTACTCAGAAGGTCACTGGTTCAAATCCTGTGGTCAGAGTGATTTCACTGCTGGGCCTTTGAGTAAGGACCTTAATACAAATTACTCCAGGGAATGACAGATCTTTTTTCCTAAATTGTATGTCACATTGCAGAAAAGCGTTGGCTCCCTAAATAAATGTAAATGTGTGCTTCGCTCTGGGAACCAGACATGACACGAGCCCGGGGCCTTTGGGGCTGAAGTCCCAAATGGATCCAAACAAGGCCCAAATGATTTGTTTAGCTCAGATATTTTAACAACCATGCTTCCAATTTGGGAACCCTCACACAGATTAGGTCTCTAGGCTAAACACCAGATGTCTTAATATCCTAGCGATGGTCCTGCTGGGAGCTGATGCATTCAAAAACATTCATCCATCTGTATGCAGTACAGGGTTTTATGCAGCCTGGTGCTTAACATACAAGGCAGGGGACCTCTGGATATGATGGCAGGCCATCGGAGGGTGCACACTCATACAGTCAAATACACAATCACACACTGAGCAAGAAACAGCAGCTTGGAAGGATAAACCAAAAAATGTAGAAAAAGAAATGAATATATCCAGGCCATTGTACCTGCAGCACGACTTCAGGGAGGACATGGTGAGGCAGCTGCAGGTAGCTCTGGCCCAGGGCCACAATGGCCTCCAGTTCACCGCACATAGCCGCACGCTCCAGGTGGTACAGCGCCGAGTCCTGGTCCCACTGCTCTTCCTTCTCACAGAAGCGGCCTGCCTCGTGATACCGAACCATGGCCAGGTGGACCTGAGCGGAGGGCAGGGTCATGGAAAAACTAAACAAAAGCTTGTTCAGTCATCCCGGCACCTTAGGGTATTATTATTTGTTGGCAGCATAAAAAATAGTATAATAATAAATGGAATGGTAATAACCTAAAATGGCCCGAACAAACAATTAAAAAAGCACACCTTTGCCTGATTTCTCTCAATGTAATCAGGTTCACCAGATCTGCATTTGTGGCTGTCCTTTCGTGTGCCACCACTAAATGACACCACTTCAATTTTGGTGCAATTTGTCTCAAAATTAAACCATGTGTATATGCATATCTTCATCCATAAAATGTTTTCGCAAAGTATTAATAAGATCTATAAAGTACTTCTTGATTTATCAATATGCCACCACTAAGTAGTGTTATTTAAATTTTAGTATCATGTGATTTAAAATTTGACCAGTTGCAGATGTCCTCCCATATACTGTCTGTAAAGTTTTAAAAAGGGCAGTCAAATACTATCACATGATAACGAGATATGTGTCTGTGGCCATGGAACGGTCACAAAAACAAAGTTATACTCCTTTGCTGTTGTGTTATGAGGGATACTTTTAAGAAACAGTAAATATCAGTAACGGTGATGTTACTTTTGCTATTTTTATTAGCACTACTGCTAATTATGCTAATCGTCATCATCATCATCATGCTGGATCCACTGCACTCACCTTTCCTAGGATGGATTTGCCGATCTTTCTCTCCAGCTCCAGCGCGTTGAGCCTCTCTACCTCAACGGCCACACATGAAGGCCGATGCACATGTGAGCGCGACGTGTGCAGAAAGCTCCACTTCTCCTCCGTTAGCTGAGAAAGAGACAGAAAAATGCAGGCGGACTCAGACAGATGGGGGAGCACAGGCTGCCTGAGTGTTTCTGTACCCAGGAACCAACACAGTGAGGCTCTGCCTCCATCAGGAACACGGGGTAAAGATGCTCAGTCCAGCCTGAGAGTGGGCTCACTATTCCACTGAGAGTGACCACTGATAAATATTTACTGCTTTCAAAAAAATAAACACTAACTTAAATATTCTTACAAAAAACAATTTAGCAATCAAGCTTGACAATGAAATATTGATGAAATAACTGATTGAATATGTACCATGAGATGAGACATTTGCAGCATGACATGATACAACAACTCTCTCCCAGCCTAAGCATTTCCCTTATACAAGATATTCGTGCAATGTTAATATTGTTGGCAAAGAAAGTGTAAATTTACTACAAAGTTAACAGTAAAAGGTCTCAGGTTATGATCAGAAACGGGGTTAATTGAAAGTACATGGACAACCGGGAAGATTAAGAGAGAAGGAAGGAAGTCCCGGCTGGAAAAAACTAACCATTAACCAGGCTTAATGAACAAAGCGGGAATGGATCGAGCTGTTTAAGAACATACAATCCACTTCATGATGTAATAAACAATTCTGATACCAGTAGTTTTGCCAAGCAAGCAATAATTTTTATTTACATTATAATGAAAATGATCTATTTAATGTTACCTACTACTACTAACCAATGTAATACTTCCTAAAATAGAGAAATATTGCTTAAAACATTATATCTAATATGAATACTGCGCACAGATTAGCAGACTGTTTTAATGTGGCTGGTTGGTGTGCCAAAGAGCAAATCATAAACTGATTTAAAAAAATTAGCAAAATAGTGTACAGATGAACATCTGAATAGAAACTTCACGCAAGACATTTATAAGTAATCTTTAAAGCATCCAGGTTTCCAGATGTGTGCCATCAAGCCTCAGAAACCTTGCTTAAATGCCATCCATAACATCCATTGTAAAAAATCGTTGTTTATGAAACAGCTCAAAAGCTCAAGTTTGTGCCACATAAAACATACACCAGACCCTACCTGGCAGGTGTAAGCCTTGGGGACTTGCTTGGCATGACTACTGATTGTTTTATTGGGGATTAAGATGGATAGAGGGTAGGGGTCACGGTGAGTGTTGATTGCAACAGATCAGTGCTGATATCCCAGATGAGTGAGAAAATGAATGGGAAACATGAGGGAGGTTTTACTGGGTTACGATTAGCTACTGGTATAGGTATTTACCCTTCTGATACTGTCTTCGTCCGACTCGTACATTCGTCTGCTGAGGGAGCCGATCTATGGCATGATGCGTAAAGGCCATCGACACAGAGTCAGAAAGCTTAAGGGAAACAGCTCGTCTGACTCCCTTCAACACCGTGTAACACGGTTCATGCTGCTATAAACTGCTAGATAAATACAGCTGACAGTCGCTGGTTCGCTGAAGCATGTTAAAACTGTCTTGTCTAATTAAAATGTTCACTACGAAACAATCTTTAGCTCTTAGAGAACACGGAGGCTGTCAGTTTGGGTTATTTAACAACAAGGTAAAACCTGAGGGCATGGATTAAATAAAGGCCGCAAAAGTTCAGGCAGTACAGACGGCAGCCGGGACAGGCCGGAAGGACCCCACCTTGTCACCATGGTCGTTGGGGTCTCCTTCGCTGCGGCGCTCGCTGGGATAGCCACTGTCCCCGCTGCTCTCCTGATCCTGTGGGGGTGGGTCAAAAACAGGTCACTCAGCACAGACAGGCGCACACAGGACCCGAGCAAGGCATCCTCGTGTCAGGACACACGCCTCGCAGCCCGCGTCGTGCCGCGGGGCAGCAGCCTCACCTTGTGGTCTGAGCGGTTCTCGTGGTTTGAGTCGCCATGCGGGGGAATTTCGTTCATTAATAACAAGCCTGTAGGGGATGCGGCACATTAGCCATTAGCCACCGGGAGGAAACTATGCTGATCCCTTCTGCTTTCTGTGAGTGCTCAGGTTCCAGTTGCTATACATTGACACTAGTGAAAAATATGAATAGTAAAGTATATTTTGCAAATTAATTTCACTCAGAGTTTTGTGCCTCTCTCCACAAAGCATATGGTTCACACATCACATGGAAATCTTTCAGACTGTGTGTGTGCGCTGTGTGTGTCTGTATGTGTGTTTGTTTATGTATGTGTGTGCTTGTGTGCGCATGCATGTGTGTGTATGTACATGAGCGCGCATGTTTGTGTGTGTATGCGTGTTTATGTATGCACGCATGTATGTATGTATGTATACGTGTCTGTGCGTGTTTGTGTTAATGTATGTGTGTGTGTTTAGGTATGTGTATGTGTGTTTATATATGTATGTGTGTGCATGCATGTGTGTGTATGTGTGTTTAGGTATGTGCACTGTGCATGTGTGTGTATGGGCAGCTGCTGTGGCCTCTCATACCAAGTGGAGATTTCCCCATGGAGCTGCTGAATTGCAGGGGGGAGCAGGGAACGGAGTCCTGGTCACTCAGGCCTTCTTCTGTGGATGAGGTCTCAGACAGGCGGGACAGGAGGGGGGGTAGGCGGCCCGTGGAAAAGGTGCGAACCCTGGAGGAGCCGCAGGGCTCCTCACAGCCACGCAGCACTGTCTTGGCCGACTGCTGGAAATCAGCAAAAAAGCGAGGGGGGTGTGGGGGTGTGTGTGAAGAGCAAGCAGGCTGCAGTTGTTCTCCACATCCCAGGTCTGAATGTGCTTTCCTAACAACATCACAGGCGATTTTACAGGGGGTGCCGGGCGAGCGACAGCACCCTCTACTGGTCAGATGTAGTTCAGGTAGTTCTTATCAGTATCAGGTATTATGTACTGTTCATAATTGTATGTGCTATGCTTTTATATGACTGCCAGTGCAGTAGGTCTGTTTACACCAGCATCAACACAAACACATGAGTAATGTGTTGCACTACGACGTCACCCAGCGGTAAGAATTTTTCAGCTCCATTATATTATTATGGGACCACCATGGTATATGCGGTCCATCGGCTATGGTCAGACTAACGTGCATAATGATGCACGCCGGTCTCCAGGTCACTCACCAGCAGCTTGCTTGTGCAGTCCAGCTGGCTCTTCTCGGCTGGGGACAGGTCGAAGGCGGTCAGACCCATGCTCTTGCAAATTTTGTTGCATAGGTGGGAGTGGAAGAAGAGGGCCATGCCGCGCACACCTGTGCAGGCGGACAACATGCGCAGGATCTGCATGACGCTTTGGCTCCCATTTTAAACTTCAGACATGAATGCATTATAGTTTGACGGAAATAGTGACTGAGCAAATGCCTCAGCCAGTAATACACGTAGATTAATGAATGTTATAGACTATTGCTCCATTAACAAATTAGAAACCAAGGATATATCTCTAGATACAGAGAAAGCATTTGACAAAGTAAACTGGAAATTTCTATTTGCAGTCCTACATAAATTTGGATTTGGTTCATCCTTCATAAGCTGGATCAAAACACTATACAGCTCTCCAAAGGCACATGTTAGGACAAATTTCCTCAAAGCTTCTGTTAGCAGAGGGGCACAAGGCAGTGCTGCCTGCTCTCCCCGTTGCTTTTTGTTATCTTCATTAAGCCACTAGCAGCACCAATTAGAAGTGGGATTTAAATCCACACCTTACTTCAGAGACCACAACCCTCATTATTGAGAGCCAGGCTGTACCTTACATCTGGCGCCTTAGACCACTAGGCCATTCTGACTGCACAGAAAAACTTGCTTGTCTCCTTACCTTCAGCTTTCCTAATGCTACAATGGGCAATACATAAAACTAGCACATTGGCTTCAGAGTACTGACTTAACTGTAACCAATAGGACAAGAGCAAAGACACCATGCTGACCAAATGCTTTTGCAGTCTTTGAAAATTTCTTGTCAGAAGAGGGATTTGAACCCACGCCTCACTTCTGAGAC
>JAAGVU020000092.1:16615658-16672302 GCA_011763525.2 Mormyrus iriodes | reverse complement strand
CAAAATAGTCAATACATAAAACTCAGACATAGGCTATGGAGTACTAATTCAACTGTAACCTACGGGAACAGGGCATACCCACCATGTTGCCCAAACAGTCACTGAAAATTTCCTGTCAGAAGTGGGATTTAAATTCACACCTTACTTCAGAGACCAAAACCCTTATTATTGGGAACCAGGGTGTACCTTAAGTCCTACACCTCCACAAAGATAATCCAGAAAAAACATCCAAGAATAATGTACAGTGATCCCTCGCTATATCGCGCTTCGACATTTGCGGCTTTTATTTCTGGTACATGCTTCCTCAGTTGGTTTGCCGTGTTGATTTTCATACATGGGACGTTATTGGCGGATGGCTGCCAAATCGGCCAAAATCAGCTGAAAATGTAAACATTACCAGAATGCAAATGGCGCATGACTGCAGTGTTTGTACTTTAGAAATATGATACTATTAAAGGAATAATCATAGTATATCTCATATAACTGGGTAAATAAGTAAAACGAGTGCATTATTGTATATTATAGTAAATATTAAATTACTTTTGTTGAAATATGCATTATTACAATGTGCTTACAACTACATTTTACATATTAAATAAAACTCTTCAATGATATACGATACGTATATTTCTGCGTAGTATATAAACAGTGTTTACAAACATAATTACATACAAAACGAATCTTACCTAATATCTAAGAGAATATAAAGGGTTTATAATGGCTTAAAATATACAAAAATAACCATATAAACATATAGTTTTTACTTCGCGGATTTTCACCTTTCGCTGCAGGTTCTGGTACGCAACCCCCGCGATAGACGAGGGATCACTGTACTATACATTGTTGACATTTCAGTTTTAGAGAAGGCCTCTAGAGGGCAGAATATTCACACTCGCGTTTGAAATCGCCGTACCCAAATTGCCATCTCCGAAATCTGTTCCCTTGTCAGTGTGGATTTGGGGGTCAGTGTAGAGGTCCCCCACTCCCTGAATATCCACTACTATGAGCTGGTGTCCAGAGCGCTCAAAGGTGAAATGGCTGAAAGCCTGCGGAGATACAAAGCCAGCAGGGGTTCATGAGAACAACAAGCTACAGCACGAGATGCCGGCGTGCTGCTACATGTCAGCTGTGGTGTCGTCTTCAGCATGGCAGTAAGGCATACCTGGGGCGTCAGGCGAATGTTGTCGTCTCTGACAAAGCCAGAGTTGGAGTTGTACTTGATGTATTTGCCCTCAATGTAGTGCTCCAAGTGGAAAAGTGGCTTCCCTGGTCTTTCAGACATCTCCAGCACACACATCTGCATGATGTCAACCTGGCAGAGGCAGAAGGCATGGGGCACGTTGTGTCAACGTGGCAGGGGTGATCTATAGCGCTCTTAAATGGATATACTGTACCGACGACAGAACGATCTGAAGAGGGGGAACGGGGGGGACGGTAAAAGTTGTCGATCAGGGGGAGCATCAAGTAAGCTGACTGGGCTTATTTGTTTTTAGGATGAATGCCTTTACTAAAAACTACCATTACATCAAAAGACAGTGTCCTCAGGGGGTGGCAATTGGGGTCGGCCAACGGCTCATTTTGGGAAGGGGGGGGGCACCAAATGGATGGGATTTCCATTCAATGGAACATACAGATGCCAAATATTACTACTGTTACAGCTGTAATTATCATCAGTTTCCGAAGGTTTTCACAGGAACAATTCAGGTTTAAAAATTTACACAAAAAAGCAAGACCCCGCCTGAGACCTGAGCAGGGAACGTTCCGATAAGGAGCCCACATCTTTAACCACCCCCAAGCCGTTCCATGACCAGGCCCAGGAAGTACTCGCCACCAGTCTATAGGTCAGCCCTGTGTGTACGTGTCTGACTCCACACCAGGAACACATTCTAAACAGCTATTATTTACTGTCCCGTCTCACATGACTGCTAATCTGGTACAGGGTCATGGGGAGTCTTTAGGCAACATCAGCAAGCAAGACAGCTCAATCATTCTAAACCGAAATTGACACAAAGAGAAGGTGCTTATAACTACCAAAGACGTACACATTGTTAATCTCATTAGCAAGATAAAAGGGGCCTCTGTCCATAATGGGGAGTGGTGCAGTGGTTAGCAATATTACTTCCCACTCCTAGAACCCAGGGTTCAAGTCTCCACCCTGGCTCTAGATGTGTGGAGTTTGCATGTTCTTCCCCTATCATGGAGGGGTGTTTCTATAATTGGCTATCGGTGGGGTGGTGGTGATAAAAGATCAGGGGGAGGCATTGGTTAAGCAGACCTTCAGAAGCCATGCCACTGAAAAAGAGGGGGGCTTGTTTGTTTTAGGTTCAATGCCTTTACTTCAGGTTTTCAGGCCTCTGTACAGCTCAAAATGAATGTAGGTACAAGGTCACTGCAGCACACTGATCCGGCTATTGCTACACTACTGGGGTTCATAAAAAGGTTTTTTTTTTTTTTTTACTGTTTTTATTGCGTTTTCTAAAAATGTCTTATCTCAACAGCCTCATTTCTCAGCAGCCATGTTATTGGATACGCTAACTGCGAAATATTTTCATGTTTTGTACAGATGTAAGGGAGGAGACTTATCTACTGGGGGTCATGGGAGAGACCAGTAAGACATTCTTGGGATATATCTGCTTGTTATCCGTGTGATGGTTAAACCCATAAACTGAGCTACCCTAACAGAAGTATACATGTTTTAACTATGAAGTCTAAAAAACCTGTACACCTTTTTTTTATTTCAATTTTGTAGATGTTAGGGCTGAAATGAGGACAAATCATGTCACTCTTTTCCATTTAGGAACAACCATGAACCTAACAATATTGAAGCAAAATAAATGGATCGTTTTGAAAAAGAGAAAGAAAAAAAAACAAAAAACTTCACCCGTAGGTGTGAATGGTGTGTGAGACTTTGTTGCATGCACATACGTGAATACTTTATAGAAGTACCTTTTCATTTGACTTTAGAAATAAGTGTAATTGGATTGGTCTGTTAACTTGGCACACCTAGATGCAGCAACTTTATCCAACTTTTCTTTGCAGAAAAGTTTAAGCTCAGTAAAGTCGCAAAGGGCCTCATTAGGGCAGTCTACAGATGTTCTACAGGAAAGAAGTCCAGGTATGGCCTGGTCATGGCTTGGACAATGATCTTCCCGTTTTAAGCCATTTATTCGTTAAATGGGTTGTGTGTCGCAGATTTTTCTCAGAAATTCATCTTCAGTGTCAGTTTAAGAAAAACACGTCGCGGACAAAAAGGAGGCTCATCAAGGCGGCTGCCTAGAGGCCGACTGCAACTGCAAAGGTTATGGCAGTAACTGGCCCCTCCCTGCGTATTCCAACCATTTTCTACATTCCTAACAAGTCGTGGAGGTTGGGTGCAAAAAAATACCAACTGATTTACTAGCTGCAAGTACTTCGAATGCTGGAGGAATACAAAGGAACAAAATACAGAAAGTGGCGGCAAAATCCATGACTTTAAATACCAAGGAAAACACCCTGGACAAATAAAGGCTGCGTAAATCCCAGTGTGCTACCATGCATTCTATGACTTTACAGTCCCCAGAGAATGGGAGGACTCAAAGCTTTGACTGGAAGGCCTGATTAGGTACATTTTTTGACCCACTGTCAGGAACCCCACTAAGACAAGGGAACACCCCATTGGAAAAAATTGTCATGCTATGCTAGGTTATTTTTAGGGAACCCATCTAAAAGTCAAAGGTTACTTCAAACCCAGTAATACCTGCTTAGGGGGGCGATGACGATTGTACTCCTCCCCCCATAACTTGGCTTCCATTTGGAGCCGGACATCCTCAAAGTAGACGTCCCGGCTCACCGTCTCCATGTACCGCTTCGCTACATAGTTGGATGCCGATTTCCAGTTGCTGCTATGCGAAAAATTTGACAGCTTCTTGCTGCAGGAGAAAAAACATATATCTACTGTTACTGACACCAGCAGGTGGGGAAAACATGATGAAATCCAGGCCTCCCACACTTCAGCTGTCGATTGCCGGCAGGAGCTCGCCACGCCGCCATGCCACGCCATCCTCCAACTTCACGGGTCTTGGACTTACCAGTAGATGAAAGTGGCCCCCTTTACAACTTTGACATATGCAAAGTATTGCCCATACTAATAATAACCTAACTGGCCTCTTTCTAAAAGTCATTTTACTGCTGGCTCAGCACGGAAAACAGTGTGGCCGTTACAGCTACTGCATGCCAACACTTATAGAACCCTAATGATCTGTGGTCCCTGGTGGGCTAGTGGTCCGGATTTGGTGCACACACAGCCGTGGTTCGATTCCCAGTCACGGAATTCAGGGGGTCAACTTTTCTAGAAATTCCTTCTGGGATCAATAAGGTTTAACTTACAACATACATCAGTAAAACTACATGAGTCTCTGCTTAATAAAACACTGTATGTAAAAGAGATGCAGTACTGACACTTGTGGAAACCAGTTCTGAATAATTGTCAAGGCCTTAGAGTCAACTATCTGCTCGATCATCTCAACTAATAATTTTAATAAAGGAAAAGGGAGAGTCAGTAAGCACTAATGAATCACAGAGCAGCTTCCTGGTCTGCCGTCTCAGGCAGAAGTAGGGCTGAATCAGCTTTACATCCCCACATGGGTCCCAGAGCCCGTTCCAGGGAGCCTTCTGTTTATCTCCAAGTAAACAGCCACTCAGCCTGGCAAAAGACTACAGTTTCTTGGCTGAATCAAGGACCTCAAAACCGCAGACAGCTTATGAACAAAACTGCTAACATAACAAACTGAGCGAGTTGGGTGTATGCATTCTAACACTAATGAGGATTTTGGTCTGTCATGGTCAATGACACTGGTTTGTTTAAAGGGATCATAATTATTTGCGTCTGAGTAAAATGTCAATTTTTTTCCTCATATACTAAAAGCTGCCATGAACCCAGACATGCAGTCAGCTAAGTGCCAAGTTGTTAATATTAAAATGTATATCATTGATATGAAACCATCCAGTCAAACCTGCACTACCATCTAATACAACATGCAGCATTTATTGGCTTCCTTGTTTTTACAGTTTGGGGGAGATATTTCCCGAAAAATCGCTGTAGCCCTGTTACAAAAGATATGCAAATAAATAAAGTTCTCAAAAAGCTGGAGGACTAAAATCTTAAGGTCTGACAACAACATAGCAAAGATCCGATCAAAAATCTGACAAAAGCCTTGATTTTAGCAAATTACCATGAATTAATTTGCTTTGTTTTTTAAATTGAAGTTCTTTAAAGTCTAGCTATAATACATTATACTCATTTAAAACTTAAAACGCTTAAATTAACCACCTGGGATCATTTATTTATACTGATGATAAAACTTCTAAAATACAAATAAATCACATTAGCTACTCAAGCGAATGTGGCGTGAAAAATATTTAAATCAAGCCAGTTGAAAAAGAAGAAAAAAAAAATCTGAAAAACTTACGTTCTGTAACATTCCCTCATGGCTCCTCTTCCAAATGGCTGCAATTCAGTACAGAAAGAAGCAACTCATTTTAGAGAAAACATTCAGGCCAGAATGAGGTGCTGATAAGTCATTAACAAACAGGAACCTACCTGGGTGGCCATCTTGATGTGAACCTGGTCCTGGCCCCACTCTCCAGTAACAGCGCTGTACCTGTCACCCCAGAAAGCAAGAACGTTAAAAAGAAAAACATTACAGTACTACTGGGGGATTTCACGCAATCATTATCAAATTTCACATTTCAGATTCCTTGAACTTCCTTAACGTGTATATGTGTTTGTAGAGTTCCACAATTTCCCCAAACACTTCCGGTCTATCTGTTATAGGTCAGCAGTTTACGGCAGATGGTTATATAATGATATAGACATCCACCTTGCATTTGCTATTGAAATCCAGTATATCACAAGCACAGTCACGCTAGGCCACACAGCGGCAGGGACCTGTGAGCCTGATAAATAGTGAGGACACATTCTCTTAGAATGAAAATGTCAATCATCTACAGGCAACATGGGGTCCATAAGTGGCACATGATAAACACAAAAAACATGAAGCGTGACCACTCTTGTCAACAGATCTTAAGCCACCTGAAAGCACAAGGGGGACTAGAGCAGAACTGGGGAGTTTTCTGCCACTGTAAACAAACTAGCAAATGATGCCATTTTTCACATCCATGCAGTGGAGTTTCAGGACTGGCAGAATCAATACGAAGTTCATTAAAGCAGTTTTGGTTTATCATTTATTTTGGCAGCTGTCTTTATAAACTAACTCAGATACTTACGACTATATAATATCCTTCTCTCATATTGTAACTCCTCTGTTCCTTTCTAAGAATTGAACTAGAGCCCTGCGTGGGACTATTGTTTTAATCCCGCTCCCGCCATATATGTGTCCAAACCCGCACGCACCCGCAGACCCATTAATTGATATACTGTACGATGAAATATGTTTACATGCATCGAATGTTTTATTCCAGCAGAACAAGAACCGAATAAATAAATAAATTCAACAAAAACCTCTCAGCTTTGAATCCCAAATACACATGCAAACTGAGGGCAAAAACTATTAATGCGCCGCAGACACTAAATGCTGTCTCCGACGGCGCACTGGATGCAGGTACAGTCGGAACGAACCGCACAAGCTTCGACAGCGCAGGAAAGCGATTTTAAAGCTTTTCCAGATATCTGATTTATCACTCTTCTTTAGTTTAATTCTCTCCAGCCTTAATTTTATTACCAAGATCAATTGCACTCTCCATCCTGCCAACAATCATGGGACCTGCTGTCTATTTTTAGCCGCCCGCAGCAACCTTAAACCCGCCCGCTCCCGCGAGATTCGCGTTGGGTCCCATGGGACCCGCGGGATCCCAGTCCCAGTACAGGGCTCTAAATTGAACTCCACAGGATTCTGCAACAGACTTAGATTTATTTTATTTTGCAGATTCTTTTATCCAAAGGAACATATATTCTTTTCAGGAAGCAGGGTCAGACAGGCCCTGGAGCAATTGGGGGTTAAGGGCCTTGATCAAGGGCCCAACAGCAAAGTCATTGTGCTGACCATAAGATTTGAACTGGCAACCTTCTGATCACAGACCTGTCCTACAGTGTCCTAACCCACAGAGCCACACAAAAAACGAAACTGAAACATCGTTTTGACAACATAAAATTAATAGTGACAACTTTTTCATGTATCACTATAGGTGTGTTAAAATGAGCGTTTATGGAACGTGTCACAGATCTCCAATGATCTAGTCAAATATTTACACTGGTGTTTGTTTCCTCAGCATCACAATTACGAGTCTTGTACAATGAACTTTGCTTCATATTAACAGAGCAAACAGTGTAATCAGGTCAAGCCACAGCTTGTAGCGAACAACACCTGCCCTGGCTGGATCACCTGTTGTGAAATGGGACCACAGCCACAACAAAAATAATGGAGTAAAAAACTGACATAAGTCAAAACCTATTAATACTTAACAGTATCTTTTAGTCCTGGCTATGTAGCAACTCCAACATTTCCTTTAAAGCCTGTTAATAAAAACTTTAGTTTTGGAAATGTAACTGTGCTTTTTTGAATAATATCAGGCTTGTGGACCACATTTATAAATGTCACATTCTCATCTTATAAACAGAGATCAGTTTAAAGTATGCGTTTCATCCTGAAATATATATATTTATTGTTGAATTTTGTGGCACGGGTCAATAACACATAATACACAGAATCTGATATGCATGCGTGTTTCCAGGACGCTGTTGAAGTAAAGTGAGAGGCCTCTATGCATGTTTATGGGGAGGGCAGAGCGGAAATGCAGACCTATATCGGATGCAGGGTTCGGTCTCGATATCCTCCAGGTGGAACTGAGCCCAGGGATCCGGCATGGCCCTGGCTTTCTGGATGGCGTGCTTCCAGGCGGCCTGTACCGGCGAAGAGCACAGCGTGACCCCGCGGCTCCCCTCCGCAGAGACGCCTGTCTCCGCCAACCAGACCACTCTCACCCATCTCTCGCAAACATCTCTCACCCGGCACCATTCCCCCTGGGGTGCATCCCCACATCGACCAAACCACATCGAAGGAATCGGGATGGAGGAGCTAATGAGAGAAGAATGGACGGACATGCAAGTGGCAGAGACGGGCAGCTACTTATGGAGGGAAAATGCAAAAGTAGAGAAGAAAAAGAATAAGGAGAGACGACTGTACCGACTCACTGGGGAAAATCCTTCTATGAGGAAGACGTCAAAGCCAAGCTGCACCATAAATCAGTTTCATTAACTGAATTAGCACGAAGTATCTTAGCATTACTCAGTATTTAATAATCCTAGAGGTCGGCACACTAACTTAATGATTGACTACAGACAAAAACTGCAGGTTTCCTAAATCGCACTGGGCAGACAGATCCCTTTCCTGCACACCAAACTCTGGAATTTCAGCCATGCATGACATTCTAAGGGAAAATATATTTAGAAAGTGCCCACATTGAAAAAGGACAGAACGGCGAAGCAGAACGCACTGCACGGCACACTGATCAGCAAAGCAGCGATGATAAAACTCAAGGTCTCTAAACCCGTATCAGCATCATCTCATCGCCTGCAAATTTCTGACAAGGCTTCAGCTCCACTAGGCATCTGAGCCTAAAGTTTGCAGAATAAATGCTCCATTCGACCGTAATAAGATGGATCTCCGCCGCATTTATCGTGAGAACTGCATGTACTAGTAAATGAGGAAATGGCCAAAGTGTAAATATGCCTCATTAATAGTCGGGACAGGCACTTCTGGGTTACTTTTTGCTCGTTTATGTTCAAATGTGTGGCAAAAAAAAGAAGCTATGGTATAGAATGAGTAAATGATTTAAAAAAAAAAAAAGATTTAAAACAAGTGTTATAGGAGGTCCATGTCTCACAGATGGTTCAGATCATTGCCAGCACGACGCCTCAAAGCAGAAACCACACCCGGTTTCTTGAATACCTTGAAATACAAAAAAAAAGCATCATACTACTTAATTAATGCCACAACTACATGATACCTGGTACATATTCTTCTTCGATGGTGAGTTTATGAACATCTTTTACCACTTTATCAAAGGAGGTATCCTGCTGCCGCGTGCTGTGCCTTTAAGAACACTGCCATTTTGTAATAGAGATCATTGTACATGGCAGTCAGCGCGTTCCTGGCAACATGATGCCAGGGAGACGGGGTAAACACAAAGAACAGACGTACCCAAGTGCCATTCTGGGTGAGGAGCATCACACCAGATTGAGATTAATTACTATTGCCTAACCAAGGCTGCAGTGAGTCCAATTTTATATGGATTAATATTTATATATTTTATAGGTCACCTTTCCCCCTTTTATAATCGATAAACTTACTAGAGATAAGAACACACTGCAGTTGTACTGGTATTATGTTTGTTTAATAATTTTTCTCTTAAAAGGGACTTTTCCCCCTCCTGTCACCAGTCATTTTTCACAGCAATTATGGTGCAATAAAGGTGTGAGCAAATGCACTAAAAGTAATAATCACTCTGCAGAAATAAAGTTTGGGAACAAACTGAATTAGGGAAGGGACATGGCAGAGGTGAAAGCGCATGCAGAATGAGGACCGAGGCGCTGTAAGCAAGGAGGTGTAGGAGAGAGGAGGAGAGTGAGGAGGTCTCTAAGGCAGGAGGAGAACTGAGTGTGACCTACCCGACCTTTTTCGTGTAAAGACCCAAACCTGACCGATTCCTGCTCGGGTTCATCCCCTTTAGTGTTCTACATGGAGAGTTGAAACATGAGAGTTGAACAGAAACCTTTGTTTTAATTCAAAGAAGCACACAATGCAGGAGGGTTACATCTTAGCCCACTCCAGAGAGACCCTCAATAGCAGCACAGCTCTTACTCACACATAACTGCACTGGCTTTCAAAACACAGCTAAAGAAAAACACACACAGGCTAAGCTAGTAGTGTTTTCATTTACACCTTCCTGTTTCTTTAACAGTGTGACAGCAGCTGACGAGGGGGCGGGGTGGGGGGGGGGCTCCACTACCAGCTCCAGCTCCTTATAAGGCATTTCAGTTCAGAGTGCTCGGCAGAGGGAAGCCCTTCAGCGTCTCTCCTGAACTGCAGTATGTGTGAGCCCTCTGCACTGCCCATGACAACAAGGTGCTTGTTTGTAGCAGAGCAGCCTAGTGCCATTCACCACCACCAGTCCGTTCACTCCCAGGTCAGATGAGTCTCACAGCTGCATCGTGACATGATGACAGCCAGACCTGCCCCTGCACATGTCGGCAGGCCTGCCGGGTCATACTCCTTGGTGATCAGTTGACATCAAAGTCAACTGCTGCACTTGAGACAATTATTGCAATCAGGGAAGAAACCAACTGGTAAATGAAAGAGGGTACGAGGCAAGTAAACCTCATCAGAAGATATTATGGATGATCGTATAATTAAGTGTAGTAATGAAAATCAAACCTACCAGACATCATTCTTACTTGTATATCAGCCTCTGCTACCCGAAACAGAGAGCAGTGAATGACACCAATTCCTGCTGTGTGACACTTGACACGTAATACCTAGCAGCAGGGTGACACCAGTATATACCCCTGGGCTGCTGCCTGCTTACCTTATATGTGAAGGATGTTTTCGGTGGGGTGGCAGAAAGCTGCTTCTCATGGACGAGATTCTTCAAGTAATCGCAGATCTCCTTGGTAGGGCTCGAGGGGTCATCCGTAATGGGGCATATATAATAGTCCTCGTCGTCGTCGGTGACGGACTCCTGCCGTGCGGCCTTCGCCCGTCCGACGCTGCCCACTCCTTCCATGCTGAACATGAGCTCGTCATCAGCCATGGTGCAAGCTGCCCCTCGAACGCTGCGAACAGCACAATTGCAAAAACAGACACAGACAGAATCAATCGTGGTGAAATTGCCAAAATGCTGAACTCGAGTTCCTTAAAATTATGGCTCATGCCTTTCCACTACAGAAAATCGAGACCAAAATCTGATGGCTCTGTAGAACACCAGCTAGTCAACAACTGCTTTCTCATTCATGGACACTGTCAACAACATACACAATATATACTTCCATCACCAATTTTGCCTGGACAGTAGATTTTAATCAACAAAATTGCTACATGATCCAGGGCTCTCAAGGCAGGTCACACCTGTCAGCACTGATTTACAAAATTATAACTACAAAACAGTATAAAAGTACTGTAAAGGAAATTTAAAAGAATTTCCTTAAGCAAAAACAAGTAAAAATAAAAACAATGCAAGATTCCCTAAACAGTGCCAAATACAATGGAACACAGTCTTACACTCCACCACACTTCACTCTTGTCTTACACGTTTTTTACTGTGCCAGCAGATAACAGCATCATGCACAAGGCAAACTAGGGTCTAGTCCTACAGGACCTTCAACGGTATGAGTGAAGCATTCCTTATGACTCTCTGGAGAGCAACGAACCACACGTCTTCAACCACGCAGGGCTTTTCGGAATGGGGAGAGAGACCCTAACCCCTCTAGCTTCTCTCCAATTTTCCCATCATGTCTAAGAATAGGAGACAGACCATACCATACTGAGCAGGACACAACTCGGTTGTATTTTAATGAGCTACGTGGCTTTGGTTAATGAAAAACAATCAGATTTGAATTTTTCCAAAAGCAGCCCCATCATATTTCAGATGTCTACTTGAGGAAGTACTAGATACTAAAAGTAAAAATGGATGGGTAACGTTTACGCAAATATGTAAGATACACATATACATACACACATATTCATGTATAGTAACTTTCCCCTTTTTAGATTGTAATGGAATTCTAGTTACAGCTAACATGGAATGGAGCCGTTGCAGACAATCAACAAATGCCTGCCCTGCATGAAAATTACTCAAAACAAAATCATTAAAAAGGGCCGGATCTGATGGAGGCAGGACAATATGAACTGAAATAAAACCGCAAATGTCTAAAATAAGGGCTCTGACTTTCACCCCAAAGTATTCCGTCCCAAGCCTAAGGAGAGTGTCTGTATATCCCGCTCAGGGGCGTAGCTAGGAATTCCGGGCAACCTGCCAAAATGTCACCTTGCCTCCCCTCCCCCTTGCAGTATATAATTTTATAATTTTACTTATTCAACGACTCCTGTAAAGTGCTGGGCCCCCTGAAGCAGTCAGGGTATCCATGCCTATACTGCGCCCCAGATCGTACTGTAATCACATCGCGGAGACTGCTTCATTCAGACCATCCAGCTTCCTATAAGGAGTGATTGTCAAGGGATGATATCAGCCTGGGGTAATTTACTACTGAAATGTCAAGTCAATCCACCGTTCTGCAACTATTTTGCAGCACCGAGCAGGAAAACTGGTACTGACGTGGCACAGACAGTGAGATATTTGTCATTCCTGCGACCACATACAGTAGGTGGAAAGGTCTGCAGCGATCAGTCCATCTGTGTGCAGCTTCATCATTCTGCTGTTGTTGCTGCAAGACACCACGTTTTCACTGCCGAAAACGAGATCGACGTTGCTAGAACTTATATTTTTGCCAAATCCATATGCAATATGCAGTTTTCGGTAGCCTCACCAGCGAATAACACTAAAAAAATTTAACTCCATACTCAAAAGAACAGCCGGCAGGCCACAGCAATCGACATTTTCAAAGTTGAAAGGTATTATGTGCAAACCTGTATTTTAAATGCCTTCAGTTAGTTTCCGGCCGGTGCAGACATGCATTGGAGTCTGGGCACTCATTCACTCCTCTTCTTAATGCATCTTCCCGCAACGCGCACGGCTTTTTATCATTGATTTCTTCACTACTTCAACAACATAAAGGCAAACGGCGCCGCAGCGGCGGAGGGTTTAGTATGAATGCCGAGATCAGCAGAGTCTCGCCTGTTCTCGTTCCTCCACGGGAACACAGGCATTTTGCACGTACGGCACAGGCCGGAGGAGGAGCGTCTCCGGAGCGGACACCCGCCCGGGGGGGGAGGTTTACATCGGCTTCTATACTTCAACTGCATAAAAAAAATACGCTTTGCTTTTTTTGATTTCGTAACTTGGCCACGTATGTCGATGAGACGCGCCGCCAAAGCCGGCGATCAGCCTTCTGACGGCCCGATGCCCGCAAAGTGAAGGTCCGCTCGGGCCAGACCGAAAACCGCACCGCTTTTCCGGAGGGCGGAAATCGGGAGCTGGTCCCGCTCGTACTCCACCGAGTACGGGCCGCTTCCCGAGGAAAAACGGACCAGTTCAAAACAAGCTGACAGAAGCGGTATAATGGTGCTGTTTGGTTAACTGCCAAACCCAGAGTCATTTGCGGATTATCCCTTTGTACAGGGCTTTTTTTGATATAGCTGATCTGACAAAAAGGCATTTTTAACGAACAGGCGTTTGACAAGGAGACACGCGAGGGTGTAAATGTGTGACAACATTTTGGTCAACGACAGCGATGGTCCCATAATATAATAATTAATAATGATAATAGCTATGTTATTGGTTTATGTATACACTATACTGTAGTTTTTAAAAATTATTTTAGAGTGTTCTCTTTCTATTTACAACAAAGTTTACTGTAAAACAATATGCTGTTACACATAGTGTAAATACACTCTATCAAGTTCGCACGATGACGAAATCAGCTTTTTCTTAGGTGAAAAATACTATCTGGGAAATGCGTCTTTCCTGCTAATTCTGATAAAAATTGATCCCTTAATTTTGATCTCTAAAGTAGACGAAAATAACAGTCTCACACTTTCAATATCAGATTTTGTTCTTCGAAGCAATAGGAAACGGTTTATGTTTAGTTGCTATGCTAACCATATTAACTTCCTGCTCATTATTGTAGCAATAGTACGTTACTATATATTATGCAGTGTTTCTTTAAGCATTATCTATAGATTATATGGACTATGGATGAACACTTTTGATTGAAGGTAGCGTGGCCGAGTGGTCTAAGGCGCTGGATTTAGGCTCCAGTCATTTCGATGGCGTGGGTTCGAATCCCACCGCTGCCAAAGGTGCTTATTTTGACTTTAATTTTGAAATGTGTTACCTAGTAAAAGTGACGATGTGTATAACAATACGAACGTTGGGTGTGTCCGGTGAAATACACCAGCTAGCTAATTAGGCGCTTTCACACCGGAGTTCTGGAACCTGGTCCCGGTTCACAAGTCCCGGGGCTGTATCGACCTGGAACTTTAGAAGCTCCTGGCCACCATCATGTGTCGCTGTTACGCCACACAAAAGGAACTGGGACCTTTATGCCAAATAAGCGTGGAAGACGGAAAAAGTTCGTAGTTTAAACTTACGGCATAATTTTATTTGAAACTACACCGCCACGCCAAAACAATGGAGTCGTTTTGTTAGTTATTGGGGGGATAGATCACGATCAAAACAGGACACAGGACGCTTTTTATTTATATTTTATTTATGCGACACAAGACGTATTCATGATTCTTATTCAATCTAAGCTGCAGATCGATCTTTCCTTTTCCACAGAATAAAAAATGATGTAACGTTATCCCACTAATAAGCGCTGGCAAGTTTCACTGGCGACATTAGACAAAAGTATATTGGTTAGCGGTTGAATTTTCCGATGCAGAAATATGAAGACGCAAGTAAAAAATGTATTAATTGATGCATTAAATATAACTGGGGTACAAAAATAATTCCACCTGCTCAATTTTTGCTCCGCTACATCTCTTTTTCTGCACTTTAGTGCGCCCTCCAGCGGTTGTCAAGTTCCAAAACGTCATCCCATTGTGAAAGTCACTAGAAGCTTTAATAACCCAACCCGCTTCTTCTTTCTTCTCTAACAAATCTATTAAGTGTGCATGATAAAATCATAAAAAGCCTCGACATTCATTTGCAATAATGGCTCAGTAATAAAACAACAACACTACATGACACAGGATTAACAAATTTGATCAGATAATAATGGCTGGGTAAAAATGGCCCAGTAATAAAACTACAACATTACATTATACAGGATTAACAAATTTGATAAGATACACATTCAGTTTCAAAAAACATTTATGGAATTACATTAGAATCATTGCAAACCCTATTTCAGATGGAGTACGGTTTAGGGGCAAAGCGTACCCCGGAGGAGGGTTCCCCTCGCCGAGCGGGGGGCGGAAGCAAATTTCGAGGGCAGTTTTTGCTTCTACTTACTGGTCTGATCGGTAGCCGACAAATTTCACAGGGTGGTTCAAACCCGTCATTTTAGTATGTGGATACGTGTCTGGCGTACCCCGTTACTCACAAACTTTCTTCCCCAAAACAGATTGTCATAATTTTTTTGTATGTTTGTGTAGATTTAATGCACAGCTTTCAAAGAAAACTCAATCTGACTTAGGTAAATTTGGTCAAATACATATGTATTGACAATACAGACAACTACAGTGCAGCAGTAATAGATAAATAAAGCAATTTTTTCAAAATGCATAATTATATAGTTCATGTACGTAGGTTTTATCTATTAGTTCGATTAGAGACAAACAAATTTGGAATCACTGAATTTATAGTCCAATGACCACCTTTACCGGAATGATGCAGGTCTGTTTAATTCATGAAACATCCCAGCTTATTCCCTGGTCTTACTCCTCCACACAGTACAGTTGGCCGCAATGCTAAATAACACATACAGACACAGTTGCTTCTTTTAGCCATTTACATAACAGATGGTTAAAGGGTTTTCTGTACTGTTTCACAGAAATCTGAGGCAGAACATGTGGTATTACATAAACCTTTTTTTACCCAAACTTACTCTTACTCACAGCTAACATGGTCAGTGATGGTAATGACTTTCACCATTTCACATGTCCAGATAGTACCAATACAATGCATATCCTATGGATAATTTACTCACACACAGTATAATGATCATGTCCTTAAATAATCCCATATTGAGGGCGGGTGTTCATACATTTGTGCAATATACAGTTGGACACTCCCTAGTAGTTACACACCAGAATCAAAAGTCTATCAGAAATGTCTGATGGAGTTTATATTTGTTGACTAAAATTTAAATCTAAAATTCATTACATTTCATGTAAACAATTGCATTTTTTGTAGTTATAAATTACAGGGGTTGGACAATGAAACTAAAGCACTGGTATATATAGCGTTTGAGGTTTCACGCCTATATATGTGCGGTCTGGTGGCCAATCTACACTGATCGAACATTCCATCAGTAAGAGTGTGAAGGTTGTATTGGCAGAGCAATAGTATAGCTGTACATAAAATATTGCAATCCACACAACATAATGGGAGACATATCAGAGTTCAAAGGAGGACAAATTGTGAGTATGTCTCTCCAGGGTAACATCGGCATACCACCATGAAGGACAGACCACATCCAACAGGAGTAACTGTGGGCGCAAGAGGAAGCTGTCTGAAAGGGATGTCTGGGTACTAACCCGGATTGTATCCAAAAAGCATAAAACCACAGCTGCCCAACTCACTGCAGAATTAATTGCACATCTCGACTCTCCTGTTTCCACCGAAACTGTTCGTTGGGAGCCCCACAGGGTCAATTTTCATGGTCAGCCTGCTACGGCCAAACCTTTGGTCACTCGTGCCAATGCATAACATCAGTTTCAATGGTGCCAGCAGCATAAATCTTGGGCCGGGAACAATGTGAAACATGTATTGTTCTCTGATGAGTCCACCTTCACTGTCTTTCCCACATCCAGGAGAGTTACAGTGTGGAAAAGCCCCAAAGAGGCTTACCAGCTGGACTGTTGCATACCCAGAGTGCAGCACGGGGGTGAATCAGTGATGGTTTGGGCTGCAATATTATGTCATTCCCTAGGCCCACTACTTTTTCTAGAAGGGTGTGTCACTTCCAAGGACTACTGAACCATTCTGGAGGACCATGGTCACCCAATGGTTCAAACTTTGTACCCTGAAGGTGGTGTCATGTATCCGGATGATAATGTACTAATACGCACAGCAAATCTGGTGATAAAGTGGTTTGATGAACATGAAAGTAACGCTGAGCAAATCCCATGGCCTGCACAGTCACCAGATCTGAATATCACGTTGGGGTGTTTTGGAGGAGTCAGGAAACATTTTCATCCAAGTAATGACCTGGCCACTGTTTTGCAAGACCAATGGCTTAAAATCCCTCTGGTCACTGTGAAAAACTTATATCTGTCATTCCCAAGACAAACTGATGCTGTACTGGCTGCAAAAGGAGGCCCTACACTATAGTAATAAATTATTGTGTTATAAAATCAAGTGTTTCACTTTCATTGTCCAACCCCTGTATATGGGCAGCAAAATTAGACTAGGATGCAGAATTGTATATTGTGTGTATGCAAATACATATGTCATGTTAATAAAAAAACATCTTAAAATATAGTAACAACTTGTTTTTGACCATAAAACCCTCATTTGAGAGAACCCTGCTTCTTCTTTGCTTATTCTTTATAATATTTGCATTACAATGCAATGAAGAATGAGCAGAAGGTGGCTGCCAACATCTAGTATGCCAGCAACTATACAAAAGTTATCATCAGCATTACACCAAATCTAAATTATGCAGCAATGGGGCGTGGCCAAGGGTGTGCCCGGGTGTGCATAATGGAAAACATTAGCTTCTTTATGGGTGCCACCCCACTGGCCAGCTTTATAGTCGAGGACTGAAAGTGGCAACCAAACTACTATGTAACACTGGTTATAGGCTGAGCCTTTAAGAAATTAAAGCAATGGTTATTATAGGTACACATTAATGTATTGGGTTTCTATTCTTGCATACCTTAGTTTGTCATAGCGCACCCAATTTTCTGGCTGGTGCAGCAAAAAGAAAGAATGGAAAATATTCACCTTTCAAGTACCAATTTTCAACTGTCCATAATAGAGACAGAGTGCTCCATTGTGTCTAAGACCAGAATAAAGAAATGGTGTGTGGCTTACCAGGCTAAGCATCTGTGCCTGTGATCAGAAGATTGCCAGGTCAAGAACAGTCACCTGTCAAGGCCCTTAATCCCCAACTCCAGGGTTGCTTCACACTGGCTGACCCTGCACTTTGACCCCCAGGCTTCCTGTCACCTGTGACCCGCAGGCTTGTTCTCACTATATGTGTCTGTGGCTCATGGAACGGAAGATGGGGCAGGTGTAGAGAAGTGTTCCAATGTACTTGTGCAAATGGCAACAAAGGCCCATTTCGTTAGCATAGACTCCTCTTGCTGCTGAGGTCGGTGCCCATTTCTCTTCATGCAAGGGACTGGAAATATTTCTTGTGTACCTTGTGAGACCATAACCCATACCTGACCATAGATTCCTAGTTTATTTGAGTCTTCTGCTTGGCTGCTTTAGCTGTGAATGTATCTCTGAGCTGTCTGGAAATAAATAGGCACAATTTTGGGTATATTCTAAGGCATGGGTGGGCAGTCTTATCCGCAAAAGGCCTAGTGCTTATGTAGGTTTCTGGGATAACCTTTAGGTTAGCTGTTCAAGCCCAGGTGTGAGGACTCTTCAGCCAATCAGTCCTCAAATGAGCAAAAACCAAAACTACACAGTGGCCCTTCCTGGATAAGATTGCCCATCCCTGTTCTAAAGGCTTTATACATTCGGGAAACTAGGGTTAAAATATCATAACAACAATTTGCTTTCAATAAGTTTTGACCGGGAATGCATGAAGGGCTATATTTTGATGTATCTGTGTGTCAGTGGTTAAGGCTAAGGAAATTAGGAACAAACAGAAAGACATCTGAATTAGAAAAATATACCGGGTTTCTTTATAGGACTTAAACAAATCAAGTGCAATTGATCATGGATAAACAAGGAATGAGCCTGAATGACAGATATATTTCTTAATTTTCAGTCTGCTGAAATATATAAACTTTCATTGATGACCTGCAAATTGAGGCAGACATTGGGCTGAGACAAATCAGATGTCAAAGAAAATACTTCAGGTATTTAGGCAAGGCTTTAGAGCAATTTTTTCAGCACCCTTCCCATTACAGAAAGGTCAATTAACCGCCAGCTTATGTGGTCAAATGCAAACAAGCAGTTTACTATGTGCTGAATTTAATTACACCTGTTGGTGACTTCAGCGGAGGCCAAATGATTATACAATGGGAATGTAAATGATTGCTAACGAAGGTCCTTATGCACATAATGCGAGTGGCAGTGCTGCTGTCATTCTTATGATGTTTCTTCAATCCATTGTAACCAACAGACCTTGAGGCTTGTAAGGTTTAGATATTCAGGCTTCTGCTTGATGTGAACAACAACATTACTGGTATTTTCATTCCTCTTGGCAAACTGTTAATAACATAGAAATGCATCGTCACTTTCATGTCACTCCCAATTAGCGGCTATTTAACACCTAACTGCGCTGAAGGATTAATACCGAGATTTCGGCATCTGTGCATGTTTTGAGTACTTCTTGAGGATGGCGACACTGTCGCAGTTCAGTTTCATCAGAAGTAGGCGATGGTGTTTCATTGACTCCATCTTGTTGAATGGGCTGCCTTGCAAGCAAAAGGTCAGAACTCAGAAGTGCTGACCGACCCTCATCCCTTGGCTCCTGCTGGTAGCACACACACAAAGCAGCATGACCAGATGGTAGGTGGCAGGATGAACTCTGCTGGCAGGGACATGGTTAAACAAGGATTAAGGATGAGGATGCTCTTGTGTTCTAAATGGCTTTTAACGTTGAGAAAAAGTCAATATTCACACTACTTCAGGACCAGGAATTAACACGCAGATAAATAATAAAAAAAAAAAAAAAAAATTCATGTTTTAAAAATTGTAGAAACAAACACCAGAACAAATATTAAAGAATGTTTCATTTAAAAGTATTAAATGTTAAATACTATTTGTACTGAATAACAAAACATCCACTGTCATATGCAACCATTTTTCTTCCGGATTTTAGCTATGAAAGTATAATTGTGCCTATTTATAACTGATAGTTATGGGAAGTATGACAATAACTTGAACATCTTTCCACATTGTGAGTGTAAAATTGCTGTCAGACACCCACCAGTAACACTTTGTCGACATCGGATGTAGGGTAACTAGCTCTTCCCGGTGAACTGAGCGTTTAGCAGATGCGTTGCACAGCCTATCACGTTTGCGACGTTTTTTGCATTAGGTTCTCATAAAATAATTGTAACCTTTTTTAAGTGTTGGGGAGACATTACAGGTTTTTTTCAGAACCTAGTAAAAGGGCCCAATGTCTTCCACCACCTCATCTGAGGTCCTCATAAATCTAGGATGCAATGTGTGAGTCACCGCAGTGGATTTTATTTGTTCCTTTGTTGTGAGATCTTCCATGATGTTCAGCTCCACTTTCCTTCAAAGAAAAGTTTATGACTGATTAAGACTTTGAAGCGGAAGTCTACAGTGGGGAGTGTTTCCAAGCTGAGAGACACAAACAAAGAAGCACATGATGTATAAATGTTTTAAAAAGCTGGAAGTAGCTGGTGGTGTTAATGGTCCTATTGTTAAAAAAAAAAAGCTTTTAGCAGTACTACCAGTGAGGCAAAATGGAGTGGGGGAGGGAGCATATAGCTCTTACTAATTTTATTTATTTCCATCAACTCAAATATAGTAACAGTAGACCAGGCAGTAGCAGGACTGCAAATAGTGTTTATTGCCATGGATCCTTCAGAGATGGTAACCTTTAGGCTGCTGGATGAAGAATGGATGGCTGTGTGGTGCTCTTCAGCCACACATTAAGCTGAATATCCCCAATGCAATCGGCATAATGCTCTACAAGCATACTACAGTCCCCCCCCCCCCCAAAAAAAGTATTGGTACGGCAAAGCCAATTCATTTGTTTTTGCTGTACACTGAAGACATTTGAATTTGAGGTCAAAAGATAAATATGAGATGACAGATCATTTCAGCTTTTATTTCCCAGTATTTACATCTAGATGTGTTAAGCAACATATGAACATAGCACCTTTTGTTGCAAACAACCCAGTTTTTGTGTGAGCAAATACACTGGAACATGTGACTGACAGGTGTTTCTCGTTACCAGTGAAAACTAGGGTGACCATCTAATCCGTTTCAAGGGGGACACTATGAGCTACTTCAGGTTTTACAAACTGTTTTAAAACTGAAAGGCTCCCATGCTTGGCTAAATTGTTTGGTTCAACCTGTACTTTTACTGGTTTGTTTCCATGATTGAAAGACTCACCCAGCTGTATTAATTGAAATGGTTGAAATGTTAGTTTACAAACCCTGTGGTAGCTCATAGTGCCCCCCCTGACATGGATTAGGTGGTTACCCTACTGAAGACTGTATTTCCTGTTTAAAAGGATAAACCAAAATTAAGACCCGAGAGCTGTCTATGGCAGAAAAGTAAGCCATTTTGAAGCTGAAAAAAGAGGGAAAATCAATCAGAGGCAGTGCACAAACACTGGGCATAGCCACTGCAACAATTTGGAAGAAAGAAATCACAGGTGTACTGAGTAGCAGACACTGAATGGGTCGGCCAAGTAGACTAGCAACAGCTGATGACAGAAACATTGTGAGAGCTGTGAGAGAAAAGCCCTAAAATAACTGTCAGCGACATCACCAACAACCTCCACAGGGCAGGGGTGATGGTATCACAATCGCCTGTTCAATGAAGACTTCAAGAGCAGGAATGTAGAGGCCATACCACAAGATGCAAACCATGCATCAGCAGTAAGAATCAGAAAGCCTGGTTGGAATTTGCAAAAAAGTACAGAAGTGAGTTCTGGGCAAAAGTTTTATGGACTGATGAGACCAATATTAGTCTCTACCAAAGTGATGGAAAGGCCAGAGTGTGGAGGAAGAAAGGATCTGCTCATGATCCAAAACGTACAAGCTCATCTGTGAGGCACAGTGGAGGTAGTGTCACAGTTTGGGCTTGCCTGGCTGCTTCTGGAACCAGCTCACTAATCTTTATTGATGATATAACTCATGATGTTAGCAGCAGATTGAATTCAGAAGTCTACAGAAATATTTTGTCTGCCAATGTACAGAGAAATGCATCCAAAGTAATGTGCACAAACTTCATCACACAGCAATACGATGGTCCAAAAACACACTGCCAACTCAACAAAAGACTTCATCTGGGGGGAAAAAGTGGAAGGATTCAGACTGGGCAAGTCAATCAGAAGACCTTAACTCAGCTGAGCATGCATTGTGCCTCCTGAAGTGGAGACTGAAGGGACTGCGGTAAAAGCCTGGAAAAGGATTACAGAAGAAGAAACCTACAATTTGGTGATTCCAGTGAGTCACAGGCTTGATGTAGTTATTGCAAGGAAGGGATGCACCACCAATATTAAATGTTATTTACTTTATTTTAATGCTATCTGTTCCTATACTTTTGCTCGTCTACAAAAGGTGCTACATTCTTTGAAGTTTAACACATATCGATGTATAATACTAAGAAATAAAAATAGACATTCTAAACATTCATCACAAATTCATTTTTTGATCACAAACCCAAATGGCGTCAGGGTATACTTAACTGTACTCCTGAAGGCTTCATCAGATTAAAGTAAAAAAAAAAAACATTTAATGACTTACATGCAGAAGGCAGAGAAGAAATAAGAGTTTCTCATAAACAGGTTGTTAATACCCCGATCGTCAAACTCTATCGTCAGTATGTATGCCTATGAGAGGCCTGGCTGGACAAAAGCGGATTTTTAATGCCAGTCCAGCAATGACTGGCCCAAATGTCTCAGGTCAAAGAAATCACACAGTGACAAACACAATGCCATTAAAGTGCAGCATAGAGATGCATAATCTTCACACAAACTGAGAGAACAATGAGAATCAGCTGAATTATTGAATTTTCAAATAATACCATTCTACGAACATTTCACTATTGTTCATATTTTTGTATTTTAGAGAATTTTTTTCAACAAGACACGTGAGGGTGTAAGTGCATGACAACATTTTGGTCAATGAAAGCGATAGTCCCGTAATATTATAATACTTGATAGTGATAATAACTATGTTATTGGTTTATGTATACACTATACTGTACTTTTTTATTATTTTAGAGTGTACTCTTTCTATTTACAACGTTTACTGTAAATCAATATGCTGTTACACATAGTGTAAATACACTATCAATTTCACACGATGACGAAATCAGCTAGCGACAAATTTCTCAGAACGTATCCCTGTCGATAAGCAACGTATCACAGTATTTTATACCTTGTTTCTTAATCTCCAGTCACCAAGGAAACAAAACGATGCTTCTGGAAAAGGAGGGAAAATATTTATGGGGCTGAGAGGCCAGTAAAGTGCAGCGTGTAGTAGGCCAGCTGGAGGGACGCTGCCCTTGCTTGCTTGCATGAATCGGCGGTGGCAGTAGGAGCCGACCTTCAGCGTGGCCGTCTGTCTGCAAAAACGCAGCACACAGACCTGAATGAAATCTCCACATGCGGCTACCTTGAGCAGCCCACTTCCTCAATTAAAAATGGAATCCTAACTTAAAAAAAAAATAGACGCTGTGTCCCTCTGGAGGCCTTCAGTCTGGGTCTGTTCTCAGGCCTGTGTAAGACGCCTATGGCCAGAGAGGTGGGAGTTCTCCCTGAATAGGACCTTTGTTATCCAGATTACGTATTTATGCCACCACTGGTGAAAGCTTAAAAGACAACCCTGAAGCCAAATAAAACTTAATATTTACCTTGCTGAATCTACCTTTTACGGCACACATGCGCATGGTTTGCAGATGTGTTCCGATTCCGACCTGGACTAAAACTGGACAGCAGATCTTCCCTTTAATGGAAGAGGGGGTTGGCTTGTGCTACAAAGCAGTGTGTGCTGGTACAGTGCAGTGACAGGGACAAAGATGTTTTCTTGGGGGGGGGGGGGGGTCTAAAAATATCTGTCGAGTGCCTCTATAAAAACGTAAGCCTAAATTAAACTAAAATTCATTGTATTCTTTTGAGATCTTTCGTAGTATCTGGAAAGTTCCTAAAACATAACCTTGTCAATTTTCAGGGCATTAATTAAATCTGTTTGGAGCCAGCTGACAACCTCATCATACTGTATGGTTGCACTGTACTTCAAGTCTGCCATCATCAAGAATTCCTCAGGTCCTCCAGCTTCCTCCCCTTACCGAAAACAATGCCGCTCAGGGTTATTTTGGTGATGATAAAGTGGAGAATGCATGCGTCAGCATCCTGCAGAGGACCGGTTCAGCGTCCCCCAACTGCTGAGCTCCGAATCTTGCTGACCACGAGATGCACAAAACCTGAAAACGGATAAATTAGGCACTTCTCTTGGCACAGATCACACTTACACAACGGCAGCCTGGTGGGGCTCATCACTCATCAGGAAGGAATGCAGTTTTGTTTGAGAGCTTCACAGAGTTCATGATGGTGCAGTTTCTGCTGCCATATGTTTGCATGGGTCTGAATCAGTGGGTAGGGGAACGTTTTCAGCCATAAGGCATAGTATTTTAAGATCCTTTATAAACACCTCTAATGTTTTATTCTTGCCAGAGTCACTCTTTGGTTAATTACATTAGCTTTTAAAAATACTAAAAAAAAAAAAAGAATATTTTTAACTTCTATGAAAGATGCATCTTAATATACTTGCAATAATAACTAGGCTTGTCATTTGAAGGACACAGTAATCACTGAATAATTACGCATGCTTTACAATCCATTTAACACATAAAAAAAAATCCATTACATAACAGGATGGGATTAAAGTGCTCAGAATTTCACTCAATCTGCTATGCAAATTAAGCACAAAAATAAATGGGGGAAAAGAAAGTTTTATATGCAGCAATTCTACACATTTGTAGCTGTGCTGATAATGATTCTGCCAGTTTAAAACCATGACATTTTTACCTTTTAACCATGGTCCTAATCCTTTGTACACTTATAAATCTAAACTTAATTAAGAACTGTGATGAATTTATAATTCTGGTTGCAAAAGACAACCAAATATGTACATTAAGTACACAATCTGTGCTTTATACGTGATTGTTGACCAGTATTAAATGTTACATTATTTAAATGGTTTAATTTTTTTTTGTTAAAACAAAACCCTCTCCACAAACACCAATAATGTTAAGCATAGGACTGACATGACAATTACATCTATGGAAAGATGAAGCCAAAAGGGAACTTCTTCACAGCTATATCCTGCAGAGAAGCCTTTTTCAGCTCAAATGATAAATGTTCCTTAATAGTCAAACAACAAAGCAATTTTCTGCTGTACTACGAAATGTCTTTCCGCAAGCTATAGCATTTGTACAGTATTAAATGAAGGTATGGTCTTTCAAACATAAATGATTAAACAGCAAAAATCTTACAGAACAAAGCCGCGAACAAGGCTAAAGTGCAGCCTTGAGTGTGTATTCAATCCAAGTTTGGCTGCTGTGTATATTTAGTACTGTTTTGAGTACACCTGCATGAAGCCATAATCAACTATACTTTAGACTGTTTACACTTGTCTGTCAGGAAGGGTAGCACACTCAGGAAAAGAAAAAAATAGAAAAAAAAAGGAAAAATTTGTACCTTTGCTTGTCACTAGGGCTGTACCCTCAAGGGTCTGCTAATTGTACTCTTAGCAATAGGTAGTTACCTTTTAAGGTACAGAAATGGACTCTGACGAACTTTTTTGTACCATTGGGGGCACAATATTGTTGTTTGTACCTTGGGGGTGAAAGTACAGCCCCAGGGACAGGCATAGGTACAAATCTTTACCTGTTTTTCTGAGAGTACAGATGGTCTTATGGACAAAGTCAAAATTAAAAATAAATGGGTCCGGCCACCGTTGAGTTCATGAGGTCTGCAGGTGTGGTTCTCGCTGTCAAGCGTAGAAGGTAGGGTTAGGGTCTGGGGTTGCTTTGCTCATGAGTTCGTGATCTTTACCAAACCCAGGGTAACTTAACCAGCATGGCTATCACAGCAAACTTCAAAGGCATGCCATTCTATCAAGATCACAGCTAATCAGGGAGTCCTTCATTGTTCAGCAAGATAACAATCAAAAACAACCCCCAGAGTCGTGCAAGAACTATGAGAAGAAGAAAACAGAAAGACAAGTCAAACTAATGATCTCGCCTGCCTAGTCTCCAGACCACAACCCCACAGAACGTGTATTTGGAGGGTGACACGAACAGAAGAGCCATGAAGACATACTGGATGATTTCCTGCTGAAGTTTGCTGAATCCGAAAACCATGCACTTGTGAAGCAGTCATCAAAGCTATTTTGGAAAATCCAATTCAGAGACGTGTGCTGCTTTCCTTGAACACTGCTTTGGTAATGCGGTTTTATTTTTTTTATATTGTAATAGGTTTTCATTAAAAAAATGTATACAATAAACACAAAACAACATGGAAAAAAAGCTAGTTTCTAGCAACTGTACCCAAGCTTTTGAATGGTATATGTTTACGTGTGTGTACATACATCCACACTAGCGGAGGCCTCAAACGTATATAATGGGCATTTTAAATTCATATTTCCATTTACACTTAAACAACATAGACTGACCAGTTTAGTAAGGGGCTGTAGAAATAGGCTGAAACCAATGATACACAATACGCATTGAATGCAACCCATTTTAACCAAGAAAATACTATTGCGGGTTTAAAAAAAAACCATGCTTAAAAGGTTCATTTTCCAGAAGAGTCCTTGCTGTTGTACCCTATAAATGGGTGACATTAAGTAAAACCATCTAAGAAATCAATCGGTGTGATGGGAGCAGAAAAGAATAGAGTCAGCACACAGAGACTCCGCTGCTGAAGAGAGAGTGGACAGAGGCCAGTGGACAGCCTTCTCTTTCAGCCATGTTTATGCTCTTGCTGATAGGCTGAATACAGCATATAGAAAAGAAGGTTTCCAGAGCAAACAATGACCTTATCATAACATGTATTGCAGATGTGTTATAAAACACTGTGAGCAGTGTCAATGTGGTCATCTTCAGTGTTTTTTCTAGAGACAAACATCCATCAATTTTCAGAAACCTCATCCAATCCTGGCAAACACTGGGATGAAGTCTGCTTGTGCCATGCCACACTACATGGTTCATTTCTAAGTACATTGAAAAACAAAATTAGTATATTAATGGTTGGGATATCTGAGGACCACATCTACATTTTTAAATGTTTTGGAGATTCTGACATTAGTGGTCAAAAAAGAACAATAGATAGACATATTTGCTTTGGCCAATGACGAGTTTAAAAAACAAAGTAAATAACTGGTGTTTTGCATTTGACACTTGTTGGCTTGAACATTCAACTGTGGAAAAACCGAAAGACATCCACTGGAAATATAATTTAATTTTTGCTCGTGTCAACTAGCATTTGTAAAGATAGACCAAAGGGTTTCAGACAGGCTGGAAAAATGTGAGACTGACTCGTGTGAGTGAAGTCCATCCCTGTACAGCCAATGCTGGAAATGAATTGGTTAAATATAAACAAAAGTGCGTGTGATAAGAGCCATTTAATGCAGTTGGAGTTGTCTTAAAACAAAACCACATTCCCAAGCACCTCTAATGTTCTCCATAAGGCTCACATAATGATGCTGTACCAACAGCAGACGGAAGGCAACAGGGCAGCTCGACAACAAAAGGCTGTTTCCTGTAGAGATGCATTTTTTAATTTTAAATATTCCTTAATCTCCTAAAACAAAACAAAATTTCTACTTACTGCCAAATATCTGACCTTAATAAGTTAAAGCATTTGTACTGTACAAACTGAAGGCAAATTCTTTCAGACACAAATTAGTAAAAAGCAAAAATAAAACAAAATATTTTTATTACGAAACAAGGAGGTAAACACATTCTGCTTTGTATATTAGGATTCTGGTGATTTCATTCACTGATTTGTATCTGCAAACAAACATCTTTTGTCACTGAATATTTATATACTTCATAGTACAAATCAGAGCACAACAAAACAAAACAAAACAAAAACAAAGCCAAACCAAACAGTACAGGAGGGGTGCAGAAATTTAATAATATAGTGAAAGCAGGATCATAAGCTCTGTTAACAAAAAAAAGTGTAAGACTTACTCAACAAACCTCTCGTACTTGTGAAATGCAGTCCGGAGCTCGAATGGGTTTAATGGCCTAAGGCTGAAACCTGGAGCACAATTCACCCCCCCCCCCATCCCCGGCACAGTGAGGCCCGCCCCACAAGGACTTCACCCGCAGTCCTGGTGCCATGTCTTATTTTAAATCTAGTCCCACTACATCATCAGATGAAATTTCTCCCTTTTCACACTCTCTTGTCCAGCTGAGGACAGCTGAAGCATCACCCCCCCCTCCCCCACAAACACCTCACCTGCCTGAGGGGGCGTTAGGCAGAACGTCCCGCTCCAGACACACCCCTCCGATTTTCACCTCACCCCCCACCCCTCCCACTTTGAGCCTGCTGGTGGCTCCTGCCATATTACGGACGGGAGGAGGGTCCCTTCTACCTCTTCCTGGAATCCACCGTACCCACCATTGCAGAATGCTATGTTTCCTCCTGAGACCGAGTCAACGACTCCAAAAAAAGGGTGGGGTGGTAGGTGGTGTGGCACTCAGTCAGTAGGGTCTCATGCCTCTGCGGATCCACTGGGGCTTCCGGCCCTTGGTAGTGTTTGAAAAGCTCAAAAAGAACAGAGAGCAGAGAGTAAACGCAAACATCAATAATAATAAAAGATAAAGAGTGATGGGAATGGGCTGACTGGCTGGGGTCAACACAGCCCCACTATGCCGTGGGGTCTCCGCCCAGCAGCGGCCGGCCACCCCCCACCGGCATCGCAATGGGCATGGGACGTGAGCGAAAGGAGGCGAGGGCAAAGTGCGGCATGGCGCCCCTTCTGTTTGTTTGGGTTCAGGATTGGTTCCTTGGAAACAAAAGTCATCGTTATAACGATCCATGTGTCCATCCAACAATGCATCTCGCTTTGATGGCATGGTTCAAAGCCCAAAACAGACAAAGCAGCTGGGGGTGGGGGTGGGGGGGGTCAGCCAGGCAGACAGACCTTTCCTGCAAAGAGCAGTCCCACTATCGTAAAAAAGATGGACAGGACGAAGAGGACGTAGGAAGAGCCAACCACCGTGTTGTTGGGCAGCTTGTAGGGCTGTCCTCCGACCTCATTGATGTAAAATCCTATGGGAAAGATGAGGGCCGCCATGCAGAATAGGATCACTGCGGGGGAAGGAAAAGGAGGGGGGGAAAAAAAGACGACAAACACATAGTTAACGTTGCCAGCTTATTTTTAGAAGCAGGACCATTTGTTCTGCTAACAGAATTTGGATGGCATTATCACCTAGACAAGAAAAACCGAACAACAGAATGGCCATTCAGCACAGGTAAGAGGGAAAACTCAATTTTCTGAGGCTCGATTACCGAGTCACAAATAATATGACAGCCTGAGAGCCTTTTGCTCTGGACGTGCAGTATAATTTGTAGTGTGTCCTCTTATGCTGCACAATTACACCAAGTGTTCACAGCATCAAACTGCATTTGCAAAGGCAGAGGCTGGAACGCCGGAACACTGCTGCGATATATCAGTCCTTTTACAGAGAAGATTAAGAACATTTCTAAAAAATGCTTCCAAAACTGGGTAAACCTGACAATTGCGAGCATGCTCTAGTCACTCCAAAACTGCAGACAGAACAGCACTAACATGTGGTCAAATTTAAACCTTGCACTGGCATAAACCCATAAAGCTTTACATAATATTGCTAAATTTTTAAGTGTTTGTACATTTTCCGCTGCTATTGGAAGCAGTACTATTGCCAAAATACAGTATTTTACTATACTGGTATAAAAAAAGACAAAAATAGCCTAAATATTCCCAGATGTATTCTCAACATCATTTTTGTGTGTGTGTGTGTGTGTACTACATTGTGGGGACCAAATGTCCCCGCCCAGTAGTAAAATATGACAATTTTTATCTTGTGGGGACATTTTTTCAGTCCCCACAAGGGAAAATTCAGTTTTATTAAAAAAAAAACCAAAACTGTGAATGCAATCAATAAACAAATACTCAAAGGTCTATTTTGTTTGATTACTTATGGTTAAGGTTAGGGCTGGGTAGGGGTTAAGGTTGTCATTGTTGGGATTAAGGTTTTTCCCATAGAAATGAATTTAAATTCCCCCCAAAAGATATGAATACAAATGCATGTGTGTGTGTGTGTGTGTGTGTGTGTGTGTGTGTGTGTGTGTGTGTGTGCGTATAATCAATAAGAATCCTGAGGATTTGTTTGTGTTTGATTTGCATTAGTGTGTGTGTGTGTGTGTGTGTGTATGTATTTTTTAGAAGATAAAACAGGTCAATAGCCACTTTTCTGGTTTGTCAGCTGCTTATGGAGACAGGCCCATAACAATGACGGGGAAGTTCACTGAGCCACACTGAGGATTATCTGGTATCTGACATGAGGTAGCTTTCAAACCAAGAGCAGACACTCATCAGGATAAAACAAAGGATTATTACCTTCTTGTACCACAAGCAGGCCGACTTATGCAAATGTGCAAAGTATAAGTGGCATTTTTAATCTACTGTCTCATAGTTCTTTGTATTAAAAAATGAACAACGCTATTTAAAAATAAGACTGTTAAATAGTGTGTCTATTTATATAGGGGATAACAGGAAGTATATGGCATGGACTGGCATCCCATCCAGGGTGTCCCCCTGCCTTAGGCCCTTGGGACAAGCTACAGACTCAGTGTGACCCTAAACTGCATAAGTGATTATGGAAGACGCATTAATTCATATAGCATGATGCATGTTTTTTTATGTGTTCTTCAGCACGTAGGCTAACTGTAACCTTCCCACACACATTTGTGGGGTTTCCTCTGTCCCTTTAATGTCCACATTTGCCTTTACAGTGACAGAGCAAGTCCACACGGTATTTATGCCACACAAGGAGGTGAAACTCAGGAAGGAAAAAATAAAAACGGACTGTAGGGATCTCCGTGTGTGAGGTTGCCGCGCACCGCTGATATTTCAGAAGGCCTCCATCCACCAAAGCAGCTTCTGAAATCTGAGGCCGGTGTCTCTGACTCCGCCTTCCTGCCTTGGCGGGCTGCTCTTGCGAAGGCTTTGCTAGGAGACTGTCAGTCGCTCGCCTATTTACAGCCACCACTCAAAATACTGCGGGCCCAGGCTTGTTTTCTGTACTGAAAATATCACACAGAGGAAAAAAAAAGATACATGTATCTGCTTCAGAATAAACAGCCATCACGTCGCTGAGTGAGGGAGCTGGAAACGGGAGGGGTTTACGCCTACGACCCTTGACACCAGTGTAATTAAACGGGAGCCTTACAGTGCAGCATATTCACAGAGATGCTAGCAGGCTCCAAGTTGCATCTGTGCAGTAATGTGGGATTCAGGGTTTCCACTCGGACCCTCAGCACAGAAACAGCAGAATTGGGCTCTAGATCTCATTCAGGTTATGCAACACAGATGCTGATGCTCTGGAGTTTCCCCCTTTGCGCTGTGTGACCTTTCCGTGTCGACCTTCCTGGGGGTTTGTCCATCATTACACCGGGTCCCCCCTGACCATTTAGGAAAGGCAGTCTGGAAACACGGCCAAATGTTTTCACACTGAGTTTGAATTAATAATTATGTGTAGGCACCGGGAGGTAATGTGACAGCATCTTTTGCATCAAATCCAAAAGTGGGACTCAGCTGTGATTTCCATCCATCCGTCTTTCACTGTATGTTTGTATCCAGTTCAGGAACAAGGTGAATCCCATTCTGAGAAGAGCAGGTGACAAGGCCAGGGACACCAGGTACATATGTAAACCACTGGCAATTTAGAGTCACCGATTTGCCTAACTGCATATTTATGTACAGCAGGAGGAAGGTAATGCAAATACAGGGAGCATAAACAGTCTGCAACAGTCCAGGGGGAAAAAATAAAGCCAACAACCCTAGAGGTATGAGGCTACAGTGCTAACTTCTCGCCTACTGTGCCATCTTATTTGGGACTGGTATCAGGTCCGATACCATGCTCCTGTACCAATACTCATCTTTGTGAAAATGTGCCGATACCTGTAACCGACGCCATGTAATGATGTATCAGTGACATCACCATACGTCATGATAACATATCAGTGACATCATCATACGTCACAATAGTAACATATCAATTGTACCATCATACGTCATAATAGTAGCGTATCAGTGGTATCATTAAAAAGCAAAATAAACGGGATTTTGTCTGTGGTGTGGAAATATTTTGGAAAACCAATGCATAACGCACTGCAAACTCAACTGAACTAAACCTAGAAGAGGAGGTACGAAAACAGGTTTATATAACACCAGTAATCTAATTAAACATAAAGACAACACGAGGATGGAGAGAGAAAATGTCAAACGATAACCAGTGTGCAGTGAAAATAACAGGAGTATCTACCCAGTATACAGTTCCTGACAATCAACCATAATGTCATAAAGGTGACATGTGGAGAGCATAATACATTCTTAGACAGTACACAGTTTAAAAAGTTTGTGAATCAATGCTTTAGACGCACTTAGACTGCCCATGATCATAATTAAATCCAACCCCCTGCCCAAGTCGGCAGGTTTGCCCGCTATTCATCACACTATCAGTATATTTTTCATCTATCTGATTTTTGGCTAAAAAAAAGTGCCTTGCTTGGTGTGTGTGTGTGTGTGTGTGTGTGTGTGTGCGTGCGTGTGTAGGGGGGTCATTTTCAGATTATTGTTTTTCCCAGTGTTTTAAAATTAAAGTTACCTTTTTAAAATGCACACATAGCCAAGAGCCTTGAGTTAAAGCGCGATGTAGAAAATCACTAACATCACTAGTACATCCCTGTTAGGTTTGTCTAAGTACTTTTATAAATATTCTAATTATTCATTGTGTTGGACCTGCACTGCAATTTCATGGAAACTGAACAGATTCCAGCAAACCTTAAGTCAATAATTTAATTAGCGTGCTCAGACTTGCCATCTTCACAATCATTTGTTAACAACTAGCCTTTCCACTTACATAGTTTGTCAAAAGCTCACAGCTGTAGAGAAAAACGGAAGAATGTAGGAACAAGAACACCTGGAAATGAAAACTTTCAGATGGCTGAAAAATACGAACCTACACCCCAAAGGCACACTGCACACAGGGTCAACAATAAATGTGCTATAACTAATTTAACTTGAAAAATCCCATTAGAGTTGATTGGCCAGGATTAACTGTTGACAGGGTGTGCAGAAAATACATTCTCGCAATATAAAAATAAAACCAAAACGTTAAATATTTTAAACATATAAATATTGCTTTACAACCGTGTACTCAAGAGTCAAACTCTATGATCTATGGCTGGATTTGACACAATAAACTTAGAAGAATATTTTTTTATGCTCCAGATGCATTAAGAAGACCTGTCAAAGATACATGATTTCAGCAGGAGACTGGTGACACATCCCCACTAGCGGCAATAAAAGAGTATAAATATATAAAAATTATTTTAAAAAATGCATAAAAATGTCGGGCCACAATTTGCCAAAACACAGCCTGTCCAAAGCACACACACCTGACCCAGAGCCGCACCGATCAGCACGGCTGGCCGAGGTGGTCCTGGCAAGCCTGACAGAGGTGGGCCCTCCCCTCTCCGGTAGCATGCATATCATGGGGCTCCAGCCGGAGAAAGCCCATTGGCCAGGGCTGGCCCTCAGTGGGAAGTGCAACATAAAGGCGCTCTTTCATTGGACTGTCCCACCTGAAGTCAGAGCCCTGGAGTCCATTAAAAGGTCACCTTAGAGACATGCACGTGGCTGCAGGAGAGCTGTGAACGGGCGGCCTTGTGAGCGACCGCAGACGGGCCAGGCGGAGTGGCCAGTGCTTGTTTATCCCTCAGTTTACAAAGAGTTTTCTGTCCACCATATTTATTTCATCTCTCAAAGTCTGAGACGGTAAAGAATGATCTAAGGTTAGAACTGGCTGGCTAATGGCAAAGAGATGCCCACAGGGGAAAAAAATAGTTATTTATACTCTAACAATTTTTACACTACAGAAAGACACAAAAATGGCTTTTTGAGGGGGGAAAGACAAGCAGCACAATTTAAACTGACATACTGAGGGGGATTAACATTCATCGTTCTGCCTGCAGAAATCATTTTGTCATGAGGAAGTGCCTAATTTTCAACCAAATTACCCATGAAGAACAAGGGTTTTTTATAAGAACGTGTTCGTTTTGAATGAAGACTACAATACATGTCATAACTATCTATCCATCCAACCAACCATTTTCTGTATCCCCGAGGCTATGGGCACAAGGCAGGAAACAGCCCAGGACGAGGTGCCAACCCATCGCAGGGCACACTCACACAGGCACACCTACGGACAATTTGGTAACTCAGCCTTAGCATGTACAAGGAGGAAATCCCACGACGACAACATGCAAACTCTACACACATGGAACCCTGGCGGAGACATGAACCCTGATCCCAGAGGTGTGAGGCAACAGTGCTAACCACTGCACCACCGTGCCACCCTACACATCATAATGTTCAGGAGAAAACCTTAACATTCCGTGCTCTACCTCCTCAGATGATTGATACTATTTGTTCCTCAACAACACACGACAACAGACATAACAAAAATCAGGTCCAAATTCAGATGGCTCTTTAGAATTTGCAGAGCCTCAGTGAGTGTAATACCAATGCTACAACACTAGGCCTTCACCAGACAGTACACATTATGGCATAGTACCGCAGGAGCTCTTCATTAGCGAGCCAGCACAAACAGAGGCACATTATAAATGCAGACATACAGGTCAATTTCTTAGAAAATCCCCACGAAAAATAAAATAATGTTGACTCCTCCCAATAGGGAGAAAAGAAACAATATATCCCTATATGTGCAGAGTACCGTTTTCCCAGAATCCATTTCTCCTGCTCCCACGGACACACGTTCCGGCTGCCATGCAATATAGAGAAACACTTGTTGTGAACTTACAGCAAAAACTTTTAAATGGTTTTTCCTTTTCTTTTTTTTTTTTAAATACACAGTCAGGCAATTTAACAGAAGCCGAATGGTTAGGGGTCCATCTAAAATGAATGACTGATAACAGGAAAAGGCCATAAGGAGAGAAAAGCCTTTAAAAGTGAGTGGGAGCCACCCACGTGAGGAGGGCAGTCCCTCGTTCTGCAGCTCCCGATCACGGTATTCCATAAGCGTGACCCCAGGGGTTCCCCGCTGTCCACAAACTCCGCTAGAGCGCCAGCAGCCGCTTTGACCTGTGAGCTGTAAACACATGGGCCATTAGCAGCACGCTCATCTCCTTCCGGGTGGTGACCTCACCTCGGGAGACGCACGTGTTGGGTGGCTGTAGGGCAGGAATCTCAGAGCTGCCATGCTGCGCTATGATCAGGGGGACAATGCCCCAAAGATTCTCCATCAATCAATTTTTATGCAATGATGTGCAGACTGGTTTAAAAAGCAGCACTTAGTTAATTTGGTGGGTCCTGTGCGAGCTAACTGAACTAACTGTTTAAATGTCACTTCCCATCCTTATATTGCACCATGGTCCTAGGGGGTAGGACCATGTATTCCTGTATTCCTGTATTCCACTGTATTCCTACTTATGATAAAAGCATCAACATTAACATTTCCTATTCTCAGTAACTCAGTAAATGAAGTAATCTTAATAAATGTGAAGTAAATGAGAATGGCGAATTTTATGCCAGGGGATTGGAAAAACAATGCCACAATGTCTTGTCTGCAAAGGGGACACCAGGAGCTGAACAGAGCATGTGCCAATGTACATCCGGTGTCCTGGATGAGACTGAATTGGAAGAACAATGCTAGAACATCTCTTCTGCAAAGGGGACACCAGGAGCTGCATGGAGCGTGTGCCAACCGTACATCCGGAGTCCTGGGTGAGACCGAATTAGAAAAACAATGCCGCAATGTCTTGTCTGAAAAGGGGACACTAGGAGCTGCATGGAGCGTGTGCCAACGTACATCCGGCATCCCAGGTGAGACTAAAACTCAGGGGGTTCAGGCCATAGATTCCTTCTCTTCCTGCCCCCCTGACATCAGCCCAAGCGAAAGACCAGCCAGGTGAACTTTCACTGATCCCACTATGTGACGCCATTGTTTTCATTTTTATTTCTTTTCCACGCTAATTTACTCAAAATAAGAAATATCTCACCGAGACACCCATGACTCACAGCTTCTAGAAAATACACATACATTCACACACACACACAAGCAAGCACATACTTTTTTCCTGCCTTTTTAATCCACCCATAGCCTCTTGTGTGAATTGACACAGAACATTATAGGTCACATGACCAGGATGCTGGGATGATACGCGGAGCGTGAGGAGGTAGGCGACACACTTACTTCCAGTAAAGGCTATCCAGCGGGCGTACTTGGTGGCCTCGCGTCGCCAGTGGGAGGCCACCAGCAGGCCGCAGGTGACGGTGAGGGAGACAATGCCCATGATGATGAAGAAGAGAGTGGTGACCCACTCGGGGGGCAGCCGCGGCGGGATGCAGGTCCTGTCGCGCCCATGGATGGTCTGGCACTGGCGCACCAGCCCCACCGTGAGTGCCCCTGTGGGAAAGTAAGAGCCTGAGCTGCTCATCCTCCCAATCGCAGTTCTTCCTCAGCAAACAGGAAAGCCCACAATTCATCCTTAAAGCCAGCCATCCCGAAAGCAGGCGTTCCCCCTGACAACAATGGTTGTTTCCCCCTTTAAGCGAGAATCTCAAGATATAAACCCAGATCATTTCATTTGTATTCCAGCTACCTCATATTCCAACTCCAAATTTATGACACAGTTCTACCATAGTTCTAGAGAGCAGAAGTGTTGGTCCATTGGTAATACAGCACAATTAAATCTCTCTCATATTAAAAAATGAGCAATACTGACACCCATATCCTGCGCTGTTCCAAACACTCCCCTGTATCACTCCCAGAGATGTCTCAAGTTGATCTGGTTATTAATACGCCACTCTCAAAACGTGTGATAACGACAGATATTCAAATGGATGACGACAAAGACCAGAAGTCATAGCGATCTGATCTTGAGCTACACCACAGAACAGAATGCCATATTTCCTAAGAACTTCTCAGACACAACCAACCCAAGGGAATGGCAGCAAGACTCAATCTGCCTTGAAGACCACAGAGAGGTGGAGTAATTTCCTGAAGCAAAGCGGCATACTTCTGAGGAGAATGGCAAGGCAGGATGTAGGGGAAAGGGTCTGGAGACGCACGAACAAACACACACACACACACACACACACATACACAGACACACACTAAAAAACACAGCTCCAAGCTTCAAATGAGTGACTCAGTAAACCACCCACTTTTATTCTCCAGACTGGTGAGTCCAATTATGGCAGGAGGAGCTGCTCTGGTAAACAAAACAGCTGTCACCCCCCAGCCATCTCTCTTTAAAGGCTGCTCTTTATGCATTCGCTCTCGCAGATGCCTTCAGCGCCACTCCCTGACACCCAGAAATGTCACCGATAACAAGGGTTGTGTAACGGGACACTCAAAACCATGAACAATTTGGGCACACACACACAGATTAGGTATTCATTTATTATCCTAATCCCACTAATGACAACCTTAACTCCTACCCAGCCCTAACCTTAACCATAAGTAACCAAACAAAATACAAGACTTTTGACATTTTTTGATTTCATTCACAGAAAATTTAGTTTCCCCTTGTGGGGACATAAAAAATACAATTCAGTTGACCTAGCGACGGGCAACAAGCATGGAGTTGTTTTCAGAGAGCAGTTTCGGTGCTTTCCGAGGTAATGCTACTTGAAAGGTAATGCTGATGGGCTTTGCTCTGTTCTAACTACATTCCTCCACTTTCCTTTGGGTGTTCCTCTTAAATCCACACTCTAGCTGCACCGCGCTGCTGGATACCAAAAGTTTAGTACCAGAATGGCAGGCGCAACAAAATTCATCTTGTTAATTAAAGTAGCAAATCACCTGCAGCAGGTTACGCATAGCAGCAAACGGAAGAGGTTCCCAAGTTTTAGTGCTTCACAGAGCATTCTTCCGTTTGTTAAATGTCTGTCCAATAAAATACAGTATTAATTATACAACCAATGTGAAAAATGCTACAGAAATGCTTTCCAGAGGATATACTTTATGCTTTGACTTCCCCACGAATAGATTATCAGACATGTCCACAAAAGGTACCAAAAATTTTTGAATACGGAGAAATTCAAAGTATCTCTGTAAGGTGTAACTTATGCTGCTCCAGCCTTACTTATATGCAAGAAGGACGATGCCAGCAGCCTTCCCGGTGGCTGAGCCAGTCCCCATGCTGGTCCCACAGCTCACACTTATTTTTTTGCCTCAGATGACGGTTCGTAGTCAGTGCGGTTAAAAACTGCTTATAATCAAGCATATTTCATCACATGAAGACTGAAAGCAACAACACAGATTTGTCACTGTGGTGATACTCAAAGGAAATCTGTTGCTGTTTCTTCCAGGTTGCCTAAGAACAATAGAGACTAAAAAAAAAGACGGAGAGAAAAACAAAGTGAGCATCTAATCAGAAGGAACTGCAGGCAGCCGATAAGGCGGACAATCAGAAAGCTCTAGCTGAAAAACACCCTGATGATGGAGGATTATAAAGGTGCAAGACAAGCCAGTCCAGCACATGAAGAGGGGGAAAAAAAATTAAAAAACCTCAATGTCTTGCCGGGCGCCGTGTTCCCCGCATCGTGCCAGGCGACACATTTCTCATGTCGCCATCTTCCCGGTCGCCATATTTGTTCATTTCTTCCTGCATTTCTTATTGGGTATGCAATACCGATGAAATGATTACCGGTTTCATGGTAAACTGCGGAAATTTTTCTGCCGGTTAGTACTACGTGTTCAAATTTTAAGTACCGTTAACACCGCAGTTGATTATTGTGCTTTAAAAAACATACTAAAATGTGCAGAGGTAGTGCAGAAAAGAGGAGATTTGTTTTCAAGGGAAAACAATGCCTAATAGAAGTAACTCGGAAATCAAACAACCATGGAACACACAAAACCAGGAAACACAAGGAGGTTTGACGCCGGACAGTAAAGCACACATGTGGTGGGTAATTTACACAACAACTAGACAGACAGGAGGACTGGACATGGTTCATGCAAGACACAGGCAAGGGCACCCACGACAATCGGGAACACAACAAGCTTTAGCAATAACACGAACAGGGGCTTTTTACAATTCTCCCAGCATGCTCCTGAGCCGTTACTGGGATTTGTTGTATGCCAAGCCATCTCACAGGGGCTACATTATGTTAAATACTGTGCAGCATTAACCAAAGTTAGTAGCAGTCTTCCAGACGCAGGTTTGTTTTGTGTTGAAAACATGGCGGAAGGCGGTGACAGCACTTGGGAATTTTTTCAGCCTTCTGGAGGACTAGGTCAGAGGTGTGGTCCTACTTTGGCTTCTATAAGACTGCTGAAGGAAAACTGAATGAAGATGGCAACGCTGACTGCAGAACATGCAAAAAGAAAGTATCTGCAAAGGGGGTAACATCTAGTCTTATAAGTCATGAGCACCACTCTCTATAGCGAATTCAAAGTAACTTAACTTTCTAGCTCAGTGAATGATGTGTGGGTCTTCAGAATAGGGGAAAATGTCATGGATTGTCTGTCAAACTTGGAAATAGCTTGTCAATAATGTAAACTGAATCTTTCAGTGTTAACTACTTCTGTAAAACCGTTGCACTTTTTCTGTGTTGTAATGGAGTCGGCAATTTTTGCCTATGTGCTATTAAGAATTAATTCTGTGTTTGTCTGTATTTGCATATTTTTGAAACAGAACACTGATTAAACCAGTTTAATTCCTATTTCTGTATGGATTTTCCTATAACGGAGTATTAGGGCCACACTGAGGAAAAAAATTCTGAGATTGAGAAGAAAGTTGTAATTTTGGCCTACGTGTTACTTTACAGGGGGGATATTTGAATAGCCAGTTTCAGGACGAAGTATAAGAGGCAGGAACAAACTAGAGTCAGTGACAGCAAAATACATGGTGTTTGTTTTATTATGATGCCAATTACGTTTTTTTAAGACAAATTGGTCGTTCTATTTTATTGGCTACATTGTTATTATTTTAATGTTTATAGTGTGCTTCTAATTGTATTTGTGGTTTCTTGTAGAAATGATATCAGTTTGTGAACATTTTTATTTTTGTAACATTTTAACACCACCACGATAATACTGATAACCGTGATATTAAATTTTCATACCGTTTTATCTTTAGTATCCAGGTCCAGGTAAGGGGTGGATGACTGCCACTCAGGACATGGTCAAATGAGGTCAATAACAGGTAGCCTGTGGCCATCGGTGGGATCCCCACTGACAACTGCTGAGTCAGAATATGCACTTATATCTAATCAGGGCAGCCATTGAGGCAGGGCATACAGGGTGCAGGCACGTTGCCATTCAGTGTCCAGCTGGATCTAACAGTGACCTGGAAGCACAGAACCAGGCCGAGAAGAGGGAAAAGGTGGGTGGGAAGACAGAACTCACACCTCTGGGTTCCGTAAGCCTACAGAAGGCAGTTTCCACCAGGGTGGGAGACCACAGAGTATTCATTTGTCGGGAAGGAAATCGTAACAGCTTCCAGGTGTAAGAAAAAGGCACACGCCTCGACATCTGTGCAAAGTGTCCTCTGTCTAAACTGTTTAAGAAAAAATACTCAATGCAGTTAAGGCTCGAGCAATTATTATACCATGAAAACATGAGAAATGTTCATATCATACCACAACATAAAATTTAATTATGGATTAAAAAAAACTAATATGTTTGACGTTTTATAGAATCAGGGAAGGTGGTGCTATTTGGTGCAATGACGAGGATGATATGGTTCATAACGAGCAGCTGTGACATCAGAGGTTTTGTTATACTTTTGTTAGACTTTAATCCTTTAACACAATATTGGATGATGGAGAACAAGTCAGTAAGATAAGTTCTTGGTCCTTCCTCATGGTTTCTCACTGTCTCAGGGAGGCACCTTGTATTTCCAGATATAGAACATAAAAGGTTGTCCGTGTGGATTTTTAGTCCTTAAGGGACTCTCCAGGTTTCTCAGGTGTAAATGTCATCACTAACTCAAAGAGACCGCAGATGTCAGTGTCTGGGGCACCCCTCCCCACCACCACCTCCTGAGAAGAGGCTGAAAGACACGCTAATGCTCATTACGGCAGCATCTGGAGAGGAGCCCTGCGCGGGCGTGCGGCAGCCGGCACGTACAACGCGTCGGGTGGAGTCGGCCGTTTCGGTTTGCAGCGGTGTGGGCTGAGGGGAGAGACGTCAGGAGGCTCTGGAGGAACAGCTGCAGCTTCGGCGGCATCTCGACACACGGGCATGAAGCAGCTGAGTCAGTGCGCTTGGGGTTCCCAAAACGACAAACAGGGCGAGACGTGGTGAGGTGAGGTTAGGATACCCAGCCTGGGCCTCTAAGCAAAACCAGAGCAGCCTCATGCTGCTCATCGTAAAGAATCAAGTTGGCCTGTCTCTTAAAACACAGGAAGCGCTGCATCAGCGGGTGCCAAACAGGCCTTGAATTTAATGGCCTTACAAAGGTACAACCAAAATGCTTCTGTGAACTCTGTTCCTCTACATCTTCGTAGAGTCGCTCACCATCTGTTCCGTGTGATAGAAGCCTGCGAAAGGGCCAGGGCATGTTGACTGAATGAGAGGGGGGAAAGCGGGGAAAAAAAGTCAATTGCATTTAATAGAACATAATGTCTGCGTTTTATAAACATTTCCTCAACAGAAGTCAGACTCCCGCTGCTTGTAACCTCGCGGCAACATTCCTGTGTTACTACCAGAAGGCACGCTAGCCACACGTTCCTGCAGACACTGTGGCACTGTGAGCGGAGGCATCTCCGCACAAACAGAGTTCATCGTCCTGCTTTGAAATGCTCAATTTCCATACGATACTGAAGAGCCAAAGCAGGACGGGATCTACGCTGATTCTGAGATACCTCAATACAGGATCCTCACAGAATTTCCGAACAGATCACACTGATCATATTTAACGTGAACTCATCCCTAATTTATTGCTAGCATGTCTGTGTAATGACCTTTAAAGGCCCGGTATAAACAAGGCGATCCTGTATTTCATTTGCCTTTGTGAGGTTCAATAATGACAACCACATGCAACGCAAAACTGTAGCAAGCAATGCCTTACAAATAAGTTACGATTCCCTTTAGAGCATAAAACGCACCAAATATATTTCTCAACAAATGACACAGGGTAGCAGAGTGCATAGCACTGTCGCCACACACCGTCAGGGCTGAAGCTTTGATTCCCACCCCTGGCTCTGTTCGCATCTTCTCCCACTGTCTAGGTTCTACTGGGTACTCTAGTGTCCACCTATATTCCAACAACAATCAGTCAGGCGAATCTGTATCTCTCAACTGCCAGAGTGTGTGTCAGTGAATGTGTACTAATATACTACCAAGCTGTCCAATGAATCCCCTGACTTGTGCCCTGTGGGTCCGAGGATTGGCTCCAGGTTCACCGTGACCCTGTACTACGTACGCAGGTATGGAAGATTAATGGAAAAATGACACAAAAAATGGTCGATATATTAAAAGAAAGAACCATCATCTCAGTGAAGACCTTGACTGAAAGGACTGCCATTTCTTATGGATGAAAGGACTCTATTGAAGTGTCTTGAGAGCTCATGAAAGGAACACAAAGGGCTCCTAAAAACGCTTAAAAGAAATAAGGGGTCAGATGCACCTTTCATGGTTTACAGACAGTGAAACTACATCTCTGAAGTCTGAAGTGCATTTAACTGGTCTATAGCCAGACCAACTCCAAAGACATGTGGTCACTCCAAGGAGGCCTACAAGTTTCCCAGTGTGCTTCATACCAAGCATACAGAAGATTAACTGGGTATTACAAACACAATTTTCTCTTCTACATTCACTCTAGTAGTTGGTTTGATTTATATTAGTCACCTAACCTCTCCGTGGGTTTCAACATTTAAAAAATGAGCCATCTGCCAAATGTAATTCCCCCACAGTTTTTTAATGGTTTTTGAGCCAGTACATTCAAAAAACCTGTAACATGAGTGAAAAAATGTAAATGAGTGATTTTTTTTTTACCGTAATAGCAAAAACCTCGGCATGAGTCCCTCTGTGTTGTTGTTTATCATCATCCATCAGTTTCAATGTGTACTCAAGCCTTTTAGTTACCAAAAAATACAATAGATTCAATTTATTTATTTTTGCTTATTAATCAACAATCCAAAAGATTAGACTGTATTGATATAGAAATGCTACGAGTTGGTCAGGAGGACACCCAAAGTCTTGGATTGTAACCAAATGTAAGCCACTCTTAAAAAGAAGTGTTGATGCAAGATCAAAGTTTTTTTTGTTTCAAATCCATCTCATTTCAATAGGTTTCTATTTCAATTACTGACAGTTTCCTACTGCCTTTTTAATTGAAATTTTTCAATAAGAGTCAGTAATGAAATTACCACCGTGCCCTTGGATTAGAGAGAGCTCTAGATTATAAAAATACACAACCCTGGGATGGCAGCCAACTGTCCGATGGAAAATTGCACAACAACACCCCCCTCTGTAGCGGACCTGAGCTTTGTCCGTGTTATATGTGTGAATGACAGCGCCGCTACCGAGAGAGAGCCAGAAAGGGTCACCTCGCGTGGGCGAACACAGACCTCTGCCAGGCATCGCCTACTGCAAGCCTCCCCAACCAACTGCATCCATTTCACATTCAACTTTTACACACGTTTCACATTTCCGCTATTTTCGCTGGATTTTTAAGGCTTGAAGAATCCCTTGAAAACAACAGTAATACAATTTTGAGGGGTAGTTCTGTTAGCTAACCATGGAAGTACTGGTTTATTATGCCATGTTTTTAATTCTATGTGCAAGCGCGCTTGTCAAAACCCCCTATCGCAAAACTGCCCCCTTAAATAGCTTCGTTAAGACAGACATGCCAGAGTCTTTCCTGACAGAGAACGGGAAGCAGGGGAGCGGTGTGAAACTTAGCCCGAGGATTCTGACAAACACTGGCACATCGAGAATGACATTTTGAGAAATGGTACATCACCCGCAGGCAGAAACATTTAAGCGGCGTGTTCAACTCATTTTAATACTTACCCATGCCTGCAAACATTTAGCTATCTGCATAAAAAGTCCATCAAATTAAACTAAATTAAAACTAAATGCAAAAGAATGTTCTGGTGAAAGAGGAACTCTCCAACCATCACATGTGAGCCCTGCCTAGATCTATGGACCACCAAGTTTCCAAAGTACACGTCCATTTCCAGGTGGGACACTTTAAGTCTCTTGGGGTCACTGTGTCATGGCTCTTATGGCTTGTTGTGTGGAGTTGCACAGGAAGGTTTAACAGCCTCGTTAGATTCCCCCTAATCACAAACACACAATACTCTGCAAAAGACTGGTCACATTTATAGGAATACTCATAAAAATATGCTTTAACTGAAGTGCAATAAGCTGAAATAATAAACCAATTGGCTGCACAGAGCAGAGTCTATAACACCTAACCCATGTGACAGGTCACTACCAGGAAGAGAGATAGATTTAGGTCCGGCTGGTTTGCAGCAGTTTCCCCTATCGATAAACTGCAAGGCCATTCTCTATAGGCTGCCTTCCTCCTCTCAGATCCAATTAGCACAAGCCAGCAATTCTTTACTTGCTACAGGTAACCCCCGTATTGGGTAATTATCCTGCAGCAAACTGAGCCGAAAGGGATCCTTTCAGATCATTCGACCGTCTGTCCCATTCACAGGCATTAAGTTTGACGCTTCCTAGGGTGAGATTATTTAAGCACCATTGGCCACGTCCTCAAGAGAGGCCATTATGCATCAGCCTGTGTCCGGCCAACACCCTGACAGGCGACCATAAATCTCTGCAAAATATCCCAGATAAACATTGCTTTGGAGAAGCGTTAGAAATATAAACAGCATATTTTTATTTGAGTGCATAACAGGGCATGAGAGTACGCCCACCTGGGCCCCATGCTCACAAACAGGCCCCTTTGAAGAGTCAGCATGGCAGCAGATCAAAGCAGCACACTGAGGCATGATTCACAATGGGGAATGTATTATTAATGTAACGTCGGTGCCCCGCCTTATTGGGGAACCTGCAAAGAGACCCTTCACCTGCTCTGCACTGACCCCGTGAGCTCACATCCTGGGAGGATACACCGCTTCAAGAGCCCACTGTTCGTCACCGCTAATTAATGGCGAATGAGGATGACTGTCAAGCAGATACCATCTTTCTGAATAATGGTGCAAAAAAAACACCATAATACAAAACACCTAGCGATTCACGATATATTGGTTATTATTATTATTAGGTTGTTATTCATTAAATCCAGGTATCGGTAATGGTCCGACATATCATTCTTGCCCGATTATTACTTGTTAAACTGATTGGTACAATCAATCACATGACAGCTCTTTTCCATTTTAGATGTGTTTCTTGCAGCATTCAAGCTGAACGCTAACGCTGCCACACAGTTTCTTTGCCACTCAGTGGGTGTGAACGCAGTGGCTTCCGCCTGCTGTGACGTCATGTGCATACCCTAAACAGTACAAGGAGCGTAAGAACATCAGATAAGAGGGTAACGGTCCGTAAGTGTTTTCCGCTTTTAACAACAGCTAGTATCACAGCGATTTGCAATCTTTGTAAAAACAAAGTTTTGAGAGGTGGATGCAACGTTTAGTGGAAAATCCCACTGAACAAAATGCATGCAAAAAGACAAAGCAAATAATATGAAAAAAGCAATGGATGATTTGAGAGTCGCTAGCTTGGGCTCGCTACAACGATACACGAGAGGCTGCTATTGCTATGAAGTGTAGGTGACGCCAGTGGGAAAACTATTTTGGGCCATTGTAAGCATTCGCCACTTGCATATACCCAGTTTGAAGATATTTAAATTGAACTGAAAATGCCTCAAAAACGCTTATATATATAAAAATATTAAAGTAAAAAGAGCTTTTGCATCATAATTTGTATCGGTGTATCGGAATCGAATCGGAACTTAAAAAATGTGGATCGGCCTCTCTCTAGTTTGAAAAAACAGGTAATTAAAAATATTCTCATAACTGACAGCAGGTCAGGTCCATTTTCTCTTTATATTGTTGTTTTATTTATTTTGCTTTTATATATTGTTATTTCATGTCACTGTAAGCAGTGTACTGAAATTGACTGGTGTGAAATAAACCCTTACTTGACTTGTTTGCATTCACGTGCTCAGAGTACTCCATTACTATGATTGACAATGCACCAAGATGGCGCCGTGAGGAGACTGCACCATACTATTGCTACCCACCTATAGGTGAGAGGAAGTAGCGCCAGTAAGAGGGCCAATACAAGTAAAATTCAGTAAAAAAATTTTAAGTTATGCGCAAAAGGCATAAATTCACTAGATAAAACTTGAGGTTTTGTGAATCAATATTGAATTGTCAAAACCAAGATTGCGATTAATCAAAAGATCAATATTTCTTCCCACCCGTATATAATTTTATATATACACACACACACACACACACACACACACACACACACACACACACACACACACACACACACACACACACATAATGTCTCAGATTGACACAACAATATGTAACGCTTACAAAAAGTAAGGAAGACAATAATGACATCTGGACACATCTCTGCAAAAGCACTCTTTTCAATGGCTGAAAATACTAACACACAAAGTATAAAGTATAAGCACTCAGTATCAGGTATAAGCACAGAGTACACTCAAGCAAGCAGAAATGCACAGAGAAGACATCATAAAACCACTTTCATGCTAGCTGGCGGTACCCATCCACTCAGCCCTTTTAGCAAAGCTGCAATATCCTACTATCTCCATCACTCTGCATACTTAGTGACCTGGCAGCAATTAATCTTCCATTCCAAAATACTAGGCTTTTACTAGTTGAACTAACTGTTGCCAAGGAAACCATGCTTACAAACTGGGAAACATGCAAGAGAATAAGCATCACACAATGGTCAAGTCTTCTGTAGATGGCACATCTATAGGAAAATTAATGGAGACCATATTGAAACCTTTGTAGAAACTTTCAAAAAAATGAAAGTTTGTATCTTACTACACCATAAAACAGTTTACCGGTCAGTCATGAATGCAGTAACCAAGACAACATTTCTGCTTCAAATAGAAAATCTCTCTCACACACACACACACACACACACACACTAATGCAAATCAAACACTCACAGATAAATCCTCAGGATTCTTATAGATTATACTATATACTTCATACTAATACTAGGAGTAGTAGTGGTAGTAGTATTATGATACTGATTGATTATAATGATTATAATTATTAATATTGTCATTGTCAGTAATAATAATAATATTATTGTATGACATGTTCATTATTGTTGAAATTATATTTAACCGTTACACTCAAATTATTTGAAACATATTCCATTGTTATATTAAACCATAATGTTAAAACACTGCATGAAATGTCATAAAATAATGATAATTTCATGTGAAAGGTTCCCCTTAAGCCGTTCGCTTAGGATCTTCCTCCCACGAGTGCAGTCGGCAGCTCGACCTCTGCGATTAGCCGAGAGCAAAGACGGCTCCTCCACAAGACCTCTGGCTAATGGTCGCCGCTTTGCCGACGTGACGCACAAGTTGGCCCCGCCGTCCCACACGGCCGCAGAGGTGCCGCACGTCCCCTAAAGCAGCTCCAGGGGCCATCCTGTCGGACGCTGTTGCGAGGACCACTCGAATAAATGGCTGCGTTTTAGCATTAGTCTAGCTTCCCCATGTACGTCTGCCACTTTGGAAATTGCCACCCACTGGTTAAGGCAGGCTGATAGCAACGCAAATCTGTTTTAATGGTGTGCATCATAGCACTGGGAATTTTCTTCATTTACAGTAGGATACTATTATGATACTACTGCAGAGCACTCAGAGGCATAACAAAAACTTAATGATACCTCAAGGTAGTGTGAGAAACATTTTCCAGAAACATTCTGCAAAAACCAATGGCTTGTTAGATAATCCTCCAAAGAAAAACTAGTATGCATAAACAAACTAACAAATAAATAAATAGACAGGACAACTAGAATCGTTCTCAATTCTCCATAGATAAATAAATAAACAAATACTAGGATTCTACATACCAAGAATAACACTGGACTGGCAGTTGGAAGATTGAGATGATTCACTGAAGAACTGGATTCACAATCATACACTCATGACCAAAAATAAAAAAAAGTTAAGGAAAGCATCTTCATCCCCGCTTTTGTGAAGTACCTTTCCAGAAGGTTAAAGGGTGAATCTTACTCAAAAATGAAGAGAAGATGGCAATTATGCTCTCAATCTAATCACAGAAAACCAGAGTCTTGGCCAAAGCCATCAGAAAATCTAACCTCCACAGCCTGGCTCGCATCTTAAACAATTTCAACTGAACAAACATAAGATATAAAGACTATCAGACCAAGAATCAGGACAATAAAATAACAAGCGGGACATTATCTAAAACTTATGTTTATGCTAATGCGAACTATTGACTAAACGAATCTTCTAACTTGACCATGGTAAGCATTTGCTTAACGTTTTTTTCCCCTTTTCTTGATTGATCTCAGTCTGTGGCACAAGATCAAATCAGCACCAAGACAACACTGAGCAGACCCATAGGTCATATCATTCAGCAGTACCGTCCATGCACAAGGTCCATCAGTCAGGGTGAAAAGTGAAGACGTTACACCATAACCAAATACCGATGACATATGGATGCTGTATCATATTCTAAAATGCCATGGCTTATCTCTTTTAAATCGTGACAAAAAGTAGGACAATAGTAGCAATACTCCATTTTCTGTTTAAAGACTGCTATAGAAATTAGGGAAGGGAAAAAAATAATTTTCATAAAGCAATAACTAAGTACTCAAAGAAAGCCAAACGTCATGCTCAGCTCTAGCCTGTGTGCATTTAGCAAAATCACAATGTCTGCTTTTACTGGTCAGCCTTCAGTAAGAACATATGGCAATAAGCCTAAAGCACTGTACTGACATCAGCTCTGCCACATCTCACACAGAACTGGATCAATTCCCAACTGAACTGAGGCACATCTACTCACCACAGTACCTGAATTCTGTACCTTTGATCAGTTTGGCATCATTTTTACAAATTTCCATATTACATAACAATGACTGCAATTATCATGTTGGAAAATGCAAAAAAACTAAATTTAGTGGCATGAATTTTTCCCTCACATGCACACAGATTCAAGGAAAAGGTAATACTATATGTAAGCAAAATACAAGGTTGTGACAAACATAACTAGTCTGTGAAACACCCTACTCTTGTCCCAGTAGGCATCTAATGGGATATCAAGTGGCATGAGCATGAAATGCAGCTTTGTATTCGTCCTAGCTGACATCCACAGTGATAAAAATGCTACCCCTCGGCAGGAAAAGGCTGCAGAATTTAATTTGGGACATGCTAGCAACGTATCAAATATAATGTCTGGAAGGGAAAACAAGGCAGCGTTGAAGAACATCAGCAAGGAAGAAGCACATAACAGAACTCAGCCAGTCAAAGGGAGAACAGCAATGCAGACCAATGAAGTCCAAATTGGGAATGCAAAGACACTCACAGAGGCGACACTCATAAACTGGATACCACGACTAAATGGTGACAGACATATGGACACTGGGTGGAGTGATACGGGCTGCAAGTCAACTCTTAATACGTTAATGTATGCCAGCAGTGGAAGTCTATGCAGCACTAAAGGGCTGGTTTCAACTGAAAGGTTTCAAGCAATTCCATAGTGATGCGATGCAGGGCATTCCCTGGGTTCCATCAACCCTTAAGAATGTCAATGAAGCATGAGAAGCTGTTGCCCAGGGTGACCCCATGCCTACCACCCCCCCCCCCCCCCACCTGGAGACCCATACAGAGAAAGACAATGCTGTGGTCCCCACAGTGTCAGCACACCCTGTGCTCCCTCCTTCCCCCCCAAAAAAAACAATGATTTAAAGATGCTAAAGAAGATTACCCTATTAAAGCATCATTTAAAAATGAACAAACACACACACATTTAAATGAATGTTCAGATGTAATAAAATGTGATGATTTTTATGTGGAAGAGCTTGTTGATGGGGGAGAGTGCTGACAGCATGTGAGTTTATACACTCAAAACTAACTGATGTGATCAGGAACCCAAATGGCCAATGCACTGAGCTCAATTGATCAAGAAGCTAACAGCTAGTTATGTGGCAATTCATTCACTGCTTTCAGGTCTTAAAGGTGTTTTTAAAGTTTTGTTTTATTGCCATTAGCCGATAGTGCTTGTGCTGCAATATACCAAGGAGATGCAGGGAGAAATCGGTACATCAAACTCACCTGTACCAAACTGCTTTCATGCACATGGTCCCTGTATACATTGCACTGAACAACTGAAACATGTGGGTGTCTTTCGCTTTCTGTAGTGTGCTGCTGCCCTGCAATAATGTGACAAATCTTGGGCCCGGTCATCAGATTTGTTGTGGTGCCAACACTGGGTCCCCACTGTCAACATGTGATCTCAGGAACACCTGCTGTAATCACCTTGTCTCATTATCAATAAACATCTATGAGTGGCAAATGATATACCAGCATGAATCTGCAAAAACTGGTGGAAAAACAACATTCGCCATCAGATATACAACCGACAGATCACCTTATAAATTATGCAAGCTGAACAAAAGTTTTAAACTACGTTACTTTACTATTCATATTTTTCCTAAAGCAAAACAGGTAAAGAATGTCCCTGAAATGTAGAAACAAAATGATTTTCCATTGATTATAAACAGCTGTCCTCTCCTGGCACCATTACTATGGTTTATAAACCCAATGCATTATTTGTTTTACTGTTGCGTTTTTCAACCATCTATCCATGGAGTCTGTCCCAGGCAGTATGGGGCAGTAGACCTGGAAACATTCTTAAGGAGATGGAAGTCTGTCACAGGGCACACACACAAGACCCACTATTTTTAAGACATAAACTGTGTCTTTGAACTATTGGAGGACACCAGAGTACCCAGCGAGTAACTCGCAACCCTGGAGATGTGAAGCATTGCTACCCAGTAAGCCAACCTGCACTTTAAATCACTGATACGTTAATGCTCCATTAAAAATATTAAGGTAGAAATTTGATCTGCATATCTTAAAGTCCATGAATTATGCCAAATGACTGTGGGATTCCAATATTATACTGCACACAGTTAGCGATTTTCATAAATGCTCAGATTCAGAGTCAATTTCACAGACGTCTTATAAATAGCTCAGAAATTAACCGCACTTTAAATCATCCCAGGTAATAACAGCTAATAGTATGGAGAGCCCACCTGCAACAGAAGTAGTGCCAAGTTTCCAAACCATTAAAACAGGCCAGGTGTTATTTTCGCAATTTTCCATTCTACCAGATAAGGCTGTCAGCATGTCATTTTTTTTTTTACATCTCCTGAACCAAAAAGCACTTTACCTCTGCAAAATTTGTAATTTATATAAATGCAAATATACACTATACATCTGCATTTAACAGTTTAAGAGTTAAGCCTTGATGTGTCAATTAATTGCAAGGCTGATAGGTGAAGCTCATTCAAGCTGTTCTAACAAGACCCAATTTCTTAGCGTGGATAGTCCTTCTAAGACCGACTGTTAACCCAGGAACCGGCAATTTGATGTAAAAGGATTTGATACCTATAATTAACGCCTAGTTAGCGCGCGTAGCAATTAGATAAAAAACGAAAATGATGGTCAAACATCGCATCCAAGCGCCTTTTCATGATTGTACTTATAAAATTAGACCCCATACGTGTCGGGTCACTCGCGCTCTATTGCAATGTCACGCCAGCAATTTTATCAATGGACCACCGAAAGCAACGCAATTTATCATTACTGTTTATTCTGACCCCCAATTACCTGATCTGCCCGGTAGGGGAAAAGTGCCAGGTAGGTATCTGGTAAAAGTGAAAATTAAATGTCTAAGACAAAGCGAACGGTAAGATCAGGACATAGAGCTATTTCTGAAGACTTGGAAATCTTCTGCCCCCCACCCCTCCCCTCCCTCCTCCAAGAAATATCAAACTCAAGCTTGGCAGAAACTGGATTATGGTATACTGTATAAATCGTGACTTAAGAATTAGCCTGTAATTTCATCATAAAAAATACCAAGGCGGGGTCGCTTACCTGCAGATTCTCCGGTGTTGATCCAGTCTGGATTGGCAATGCTGGCGATGGCAAAAATATCTGCGGCCAGAAAAAGACATCCTGAAATAATGGTGAGTTTATCCATCTCTCACGTCTCTCGGAGGCTGCGGAGCTTTAAACTCTAGGGGCTGGGGCGCGACTTCGGCTGCTGCCCTGCTCAGCTGGCTGTACCCATATGATGAGGATAGGTCTCCTTTATTGTAGTCTATTGGTTTTCGGAGTTTGGATTCCTATTATTCGCGTCTCTTTCTCGCCCCCTCTCCTAAGAAGGAGGCTCAATAGAGTGTCAGCCATCCATTATTTTCATTGCTACATACAGCTCACTTCGTCTGGATGACAGCTATGCTAGGTAGGTGGATAACACGCTACCTAGCCTGGAACCAAATGGTGCAACCCATCTATCCAGGGCTGAAGGTGTAGCTCAAGGAAAATCAGTGTCTGGTGGTTCTCTTCAGTAAAAAACAAAATAAATTAATTTAAAAAAAAAAACAACACACAGCTGAAGTCTAGCGGGGAGCGACGATTTTGGCCCGCTGATTTCTAGCCCTGGGTCATTCTCGCAATGTCCCGCAGAACAGCAGCCCTGGCGAACACCCACTCGCCGTTAGTGCCCATGGTGGAGCTCAGAGAGCCTGACAAGGGCCCTGCTACAAGGCAGCTAAACATCCAGGAGCAAGACTGCCCCACCAGCGAATGCGAGCAGACCCTAACGCCAACAGATAACAAAAATATATGAACTATTTAAATATTAAACGCCACCGTCGGATACAGTCTTCCAGTCTCTCCATGCGTCCCAGAAAAAGGAAAATCGCCCTCTTATTCCTCCACTGTGTCCTGCTTTATTGGTTGTGCCCCCTTTTTTCTCCTCTCGGGATTCCAGCCACCACATCTGTAGGAATCGTTTCGCCAACCTAACGGTAGCTAGCGAAATAGCTAGCGACTGCTAATATTTATTAAATAGCTTAACGTTCAGACGTTACACCTTGTTCATAAAGCACATCATCCGCGGTGCCGCTCCACTTCGATGCCTGCTCGGATTTTTTTGTCCCCTAAAGCTCCTCGGGCGTTAAAATATAGAGTTAAATGATCAGGCACCCGCACGCAGAGCGTTGCATACACACAAGGCAGATCTCGCGAGATTTCGGGCCCCACGCCGAGACCTCTGCTTTCTCTGGCAGTGATGAGCTGACGCGCTGAGGAGCGCTGCCGCTCTTGTGTTTTGAAATACAGCCGGCCTGTATTTCAATAGGTATCCCAATAAAAGTGCTTTCCGTTTTGTGTTTTATTTTCTGACAATCCGAAACACACTGCACAACTTTTTTTTTCTATTCCACATTTCTTCTGCCTGTGGTTTGTTTAGTTTGCCGTTACTCTTAAGAATGTCAGTTTTCTTTCTTTTTTGTGTCGACTGACTTGAATCGCCGTATTAGAGGTTAAATTACTACTTGTAGTTGGCCCCTCTTCAGTATTAGGGCATCCCAAAATATTCATTGCCCTTTGAAGACTGCCCGTGGTGCCATTTTCGTTGTCTGTCGGTATAAATAGATTGTGACGCAAATACTTGTTCAATCCCTAAAATAATTATGAAATATAAATATAACTAGGTACGCCGAAATGGTAAAAAAATACATTATTCTTTGTTCGGATGTTTAACGTAACTTAGTTGTAAAAGACCTCAAAAGACCATCATTTTCGAAATCTGGCCAGATTTTAAATCTATAAATTGTTGCAGCTTCCACAATCATAATTACCGGCTATTCATGATGACTGTGTTTTAAAATAAACGGTAATGTTGTAAACGGCATAATGCAACTGAATGCTTATAAGAACGCCAACTGTCCAGAATAGCTCATATACATATGATTTTCTTACAATTTTCAGCGTTTCAGGGTTGCTTTGTTTTTAAATTGCTATCCAATCTAACGATCATTATCTACTCAGTGCACGGTCAAAATAATTACAGCATCTAAAACGTCACATCTAATTCGAGTTGTACTGTGATGAAACTGACACAGGGTCTTTGGTAAACATGAACATTTCTTGTATCAAAAATAATAACTGATTAACGTTCCGTTGCTTTTTGATGTAGTGCAATTAAAGTTGTTGTCTCCAGATGTGCCTTTATAACTAACAATATCAAGAACAATTACTACGTCAATGCTCTCTTTCAGATTGTTATTTTTACATACCGTTAGATTGCGAAGCCTTCATACGACAGAACACACAAATGTTCTTGTCCTTGATCTTGATGTATGTATGTATGTTATATATAGAACATTTTCTATAAAAGAAATGCCTTTCCACCAGCAGGGTCTCTTCCATGTAAATATGACTGTCATATGTGGATGCTTTCATAGGTGACTCTAGGCTTTTCTTCCAGAGGGAGAAGAGCCCAACTAGTCATTCATCTAAATAAATAAATTTGTAAAAATAAATAGTATTTTCATAGTACAAATATAGTATTTTCAAGAGCATAATAAATAGTATTTTTGCGGCCAGCTTGCTCTCACCTACAGAGAGTAAGTTGTGGGAGGCGTAAATAGAATTTCCCCACGGGGATCAATAAAAAAGTATCTATCGTTTATTTGTTTGTTTGTTTATTTGATACATTTACAATGAATTACTATTATTACACATTGATATGACTAACACGAGCCACGTTTTGAAGTACAATGTTACAATATAATTTAATTTTATTAAACTTAATATTTTCAACTAGCATTCTCTTCTTTCAATTGCACCCCCGGTAAAATCACCTATAGGTCCTTTATAGCCCTTAAACCAAGCAGGGATGCATCAGATCAGTGCACTGACAGCAGAACATTGATTAAAGAGCTTTCCCCATTCCTTTCTGCTTTAATAGAATCTCTTAGCTGTCTTATTGTAATTATCTCTTGGCTGACCTCTTGGCAGAAGACATAAGTCCTCTCGCACCGATATAGAATTCTGCTGACTGCTGTGTCTTTGCCTGCCTTTCCATTTCAGTGTTTTATTTTCTTTACAGCTGACATTTAGATCCTGGTCAGTCTGCCATGCCAGCAACAAAACCCTACTTTCCTCTCACAGTATTATACATATTCCAGACCAGAAGAACATTTTTGCATCTAGTACATATACTGCAATATGACTATGGATTATATTTTTCATATGCTATGCAAAGAGAAGCGCTTGCATTTGAAAAGGCATAACAGTATTTATACGTCACAAGAAGTATTATTTGAATGGCATGGAATTTTGGAAACAAGAGTTGTATAAAGTATACTACTGAGTTCATCTGTAATATGTAGAGAAGCAGAATCCCAAATGTTACATGGTAGGAACAGGGAGGCACACACACTGTAATTCTTGTTTTTATGTGTTTTCAATGATATCTTAGGGGCATTTGTCTAACTGGTCATTTCAACTGGTAAAAAAGGAAGGGTTTACCACGCAATATCAGCGGTGCTCAGTTGTTACTTTTAACTGCAAACTGATTCTGCATCAAGGGATCAGTTGCCTTTCACACACAGCTGGGAGCAGTCTGTATATGGTCAATCAGAACCCTTTTAAGGGGAAATGAAATAGCAGTGTTGTTGAAAAAGACTCATTTCTGCACACTGCAAAATGTGTTCCAGAGCAGCATGGTGTAATGTAGTCAGTCTATTATGAAATTTTTCCTATTCGTTCTGAGTGGATGTGTGAACACAAGGTGCCTCAGGCTTCCCTTTATGAGCAGAAGCTTCATCCTGTTCCGCAACCGCGTTCCGGAGAACAGCAGCACCATAACCGCTTATTAAATCAGAATGCGAAGCTGATGCAGTGCGCTGCATTACCAGCGCGATCGATTCTCTGTATCACGTCATACTGCCTCGTCGCCTTGCTGGTAAAGCAGTATTCCAGGGTGAGGATCTAAATTAAGGGTTCAGTTGCAGTGTGAGCTTGTGCAATTCCTTTTAGTAGATGATGCAAATTTTGAGAGAGCAGTCTCTGGCTTTTGTTGACAACATGCTTCATCATACTCGGGCTGTCGATTTTTTTTACTACTGCCTGCCAAAAATACACATATCTTTTATGTATTCTAAATGCCATACTGTTATACAGTATGGTAAATTGTTTTGTTCATCACTAAAGATAATGATTTCCATTTTCAATTACAATGCTTTTGTTATTACAGTAACTTTGCTACATTGTATTTAAATACAATGGAAATCTAACCAGGGCACTTTGATCATACAGGAGGTGTCAGATCCACAGCTCCTTCACAGAAACATGAATAAATTGCTTTTATTATCTGGATGATTTCAAATGAAATATTTAATGTCCCCCTAACTGACTTATCCATAGTCCTCATTCTCCACATTCACCACCAGATTTTCACATGGATGAACTCTCCTTTAAACCTCTGGCACCAACAATACAGTATCTATACACACGCTTGTTTATAAATCACCAGCTTGGCCATATCTGAAACTGGAGGGCAGCACATGCTCAAACCCATGACTGGATGACCATCTTTAGCCTCCGCAAACAAGCCCTCAGATACACGATAAATT
>JAAGVU020000092.1:16598442-16615558 GCA_011763525.2 Mormyrus iriodes | reverse complement strand
GGCAGCACATGCTCAAACCCATGACTGGATGACCATCTTTAGCCTCCGCAAACAAGCCCTCAGATACACGATAAATTCTCCTCTTGTCATGGGACAGTGTGACCAATAATCTCATTCCATCACCGACGCCCACATCTCACTGCAAGTGTTTGTCTCACAAAAGCAGTTGTCTTCAACATCTGAAGTGATACAAAGCACAAGGCACTGAAAGTATACTCTCCAGCTAATGGAGGACATTTCCCCCTTGTGGGTACCACTGTGCACGTTCTTTCCTACACATTTACTGTCTGTGACTTATCTTTTAGCTCCCCTGCATTTTATTGATTACATGTGGTCCTGTTTTCTCTGCTCTTTCACATATACAAACCTGTAATACCCAAGGTGAGTGCTATTTGATATTATTTATGTCCTGAATTGGTTCTTAATGGTGTCAGGGTAGTTACCACACCAAAGAATGATACGATAACATTCCTTTCATCATTAAATATTAAGAAATATACTAATGCAAGAAGACTTACGTGTGTAAGGATGGAGTCTGGAACTGTTCATGGAGTATGGTATGGTCTGGTGCTAAAAGCTGGTAGCTAAATTGCTACCATTGCTAAATGCTCCACTTTAATAATCAGACGAAGAATATATGCTGTAAACATACAGTTCATTTGATTTTAATATTTACAGTTTCAGCACATGCTGGAGTTGAACAGACTATTACATTGTCACAAATTCTGTTTAAAGATACTTTATGTTATGATCTGTGTACATTTTGATCCAAGAACACAAAGTATAATAAATGATTCACACAAAATATCAAGCAGGTCTCCTTGACATCAGGCTAAAATTTTGTGCATCTGTTATTTGTGTCAAAGTGTTCATTTGTAACAAAGAACAGTTTCTTGTGCGTCATCACCAGAAGGCCATTGGACATGGAAAGCAGAGTTTTCTACCATATGAAGCTGCATCTGAATGAATCTGTGATACGACATTAGTCCTTCTTCCCTCATGAAAGGAAGATCTAAAGGCAGCTAACTAAGAGGGTACAATGAATATTCACATTTTGTTTTTTTGCACATTGTATATCCATGTGGAAAAAAACACTTTTAATATTAAAATATGAATGCAAATAACAGGGGCAGTGTGTGGCTGAGTGGATTAAGTGGTTCAAATCTGAGGGTTGGCAGAGAGATTTAACCATTTGGTACCCGAGCAAGACCCAATTGTTCCAGAAACTACCGAACCCAGTTTTCTCCAAAATGTATGTCACTTTGGATATGAGTCTCTGCTAATTAAATAAAAAATATAAATGTAGAATTCATTTAGACTAATAGGCTTTCAAATGTAATATTACTGACTGGCCTTAGGCATTTACTAATGTACTCAGTTGTGGGAAGGAAACACAGGCAGGTAGATATCTGTGAACGACTGAAGCAGTGGGGCATCACAGATCCAGGTCAATAAACAGAAAGTAAAACACTGAATTTAACAGTCCAGAGTATGGGAAATCCCCGCAACCTGCTGCAACCAAAAGTAGAATATCCAGCAGCACAGAGCAATTATAATTGCAACACTGAGAGGCCCTTCTTTCCTTTGTCTCATCATATCCATTGATTGTCCCCTTTTATGCAGCTTCTCTTCTATTCTCTGCATTCGCTGCTTTAGTCAGTGGTAAATATATAGAAATTAACATGGATATGGAAGTAAGTACAAGAGGCTTATATAGCTCTTTGTCACATGGTGCATATGGAATTATCTGAACCTTAACATCAGCAAGACAAAGGAGCTGGAGAGACCATCCAGGAAAAGAATGTGCAATCAAGCGGGTACCTAGGGGTAGAATTAAATAACAGATTGGACTAGATGGACAACACAGATGCAAGCTATTGAGGATGTTGTGTACAGTGTAGTAGCCAACTAAGCAAATTGGTCAGGAAGGGCTTGGTGGCAGTCACTAAAATAAGAATGATGGCACAGGACAGGCTAGCTAAAACCATGTATACAATAATCAGAAGTCCTACTTGTCTGTTCAAATCTATTTTTCAGTAATATCTTTATTGTCCTTGAAATCATGCACTTTGTGTTTTATGTGCGGTTGTGGCACCAGTACTTTCTGTTTGGGATTAGTAAAATCTGTTTCTCTCTATGTGTGCATATGTAAATGTCTTATGTTCATGAATTGGACTGCATTCTGAGATGTATTTCCAAGTTAAACAGACTTTAAAAGATTGCATCTATAGACAATGTAATTATCTCAATCCTGGACCCGCCACTTCTGATTAAGCAATAGCTACATCTTGCTTTTGATTTTGAAATAACCCTTATATTTGCATTCCATACAAAAAATATTTATTTTCTAAATTTTCCAGTCAATGGTAAAAGTCAAAAGATACCAGCTTCAGATGTATGATGCATGGAGTCATACACTATGCTGAAATATTGTTCATGTTGGCTGTAGTGCAAATGAAAATAAGTACTACAAGGAATATAAATAGCAGTTTGGCATTGAAACAGAATGTGCAATACATAAGTAGATTTGTATACAGTGACTGTGAGTCAAGAGCAATTTGTCCTTTTAACAGATGCTATGGACAGGTAAAAGAGGTATCTTTTTGACATGCACATCATATACCAGAGATACCAATCAAACAGACAAAATAAATTTCAAAGTCAAAATCAAAGGCTCTCCTCATGCAAGCATTTCACAGAAAAACATACAAGTTATGACTGTGCTGCAAATAATATGCTACTTATTTGTGTGTGCTGCATACACAAGAAGAGCCTTTGACTTTGAAATTTACTTTGTCTATTTTATTGCCAATACCTGGTGTTAAAGAATTTGGAATAGAACTATATATAAACAGGAACTCAGCCGTACTCTAAGCCTAGAGGGGGGCTGTAAGTAGGGAGAACACGCTTTAGAATATTAAGAATTTAGGAACTATATCGTTAAAGTAAAAAAAAAAAAAAAATTCTATAGGCGCACATTTACTGACCCCTACTGGTGGGTAAAGAGTACGGATAAAAAATGAACTGCTATATTACGATAGCATTAATGATGTACGTGAGAAAATAATTGTATTGTTTCAGGTCAAACAAAAAAATATCCAGGGAATGCTTACGAATAACAATTTGAAACGAGCCTCACACTTAACCGTATAAGCAAACGATTGGTACAGTCTAAGGAAGTATATTTTTTAAGAATTAAAAAAAATGACGCTGATACCGTACAAATCACGTAATGTTGTATAAAAATTAGACCAATTATTAACGAATACGTTTAGCATTCATTTTATATGCGTAATTTCACTTGTCAAATACACTGTATCAGTGCTGCCACTAATATATAAATATTGCCTGTTTAATGCCGTAAATTGGCATATCAAAATCGACGCCTACAGAATGCACTCTTACTAAGTTGTCAGTTACTGCCAAAAACTATTAAAAAGATTATGAAACTGTGTTCAGGTTCTCGCGATTACTTTTTAAAACTAAAACAGTGTCGTTAACAAATAATAATAATAATAATAATAATATTAACTGAATGGACAAAGATACACACCTGTGAAATTGCCTTACAAACGGATTTACCAAGCCAAAATCTTTGTTTATTAATATAGTTTAATGCAATTGGTATTTCCACAGAAACACACCAAACATTTAAAAACGACATTATTAATATAACCGCGAATATGGCTGTGAAACGGATCTTTTTTCCAAAGTTTATTTCTAGGACCTTTTCACCGGAACCCAATAACAGATAAGCGTTAGTATGGAATTTTGGTGGACATGATTAAAACACAGCTAAATAAAACGAAGAAGCAATATATTACTAACCCCTCAACAACGAGCTCCTCGAACCAACTAACTCTGTGACTTTTCATTGATATCAATAGTTATTGGCGGATTATTTTCCGTGTAACTCATTTTTCCGGTTGTTCGCGCATGCGTATTAGGTTGGTAATAAACTGTGCAAGGCTAACCACGCAGCTCACGGCAGTTCGTTGTGTTTGTCCTCCGTGAAGCAGACGCCGAGAGGACCGACCCACGGGTGTTTGTTAAAAATGGTAATTGGCTGTCTAAATGATATATATATATATTTTTATTACTGTAGTATTAGCTGCGCTGGTAAGCATTTTTGGAAAATGGATGGTTGTGTGTAAAATGGTGTAGTTCAGCGTTGACCTATGTCGCCGCAAGATAAAAAATGCAATAATTATTATATTATCTTTTTTATTTATCAGTATTTTTATGTATATCATTAATATTCATGGTATCTATTAGGTTGTGGTATTTAACAATTATTATATCAAGCAATATTGTAATGGTTTTGATAGCTATGTTGTTCAATCGTTAGCTTGTTTGAAGTCCACATGATGCAAGCAATATTATTCTGACGAAGTTAACATAGGTTCAGAATATTAATTTAATCCTTTAGGAACCAATTAATTAATGGTGATTACTGTGATGTGTCCTCCCTGGTGAGCAATTGTGTTTGATGGCCCATAGTTACTAGCTAGCTACTATGCTTCATGTAAAACACGTGGTGCTCGTTCCACTGTCGTGGCGAGGCTTTATTGCGTAATAGTTCCCAGACGGCGTTGTTCATTGGAAGCAGTAATGCGAGTAACTACGCGTTTCACGTACAGGATAGCGTGATCCGATACAATATTAAGTAAACAGTTATACCCAGCAGGTTATTAGTTAAAATTTTATCTCTACGGATTTTTTACTTTACAACTTTAATTGGCACTAGGAAAAAAATGAAATTCTTATACATAATTTATAGTGCCTTTCTATGCTAAGCTTTTTTTCCTCCCCCCAAGGCTGACTCTGACGTAAACCCCAAAGCCTACCCTTTGGCTGATGCTACATTGACCAAAACCATCCTGGACCTTGTTCAACAAGCCTCCAATTACAAGCAGCTAAGAAAGGGCGCCAACGAGGGTAAGTATTAATGTACTGTGATAATGCTCTGACTTCACCCATGTTGACATTTCCTTTTTTTGTATTGGAAAACCTGTGGAACACTACCTTATATAATTTGCATTTTCTAAATGTCCCTCCAGCCACCAAAACATTGAACCGTGGGATTGCAGAGTTCATTGTGATGGCTGCTGATGCAGAACCTCTGGAGATCATCCTGCACCTGCCACTACTTTGTGAGGACAAAAATGTGCCCTATGTGTTTGTGCGCTCCAAGCAGGCCTTGGGTCGTGCATGTGGTGTTTCCAGACCTGTGATTGCCACATCGGTCACCATTAAAGAGGGCTCCCAGCTTAAACCTCAAATCCAGTCTGTGCAGATGGCTATTGAAAGACTTCTGGTGTAATAAAATGTCCGCTTTAACTACTAAGAACAATTCTAGTGAGATGTAACAGGCTTTTTGTGCCATTTCACTGTATTTTTATCACGTAAAGTCAAAACTTTGTCTTCTGGTATTAAATTTTTTTTTAATAAAAAAGCTTTTTGGTGTTTTATGAACCGCATTGTGATCTGCACTATATGCAGAGTCTTGAGGACTGAGCTAAAGGCCACAGAACACAACTGTAGACATGAGAAATCACTTTTCTGAAGCAGTGGGAGCTGGTAGAACGTGATCTATGCTGGCCTCCCAACTAGAAAGCATTTAATTGTTCATATCTGCACAGGCAGCATCATGCATCTTCCAATGCTCATCTATATCGGAGAAATGTTATGCATACATATAGTACCTCTAGGGAATATTCAACCTCCCCTTTTTTGTAAAGTTTTTTATTGTGGACATTGACTGTTTTTGACATAAAGTGACACAATACCTCAAAATAAAGTGAAAACATTTTCAGAAATGCATGTATATTTGTTAAATCTCTCATTTATAGAAGAGTTCATATACTTTACTATAACAATTCAAATTGAGCTCAGATCATTGCATCTCTCTGGATTCCAGCAACAACCTGGAATTCAATGCGAAGCATATCCAAGGAGAATCACAGCCGTAATCACTGCTGAAGAAGGGTCTGAATACTAATGAATACTGGAATTTACTTTGTAAATGAGACTTACCAAGCATACTACCTTCTGTCTAGCCCTGACCTATCTTGCCTGCATCCGTTCTTCCGATCCAATCCAATTTCCATGGAGACACAGACTGGGTCCACTTTATTGTCTCTCTCTGCTGACCAGTAGAGCTTGGTGGTGGGCGACGGCCCTTGAACAGACGAAAGTGTGTTAAATGTTTCACAAATCATTTTTTGTTAAAAATAGATATTGGGATTAAGATGGAATATTGATTGTTAGTAAGCTTTAAGTGTCAAAACAGCCTCTTTTCCCAAAACCTGCCTGATACACACACTTACCTATGACTGACCCCATTTGATTTGTGAAAAATTCACAAATCAGCCTGGTCAATATGCGCCTGGACCGGTTCTTCTGGGTCAGGCATACGGAGTAGAGTTTTCCACCGAGTTCATAACTGTCCCGACTTATACAGAGTTATGAGCCACCTACCAGTCAATCAGAAAATAGCATTTGTTGTTTGCGGGTAAATTCCAAAATAACTTGTGTCCCGCTGCAAGCATGTTATCAGATGGACACGCGCACACACGGAGTGCAGACAAGGTGGAAGCGGAAGAGCGAGATCTGACGGCTGCGGTAGGCAGGGCTCTCAAGTCCCACGCATTGACCGTGAGACACACTCTCCACGCCTAACAGATATAATTTCACTCCAAACTTTTGATGAAACTTGAGAGCCCTGCTCACGCATTAATCAGTAACTGGCGGACCAACTTTGTACTATGAAAAAAATCACAAATGAGACTGGTCAGTATATGCCTGGTTGGACCCGTTAGTCTCGCTTGAAACTAAGAAGGGAAAATACAATACCAACAGATTTAGGGGCGGGGGCTTACGTCATCTGAATCACGAGTGACAAAATGGCATTCAGTTTATTAGGGAACGTCACGGTACTGTATAGATAAATTCAACCGAATAACGAATCGCTAACTGTAAACTATCCTTACTGCTGTGTAACGTGTTAAAATGGCCGAGATTCCCGTGCTGATCAGCAGGGACGAAGTTAATAGGCTGCTAAAATATAGAGACTTAGTTCCGCACTTGGAAGTAGCACTGGCCAAATTCTCCAGGCGCAACGCTGAAGAAGTGATACAACCTCTGCGGACTGTTTTACCCCTAGAAAGATACAATGGGTAAGGCGGTGTTTTAACTTTAGATATCATTATAATTACATTGGTTATTATAACTTTGCAACTGGATGTAGCGGTTACATTTTTATTCACCAGATTCCTTGGAGTGATGCCTGCGTATATGGTCCAAGAAAATATTTTGGCCACTAAATTGGTGTCTTTCTACCAACGTGACAAAGACTCTGATTTACCTGCGCACCAGGCCACCGTGCTGCTAATTGACCCGCAACGGGGAAACGTGACTGCCGTGGGTATATAACCGTGGTGCCAGTACCTGTAGGCTGTAATATATCCTTAAACTTATGCGTTAAATTAAGAAATTTTGATAAAACATATGTTGTAGGTATATATGTAATTATTTCATAATGGGCCACACTGATTTGCCCAGCATTTCTCAAACAAATTTTATTAGCAAATTTTATCATAAGGAACTGCACCCCCCCCGCCCCCCGGAAATTTATTGTGTGGGAACTAGTCACATGGACGCCATCCAGTGAGCTGAGACAAAGACTGGACTCCTTTGGTACTGTGTCTCTTAGGAGAAGACTCGGGTACCGCTGGTTTGAATTTGTGTCAGGTCCCGAATGAGGCACATTACCTGCATTGTGAGGGAGCGTCAGTTACGGCACTACGGCCATGTGGAGCGTTTCCCTGAGGGTGATCCGGCTCGCAGGATCCTCATTGCTGAGGACCCGAGTGGCTGGACCAGGCCGAGGGGACGACCACGTAACACCTGTCTGCGGCAGATGGATGGCTATCTCCAGAGGGTGGGACAGGACCGTGTGTCTGCCTGGGGGGTCGCCAGCCGGGATCCCGAGGCGTTTCGTCATGTGGTGGGTGCGGCAACGCGCTGCATCAGCGCATGCTCCCAGACCTGACCTGACCCGACTTAGGGACTAGTCCCCGCCCCAGGGAATTGCATAATTTCCACAGGGGTCGAGAGCAGTGGTTGGTGTTTTCTGGGGGGTGTGAGTCTGAGAACCACTGCTGTAACATTTTACTATGGTTGATATGCTTAGGTTATGGATGGAACTGTCATCACAGAAAAAAGAACAGCAGCAGTTTCAGCTATTTCTACCAAAGTAAGACCTTACTGATTATGACTTTCCTAGCTTAACAAAACAGCAATTAAACATACTGCAGCTTTACAGATCCTGAAATCATCACCGTGTTGCAGCAGACATGGTATGTCCCAATTTTTCCATCTGCAGTTTCTGAGGCCACCCCAGGCTGAGGTGCTGTGTATCCTGGGGTCAGGTTCACAGGCTTTCAGCCACTATGAGATCTTCACACAGATGTTTTCCTTCAAAGAGGTACTGGCAGATTTCACAAAGAAAGAGCTTGAAAAAATGATTATTTTCGTCCTAAACGGGATACAGATTTAAGTAATTTGTTCATTTAACAAAATGAAAACATTATGCATGTTTCAGAATATTGGTTTAAACTAATTGACATGACTCAGTGTATTACTAAAGGCAATTTTATAAATCATCTAAGACTATATATATAAATATTTAATCTCGTCATTGTAGATATATTGTTTGTTTTATGTATTATAGTGGGACTATGTTTTTTATTTATTTTTTGTTATTATTGACACCCCCAGGGTGTATTCCTGCCCTGCCCTGTGCTGCCTGGGATTGCTCCAGGTCTCTCCATGACACTGCTTAGAATACAAAGCTGAAAGATGGGCGAATGGATGGATAGACACCTGGGTTGTAACATCAATGGCATGTTTTATTTTCGCCCACAGATTCGTTTGTGGAGTAGGAGGAAAGAAAGGGCAGAAAGGTTTGCCAGTGTGGTCAGGGGCCCTGTAACTGTGTGCTCCTCCGTGAAGAATGCAGCTGAGGGTGCTGATGTCATAATCACAGTCACCATGGCAAAAGAGCCCGTGCTACGGGGACAGTGGGTGAAGCCAGGTGCCCACATAGTGGGTGAGATTACATCACAGTGTGGGTGGTTGACAATGTATTGTACGACATGTGTGTATGTGTGTGTGTGTGTGTGTTACAGTGATTTATGGAGGTAGAAAGTGGACACGGGTCAATTTTTTGACTAGACTAAAAACCCTCAAGATGTATTTGAATCTCGAAGCACAGCCACAGAGTTTGTGAGAGGGCAGCAGACAATATTTCGCAAAATGCCAAATGTTTTGTGTTCATGTGTAACCTGCAGTTATAGGCGATTTTACCTGGTCAGATGAAAATGCTATTTGAAGATATTAAGTTCAATAAAATGAAACGATGTCTGGTAGCTGTTTGAAAATGTGGCTTGTGTCAGTCATATCAATGTGTAATGATAATTGTATTGTAAATGTAATTACAAATGAGCTGAACTAGAAGGCAAAGATTTCGATTTACCAATCAACCTACGTTCCTACCCTCACCCTTGATCATGAGCCCTCGGTAGTGACCGAAAGAATGAGGTGGTGGATGCAAGCGGCCGGAATGGGCTTCCTCCGCATGCTAGCTGGCCTCAGCCTTAGAGATAGGGCGAGGAGCTCAGACATTCACGTGGGGCTCAAAGTAGAGCCGCTGCTCCTCTGCGTTGAAAGGAGCCAGTTGAGGTGGTTCGGGCATCTATACAGGATTCCTCCTGGATGGCTCCCTGGGGAGGTGTTTCGGGTATGTCCAACCGGGAGGAGGCCCCGAGGCAGACCCAGGACACACTGGAGAGATTATATCTCTTGGCTGACCCTTGGCTGAGGAGTTGGGGGAGGTGGCTGGTGAGGGGGAGGTCTGAATAAGCCCTGCTTAGACTGCTGACCCTAGCGGCCCCAGATAGGCCGCTGAGAATGGAGAATAAAATGTATTTACAAGTTTGTTTATCTGGATGAATGACTGGTTGGGCTCGCTCATCTTGCACTCCCTGCGAGAAAAGCCTAGAGAGACCTAAGTGCACTCGCTGGAAGAGTAACAGTCCTGTTGGTGTTTTGCTTACTAGCTGTAGGAGCCTGTAGGCCAGACTGGAGGGAACTGGATGATGACCTAATGAGGGAGGCAGTGATTTATGTGGACAGCAGGGAAGCAGCCTCTTCGGAATCAGGAGATGTAATCCTTTCTGGGGTACAGTACAATCCTGTATTTTAAAATGCACGCCTGCTAGTCAGTATCATGTACTCAAATAAGAAGCTCAAATTTAAGTTAATTTATACCTGGGTAATTTAGTAGAAGTAGTGGCTCCACCGAATGTATCTCTCTTTGGACAGAGCCGGTTTGATTTCTTTGGTTGGAGTGTTATACTTAAAGAATCTAAGAAATAGATGGCAAATTGGGAAAAAATGAGAAGTTTCTGTGTGTTTTGACATCCTTGTTTTTAGGCTGTTGTATTCGCAGAGCTGGGTGAAGTTATAGATGGAACTAAACCAGCCCACTCTGAGAGAATCACTGTGTTTAAATCTCTTGGTAAGACTCATGGCTACTTCTGCCTCCTTTCTGTTAGAAGTGTAGCAGTGTATCCTCACTTCTTCAGGGTCGGGGCTTCAAATCCATTTTTTAAATATATTAAAAATAGAAGGTCATGATATAGACACTATCAGTAGCATTGTAGTGCGACCTGTACATTATTGTAAATTTTGAATACATACTTTTCCTCTGTTGCGGCATCTCAGGTACCTGAATTCTGTTTTCATTGTTTTCCTCAAAAGGAATGGGCATTCAGGATGCGGTGTCTGCCAAGCTTGTGTTTGACCAGTGGAAGAGCCAGCAGTGAAGAATATGTAGACTCAAACTATTCTTGTATTAATGACACTAACAGTTAAACATGCTATTTGAACCTGAAATAAATGCTAATTAGGTTTTCAAGTTTTATACAATAATTTTGAAAAAATGGAATTATCTGAGTGTGGACAGTAGTAGAAGTCCAGCACTTCAGTGGTGTTATACCTGGGCCATTGTTACAATTAAATAATCTATGAAGTAGATGGCAAATTGGGAAAAAATGAGAAGTTTCTGTGTGTTTTGACATCTTTGTTTTAGGCTGTTGCATTTGCAGAGCTGGGTGAGGTTATAAATGAAACTAAACCAGTCCACTCTGAGAGAATCACTGTGTTTCAATCTCTTGCTCAGATTCATGGCTGCTTCTACCCCGTTTTCATCAAAACTGTCCCAGTACATAGATATTCAGAAACATTTAGCGGGTGCATCTAGTCCAGGGTGTCCCCCTGTCCTGTACCCCATGCTCCAGGCCCTCTCGTGACCCTGCACTGGATCAGTTGTTGGAAGATGGATTCTGTGGGTCCTGTGATGTAGATTAAGGGCATATAGGCCTGGCCTTGGGGGCGTCCTCTTTTTGCAGCCTACAGCTCCCATTATACAGTAAGCATGGAGAAGTCTGTTATTTGAATAAAGCGAATAAGCTAAATACATAACGGAAATACATATTGGAAGACATTCTGGTGTCTCTAAATGGCTAATAGTGTCTATGTGCCCAATAATGGCTTAAAGTTAGCGTAAAATTTCTTGTTATTTTTTTCATTTTTATGCTAAAATATCTTTCGTTAAATATAAGAATATAGATAAATTAATTAAAATTAGTGTGTAAAAGATGGATGAATGACACAGCAGTAAATTCCCAAAACAGAAACGTAGGAGTCATTAGACATTTTACACACTTAGTTTGACAAAATCCATTGCTTAAGAACTTAAAAAGCATTAAGGCTATGTTCTGTACTCATATGGAGAATTCCTCCACATACAAGTTCTCATACAGCTCATACAGTTCCAACGCAATTTGTAGCAGAGTAATAATGTGTGTTGGACACAGGGACATGTTACGTGCTCAATGGAGCAGCGGTACGGCTGGGGATTCCAGATAGCCGCGATGTTCGCTGATTTGTGACCCAGAAGCTATTTTTTTGTTTAGGACAAGCTTTTGGAATTTTGCGAAAGCCATTGGCCACCAGATGCACAGACACCGGACACAAAAAAAGTTTAGAACAGGACTATGGAAATCATGGTCCTCAAGGTCTGAGCCCTGCTGATTTTCCAGCTTTCCTTTACCAGTGAGCCAAGTGTGAAGCCTCTGGCCAGTCATAATCAGTAATTATGAAACTAACTGAAAACACAGCCTGGATTTGGAATTGAGGTCCAGAATTGAATAGTCCTGGTTTAAAAACTCGTAAATGCACAAAATATATGGACAGTGCTGGTTTGGAGGACACCAAGCGTGTTTACGGCAGCCTCTTACATGATATCGCACAGTGATCTCGCAGTGATCTTTGCATTTTGTGTTTCTTTTATATTTTCATTTCGCTCGCCAAAGGGACAGAAAAACTTTACGCGTTTTTTTCAGATTGCGGGGGGCCTGTGCCCCTACCCCACGTGATGTGGTAGGGTCGACTGTATTACAGTCTACAATCTGTATTGCAGATCAGCACTTCAGGTCATTGAACAGCATCCAGCTCATAAATCAAGGTTATTCTGATGGAAGATTGTAATGTGAATAAAATCCCCACTAAATACTGGACATTAACCAGAGCTACCGTTCAAAATGGTATACTGCAAGTTTAATCTAGTAAAGGATTTAAATCATATGGAAAAGATTATTATTTTTTGTGGATAGTAAAGTCTTTCTAAGGGCCACGTATAAGTAGTATTCCCCAATCACACCTTCGCTAAGTGTCCCTGACAACTGTAAGCAATATTGTCTTTATACAATATGGAAGGAAGGATTTAACTTACAGTTTCAGAAAAGCTTTGAGAAGCAAGCAGGTTTCTTTCCTTTTTAAATGTGCAGGGGTTGGGCAATCATCCCACTTCCCTAAACTAACCATAGATGTAAGATTTTATTCAGAAGATCACAATTACCATTAATAACGAGAGACACATACAGGCCTCCCCTATCTCCACCAAGTCACCTAAGGTGAGCTCATACTACAGAGGTTTATCTCTCCCATGTTCCTTTAGAACAGCAGGCAGGTCCTTTTCTTCTTCTTGACTGTTGGTAGACAGGGTACCGCCCTGGCGGCTTCATCAAACACAGCCTTAAGGCCGAGCTGAGTCCGGGCTGAGCACTCCAGGTACTTTACCGCTCCTGTCCAACGTAGTAAGAGGTGGGGGCCAAGCAGAGCAATTAGCACATCAAAGATCCTGGGCTTACCATACAAGGAGAGTATGGATAGAGAAACCCCACCCAGTCTGTATAAACTCAAGACTCCAGGTGCATCTGAGGGAAAGAAAGATTCTACAACATGTTTCCTCCAGTATCTACAGAACACAGCTCATTATTTTGCTCTTTCGTTGTGAGCACTGTGTGTTATGCATTTGCTGCTGTTCTTGATGGAAATGACAATGCACATATCCAAAGTCAACTTAAGCAGCATTGGCCAATTTTAACTGGGAGCTCAGCAAATATGGCCACTACAGTGAAGGATAGAGGTGAAAATAAAAAAAACAAATTGGCAGCAATTATCCCCCCCTTTTCATAGTTAGGTCCTGTAGAATTGATTGTTTGCACTTGAATTAAACCTACTGCCTGATCATAATAGATATACTATACATGGGCAAGTCTTTGGGCGCTTTTCCACTACACCAGGTACCGTACTTTTGGTATGGTACTTCCACTATTTTCCCTTTTCCATTAACTTCTGGTTGAGTACCAGTACCAGTTTACCAACTGTTTTCAAGTCGACGTTCGTATTGTGTTTCAGAGGGAGATCGACATTGGTTTTGTCGAACCAATCGACAAAATAAGTGTTTCAAGTCCCACCCCAAAGTACCGAAGTACCAAAGAAGTACCCCAGCTGGTTTGGCACTTTCGGTATCGGTACTTTTGGTACTCGTACTTGACTGGAAGTCAATGGAAAAGGGAAAGTACCAGAAGTACAGTACTGTGTACCGTGGTGTGGCGGAAAAGTGCCCTAAGACAAGGGGCACAGAACAGGCAGGGACCAGACCAGGAACCAACAGGATAGATAAGAGACAAACCAGGAACCAGGGACGAATACCAGACATCAGCAGGGACCCGGGAGAAGAAGAGATGGAGACTGACACCAGTTTTTACGGCAGTAAAAAACCAACAACTTTAAGTACCATACTTTTGGTATTTTCTTGAAGTACCAAAAGTACGGTACCTGGTGCGATGAAAAAGCACCCTTTAATCTAAAGTCAGAGCTATCCCCTAAGGTAAACAAGCAGGGGGTCTTATAGCCATGAAATAATTCCCCACACATTTAAGTATCTGGATTTACAGGACTATAATCACAAACCAATCTCTTTAGCCATGGTCAAGCCCTGAGGGTAGGTGATGGGGGTGAGATTCTTCTCTTTCAGCTCCTCAATGGTATCCTTGTCATCCCTCAGGTCAAGCTTGGTGCCTACAAGGATGATGGGAGTGTTGGGACAATGGTTCCTGACCTCTGGATACCACTGCAGAGAGAACAGGACCATCATACTTTGATCATTGTGTCATTAGTATACACATATATTTAAACACACAATCTAACATACAGCTCATGTTGCATGTCACCTTTTGATGCTATAACTATGCTTGGATTCAATGGCTCACCTGGAAGACTATTAGCCGTGTTAAACAACATACATGTGTCTTTTTGTTATGAGGAAAGGTTTGTATCCCTTTAACGTTCAACTAAGATAGTATGCCCTTCGCAGTAACAATTTTCAAATTCATGTTTGTTATTTTTGAGAGTGTGATATTTGCAGGCAATGCAACAGAAATCCATCAACAAGGGAGATTTGCTTGGAGAAAATACATGGAAATTCACTTTGTTTATGTCCAAAAGTACATAACTAACACCATTACATTAAGAAGGCTTATTGTGCCAATTACATCACACTATATAGACAGTAATAACTGTTCGGGAAGAGACGCTTACCTTTGCACGGACATTCTCAAATGAGGCAGGACTCACAAGGGAGAAGCAGATCAGAAAGACATCCTAGTAGGAAACTTCAGTTTATCAAAAATATGCTGAGAAATGTACCTCAGTTTGCCAATTTTATCTTATGAATACTGACTCAACATTACTGATGTGTCTAAACCACTGAGAATTAATGTGATTGGTTACCAGGTACAAGGAATCACAAGAACACTAAAAACAGTTCCGGCACGTGGCAGCTGGAGCATACAAAGAGCTGATGTCAGATTTAAAATTGTTCGGTTACTAATATTTATTCCATTTCAATACGTGGAATACTCACAGGCTAGCTAACAGGTTGTCATGAAGATGTACATGAGAGCATCTTGTGTGACGTACTGCTACACTGACCACCTTACAGAGGGCACGTTGGCTAATGTGTAATGATTATATCCTGTTATACAATGCAGCCAACAAGTACCTGCATAAATTTTGAAAAAATCCAGATTTACATTTACACAAGCTGGTAGGATTATATTATAGGAAAAATACTGGTCAAAACTTTTGTGGGGACTCTCCATTCATTTCTATGGGAAAAATGCTAATGCTAACTATGCTAACCGTAACCCCTACCCAGCCATAACCATAACCATAAGTTACCAAACAAAATACAAGAGTTTTTTGCATTTCTAGTGTTTTGCTTGCAGTCATGGATTTTTAGAAAATTGAGTTTTCCCTTTTGCGGACCGATAACCTGGTCCTCATAAGGTAGAAATAACGAGTATTCATCACGCTGTGGGGACAACACACACACACACACACACACACACACACACACACACACACAAATACACACAAAATAATTATCATCAATACAAGCAGTTACAGAGTCACCCACCCATTTACACACTACTAACATGTTTCTTAATAAGTAACATAACTTTATCAGCCCTGGGCTTAATATTTATTTACCAACTTACCGTCTGAGGGTAAGACAGAGGACGCAATTTGTTATAGTCTTCTATCCCCGAAGTATCCCATAGTTCCAGATTCACCAGCCTCCCATCCACTATCACACTGGAGGAGTAGCTTTCGACCCTAAGATGAAAGTGACATGTATCAGTGTACTTAAGGTCTTACACATGTATTACAATGCAGTATCAGCCATGGGCTCTCAGGCAGACACTTACACTGTGGGAACGGATATTTCCGGAAAAACATTGTAGGTGTAGCTGATGAGCAACAATGTTTTACCCACCGGCCTGGAAAACATGGAATTTTATTATAAGACATATAAAAAATCAGGAACCTCATTTACCAGATTTTGCTTAAATTTCAGCATGAAAGTATGCATACTAGTGAAGCAGTCAAGACTACCTAAACCAAGACCAAGTCATTACCAAGACCAGAGTGTATTGAGACTGAGACAAGACCAAGACCAAGACAAGTTATGATCACTAATGTTTGAGTCTACATAACACACACTATAAAATGTGGAGCACAGGCACTATCTTGGGGCTAGGCAGTATGACCTAAAATTTGTGATACCGTATAATTTGAACCATGGACATTTTTTCTTAAAATTTCAATATAAATGCTTCTGTAAAAATGTAACATTTTTTCAAATAAGACACACCTTATTGGTTGTATTTGAACTTTGAAGCAGGACATTTTACACCCAATCACAGTACTGTGTTAGCCCTTTGGACCCTATCCATTTTTGAGCATTTTTCTATCCCTTTGACTTCAGGCTCATTACATTGTATGTACATTGTACGCTTTATGGTTTTCTTTCCAGGATATTCTGGGCTACTCAAATATGTCATTGTTGTTAACTCAATAATAAAACAATTGCAACAAACTATTATTGGAATACCTTTTTACTCTCATTCACTTCCTTCACCTTCAATATCGGCTCTACACAGAAAAAAAATGCCACCCCACCACATATGCGCAAACCACTGTAACAACAAAGTGAACACACAATATTTGAACAATACACTTTTTAAAATATATAAACAACAACAATCTCATTCTTTTTGATCATGGACTGCCACAATTACAAGTGCTACACTCCATCAGTAAATGTTTTTAGGAGCAGCATACCAGACGTCCCTTTCTT
>JAAGVU020000092.1:16555114-16594142 GCA_011763525.2 Mormyrus iriodes | reverse complement strand
AACAGTTTTGCAAGGAAGAATGGAGTAAAATTGCAGTGTCCAGATGTGCAAGCCTGATTGAGACCTATCCACACAGACTCCGTGCTGTGATTGCAGCCAAAGGTGCATCTACTAAATACTGACTTGAAGGGGGTGAATATTTATGAAATCACTTATTTTATGTTACATATTTTTATTTGTTATTATTTTGTAGAAATCAGTTTTCACTTTGACATTAAAGGGGTTTTTGTTTTTTTTTTGTCAAAAAAGTCAAATTATGTTGATCATGATTGATTTATAAAAGCAAAAAAGGGTGAAACATCCAAGGGGGTGAATGCTTTTTATAGGCACTATAAATGAATTGGAATGCTTAAATTGACCATATGTGTGAGTGTGCAGCCTGCAATATTTTGTTGGTTCCTACTTTGCGCCAATTGTCATGTATTTATTATATTATATTATCCATCCATCCATTTTCTGCCTCTTATGCGGTGTTGGGTCGCGGGGGCAGCAGTCTAAGCAGGAATGCCCAGACCTCCCTCTCACCGGCCAGCTCCACCAGGGAAAGGCGTTCCCAGGCCAGCCGGGAGATATAATCTCTCCAGCGTGTCCCGGTCTGCCCTGGGGCCTCCTCCCGGTTGGACATGCCCAAAACACCTCCCCAGGCAGCCATCCAGGAGGCATCCTAGATAGATGCCCGAACCACCTCAACTGGCTCCTTTCGATGTGGAGGAGTAGCGGCTCTACTTTGAACCTCTCCCGAATGTCCGAGCTCCTCACCCTATGTCTAAGGCTGAGCCCAGCCAGCATACGGAGGAAGCTTATCGCCGCTTGTATCCACGATCTCATTCTTTCGACCACTACCCAGAGCTCATGACCATAGGTGAGGGTAGGAACGTAGTTCGACCAGTAAATTGAGAGCTTTGCCTTCTGGCTCAGCTCCCTCTTCACCAAAACAGAATGTTACTGCAGATCTGCACCGATCCGTCTGACGATCTCTCGCTCCCTATTTCCATCACTCATGAACAAGACCTCGAGATACTTGAACTCCTCTGCTTGAGGCAGTAACCCATCCCCCACCAGGAGAGGACAATCCACCCTTTTCCGGTTGAGAACCATAGCCTCAGATTTGGAGGTGCTAAACCTCATCCCGGCCGCCTTACACTGCAAACCGCTCCTGCACATGCTGCAGGTCACAGCCCAATGGCGCCAACAGGACCACATTATCTGCAAATAGCAAAGACGCGATCCTGAGGCCCCCGATTATATTATATTATATTATATTATATTATATTATATTTATGTTAAACATACACGATTACTTGATGACGTCAGTTTAATCGGTAGATTGCTTGATTTTTGTATGATCAATAATGACAGCACGAATTTGATACTTGTCCACAGAACTGATAACTGAAAAACATTTACAGCTGGAGATATGGCAGAACCAAAACTCCTCCAATAGCAACACCACTGATATACTGTTAACTGAATGCTAATAACTGAACGTTGGTAACTTTGTTTCATGAATGTAACAGACTTTAATTTTTATTGCAAAAATGAGTGATTTATTTTTCTCTTAAAGATACTCTGTAGAACAAAGCCTGGTCTTTTATAATAAAATTCCATGTTTTCCAGGGCTGCAGGCAAAACATGCTTGCTGATCAGCTACACCACCAATGCTCTCCCAGGAGAATACATTCCCACAGTGTAAGTGTCTGCCTGAGTGCCCATGGCTGATACTGCATCGTAATACATGTGTAAGAGCTGAAATACACCAATACATTTCACTCTCCTCTTAGCTTCGACCTCTACTCTGCCAATGTGATCTTGGATGGGAAGCCAGTAAACCTGGCACTTTGGGATACTGCAGGGCAAGACGACTATGACAGATTGCGTCCTCTGTCTTACCCTAAGACAGTAAGTTGGTAAATAAATATAAGGGGTGATCAGGCGTGATAAGGATATGTTCCATGTTAAGGTACACATTAGCAATGTCTATAATCTTTGCTGGGAGGGTAACTTAGTCAGTGCTGGTTGGTGATGACTATTAGTATATTAGTGTGTGTATTATATATATATATATATATATATTTTTTTTTATCTGTATAGATCATTCTCTGAACTTTAACAGTGCCCCATATGTGTGTGTGTGTTGCATGCACTGCAATCTGTACCAGTGGGGTCTGATGTGCTTTTTGTGAAAAGCTGAAAAGTGATGGTGTTTCATTCCATTAGCACAAACTCCACTCTGTTTCACCACCCATGGAGCATAGTCCAATTATTGTAAAGGAGCTCTGTGAATTTTGATTAATGCCATTCCTTCGCTTTGCTAGTGTATGGACATGCTGTACCAGCAGTTAGTCAATATTTTATATTCCTATAAAACAGCTGAAGCAGTAGTTTTGTGGAGTGCTGTTTATTATGTATTTTTTGCGGTTTCTAGTTTTGACCAGTATTTTTCCAATAATATAATCCCACCTGGTTGTGTAAATGTAAATCTCAATTTTTTTTCAGAATTTATACAAGTGCTTATTATTTGCATTGTGTGAAAGCAGATAATCATTTGACATTAGTCGAGGTGCTATCTGTGAGGTGATCAGTGTAGCAGTACGTCACACAGGATGCTCTCATGTACATCTTCACAAGGTTTATGATACCAGCTCTGTATATATTCAGCTGCCATGTGCAGGAACTGTTTAGGATTCCTGTTATTCCCTGTACCTGGTGACCAATCACATTAATTCTCAGTGGTTTAGACACATCAGTAATGTTGAGTCAGTATTCATAAGATAAAACCAAGCAAACAGATACATTTCTCAGGATGTTTTTCATAAACTGAACATTTCTTGCCAGGATGTCTTTGTGATCTGCTTCTCCCTTGTGAGTCCTGCCTCATTTGAGAATGTCCGTGCAAAGGTAAGTGTCTCTTTCCAAAGAGTTATTACTGCCTATATAGTGTGGTGTAATCGGTACAATAAATAAATATTTATTTTATATTCTTAAATATAAAACTGTTAGTTATGTACTTTTGGATATCAACAAAGTGAATTTATATGTATTTTCTCAAACCAAATCCCCTTGTCTATGGATTTCTGTTGCATTTTCTGCAAATTTTGCATTTTCAAAAATAACAAATATGCATTTGAAAAATGGATACTGCGAAGGGTATATATGCTCAGCCGAACATTAACGGCATATGGAAAATGCCACATAACAGTATGAAGAAACGTGTGCTGTCTATCAGTGTTGAAGGCCCATCAATTTGGGCATTCATACCATCACAGGAGACGCGCAACATGATGCCACAAAGATCACCTCCGAGACAAGGGTTCCAAGGCACGTTTCTTAATTTAGAGGCAGACAAGGGAAGGTCGGTAACGCAAGCAGGGTCGGAGCCGGGATCTGTCCACACGGGTCGTCAGTAGCCAAATCGCGAGCCGATGCCGTAATCCAGGAGACAGGAGCTGAGGGTCAAAGAGCCGGGGAGTCTAGCCGAAGACGCAGACACACGATGAAGGGCAGACCACAGGGGAAGTCAAGGAGAGGGCGGATCGGAAGGAGAAAGGGCAGGAGGTGCAGGGAGCTCGGGCAGGGAGAGAAAGACGGTACGTAACTGGGGAAGGAAGAAATCAAAGAACCGCTCAGTAAGGGCATGACCACAATACCTCGCCCCGACGGTAGGCTTAAGACTGCTACCATTAATCAGGGGAGATGGGATTCAGCTGGGAGCGTGGTTGCGGCGGGGTAGGCGTGACACATGAACCCTATAGCTGATTGTGCGTTTAAATGAGTGTGCATACTGGTGACACGATAACCAATGCATGATGGTCCTGTTCCCTCCACAGTGGTATCCAGAGGTCAGGAACCATTGCCCCAACACTCCCATCATCCTTGTAGGTACCAAGCTTGACCTGAGGGATGACAAGGATACCATTGAGAAGCTGAAAGAAGAAGAGCTCACCCCCATCACCTACCCTCAGGGCTTGGCCATGGCTAAAGAGATCGGTTTGCGACTTTAAATCCAGATCCTTAAATGTGTGGGGATTTATTTCATGCTTGTTTATCTTGGAGGATAAACTCTGACTTCAGATTAAAATCATGTGCATACTTAGGATAACTATAATTATCCAGCAATAGGTTTAATTATAGTGCAGACAAAAGTCTTAGGCAGTAAAAGAAGACTTGAGTTTATACGGATGGAGGTGGGGTTTCTCTATCCATACTCTGCTTTTATGGCAAGCCTAAGATCTTTGATGTGCTAATTGCTCTGCTTGTCCTCCCATCTCTTACCATGCCGAACAGGAGCAGTGAAGTACCTGGAGTGCTCAGCCCAGACTCAGCTCGGCCTTAAGACAGTGTTTGAAGAAGCTTACCGGGCAGTACTCTGAAAGCCGCCAGCCACGAAGAAATAAAGGAACTACCTGATGCTCTGAAGGGACACGGGAGAAATAAATCTGTGACTGAGCTCACCCTGGGTGACTTGGTGGGAGTAGAGGATGCCTTTATGCGTCTCATAATTAACGATAATTGTGGTCTTCTGAATAAAATATTCCATTTATGGTTAGTTAATGATTGCCCAGCTGTAACATCTGCACACATAAAAAGATAAAGAATGCATATACTACTGTGTTGCATCACCAATTCTTTTAAAAGAAGTGATAGACATGCCCATCCAAAATTTTTCTTATGTATTGCTGGCATCAAATTCAAATTGTGCATGTATTTGTCATAAAACAATAAAATTTTTCAGTTTCAACATTTAATATATTGTCTTTGTTTTATTTTCAATTAAAATTTTAGTTTATATTCTTTACAAAACATTGCATTTTTTTATGTACATTTTACACTGCGGCTAAGCATACTAGAGGTATGCGCATGACGTCACAGCAGGCGGAAGTCACTGCGCTCATACTCACTGAGTGGCAAAGAAACTGAGTGGCAGCGAGTTCAGCTTGAATGCTGCTAGAGCACATCTAAAACGGGAACGAGCTATCGTGCGATTGACAGTACAAATCGATTTCACAAGAAATAGTCTTTTTACAGACTGCTGAAAACTAAATACGTAAGTATCGGACGTGGATCTGTCACATGTAGCCCATACCGATCCGTCTAACCGTGCAGTCACACCGTAAGCAGCAAGAGCGTCAAAGCGACCAGAAGTCATTCATTCTCTATGGGAGGGCGCGTTGCCAGTGTCACTACTAAAAATGTTACACCTACCGAAAATATAACTTCCGCTACTACAAATGCACACCATTACCACGCATGCGTCTACGAGACCACATTTTCCGGCACTTACATGATTTAGTAATTAATACAATTATCATTCTTGGATTTTTTTTTCTACATAAGAATAGATTTTTGAAACAACAACCAAACTTAAACATTTTTCATAAGGATTTATACCATTATTTTACTTCATTTAAATTAATTGTGGAAAAAAAATGCTCTGAGGCTCTGCAGTTTGGAAGAGGAACTCGAGCTTAATAAGAATCGTTAGTTGATGACTATTGCGTGTGTGTGTGGGTGCCCGCCATATGAGGTTCGGAGTAAGCGGGGCAAAGAGCGCGATGGGTAGAGTGTGTGTCGGAGGTGTGTGTAATAAACGCCATCTAATAGACAAGAGCCTTTGCCTCATTGACTCGGTGCGATGGCGAGTGACCGAACGCGCTGGTATGCCAGAATATAGTGCCTCTGACGTCGATATCTACGGTAACTGATTAGTGTCGATATGCTAGAAAATTCAGAAACCACTTACCCACGTGTTAAATGGATTTTAGATTTATGTTTTTATGAAGAGAAAAGCATTCATGTTATATTTTGAGAGCAGTGTTATAAATGGACAAAAAGTCCGTTGATGGACGGTTGAGTGAATGTTGTGCCTGCTATATTTAACCCATGCAAAAGATACAGACATGCATTGATTATCTGGTGGTTATCAAGTCTGTGAATTTTTTATTTTGAGATTTGTGTTCAGAATAAAGAAAATGACTATACTGAATAAATGTATATTTGCAAACAAGTAAAGAAGCCCACACATTGCTTTATTAGGATTGTACTATCACTTTTGGTTTTAATTTAAAACTCTACATTTAATACACATAACCGAAAATATTGTGCATTGCTATTCTGCTTAAAAATATTGATATGATTTTTGAGAGGCATATCGCTGCAGCCAGGAGCCGAATGTCGAATAGGAGGCACAATATGAATGGGTTTTGTGACCAGGGGACTGTTGTCATCTGATACCCTAAAGGCTGGTTCATACACTATATTGCCAAAAGTATTGGGAAACTTGCCTTTACACACACATGAACCTAGATGACAACCCATTCTTAATACATAGGCTTTAATATGGAGCTGGCCCACCATTTGCAGCTATAACAGCTTCAACTCTTCTGGGAAGGCTTTCAACAAGGTTTAGGAGTGTGTTTATGGGAATTTTTGACCATTCTTCCAGGAGAGCATTTGTGAGGTCAGGCACTGATGTTGGATAAGAAGGCCTGGCTCGAAGTCTCCACTCTGATTTATCCCAAAGTGTTCTGTCAGGTTGAGGTCAGGGCTCTGTGCAGGCCAGTCAAGTTCTTCCACACCAAACTTGCTCATCCATGTCTTTACAGACCTTGGTTTGTGAACTGGTGCACAGTCAAACTGTTCCCACAAAGTTGGGAGCATGAAATTGTCTGAAATGGCTGCGTATGCTGAGGCATTAGGAGTTCCTTTCACTAGAACTAAGGGGCCAAGGCCAACCGCTGAAAAACAACCCCACACCATTATCCCCTATCCACCAAACTTTACACTTGGCACAATGCAGTCAGGCAAGTACCGTTCTCCTGGCAACCACCAACCCCAGACTCGTCCATTGGATTACCATACAGAGAAGCGTGATTTGTCACTCCAGAGAATACGTCTCCACTGCTCTAGAGTCCAGTGGCGGTGTGCTTTACACCACTGCATCCAACACTTTGCATTGCATTTGGTAATAAGCATAAGCCTTGGATGCAACTGCTCGGCCATGGAAACCCATTCCATGAAGCTCTCTATGCACTGTTCTTGAGATAATCTGAAGGCCACATGAAGTTTGGAGGTCTGTAGCTACTGACTCTGCAGAAAGTTGGCGACTTCTGTACACTGTGCACCTCAGCATGCACTGTCCCCGCTCTGTGATTTTACGTGTCTTTCCACTTCATGGCTGAGTTGCTGTTGTTCCCAGTTACTTCCACTTTGTTATAATACCACTAACAGTTGACCGTGGAATATTTAGTATCGAGGAAATTTCACAAATGGACTTATGCACAGGTGGCATCCTATCATGATACCATGCTTGAATTTACTCAGCTCCTGAGCGACCCATTCTTTCCCAAATGTTTGCAGAAGCAGTCTGCATGCCTAGGTGCTTGATTTTATACACCTGTGGCCATGGAAGTGATTGAGACACCTGAATTCAATGATTTAGAGAGGTATCCCAATACTTTTTCGCAATATAGTGTACTTCTCTGCACGCATACTCGCAAACGTGACCACACAAGCTTTTGTGATGCATTTGACTCCATCGTGTGTCTCCGTGGACGAACGTGTGCTTCACTCCAAATTTATGTCCACACGGTGGTGATTGACTCGCTAGTGTCCACTACCAACATGGATGCTTTTGTCAAGCATGTGTGAAGACTTGTCTTGAATTAAAAATCTTGCGCCAGCCAGTTGACCAAAGCTTGCAACCCTGTGAGCTAGCTCTCTAATTTTGTAAAACATAGAGAAACTAACACAAAACTTGTGCTATGTGTGCCTGGGATATCAGAATAATAATTTATATTATCATTATTAATAATATTGGTTAATTAATTAGCAGTGTGGATACGTGACTGTTGCGCTTGTGTGGAGAAGTATGAACAAGCTTTAACCCTAACCGTTGTGATAAACCCCTCCTGCTCGACATTGCCCCTCCGCTGCAGGCTGCAGCCAGGACCCGGGAGCGGAATGTCGAGTAGGAGGGGCAATATCGAGTAGGAGAGGTTTATCACTTGGTCAGGTCAGGTTGGGGAGCATGTGCTGATGCCACACACACCACATAACGAAATGCCTCGGGATTCCAGCTGGCAACCCCCCTAGACAGACACATGGTCCAGTCCCACCCTCCGGAAATGACTACCCATCTGCTGCAGCCTGGTGTTATGTGGGTGTCCTCTTCACTTGGTCCAGCCGCTCGGGTCCTCAGCAATGAGGATCCTGTGAACTGGATCACCCTCAGGGAAGCGCGCCACATGGCCGTAGTGCCGTAACTGATGCTCCCTCACAATGCAGGAAATGTGCCTCATTCGGGACTCCCCTAGCAACCGCTCGTTTAGCACAAAGTCAAACCAGCGGTACCTGAGGATTCTCCGTTAGAGACACAGTACCAAAGGAGTCCAGTGTTCGTCTAATCTCACTGGATTGCGTCTATGTGTCACAGCTATACAGCAAGACAGGGAGCACCAGGACTCTAAAGCCTTGGACCTTTGTCCTGTTGCACAGATATTGGGAGTGCCACACACCCCTTTCCAGCAACCTCATGACCCCCCATGCTCTCTCAATCCGTCTGCTGACTTCATAGGACATGAATGTCGCTGCCGAGGTAGGTGAACCTCTCAACGAGGTTGACACTCTCCCCACAGACAGACATACTACTGATGATTGTGCCTAAGAAGTCATTAAAGGCCTGGATCTTGTTTTTTATCCAGGACACTTACAATCTCAGACACTCAGCCTTCTCGCTCAGTCTCTCAAGAGCCCCAGTCAGAGCCTCCATTGATCACACCATCGTCAGAAAAGTCAAGATCAGTGAATTTTTCTTCACCAACGGATGCCCCACAACTGCCGGACCCAATGACCCTGCCTAACACCCAGTCCATGCAAGCATTGAACAGAGTAGGAGCAAGAACGCACCCCTGGTGAACCCCAGAGTCAACTGGGTAAAAACGCAGAGGTTCTTCCTCCACTCTGCACCGCACTCACAGTACCAATGTACAGGCCGACCATGACGTCCAGCAGCTTCGGGGGATCCCGCGAAGTCTCAGGATGTCCCACAGGGCAACTCAATCAACTGAGTCAAACACTTTACGGAAATTGACAAAGGTTGCAAAGAACCTCTGACGATATTCGCTCTTGCGCTCGATGAGAATCCTCAGTGCCAGGATGCAGTCGATGGTAGACTTCGTAGGTGTAAAACCAGACTGCTCCAGTCTCTGGCAGGCGAGCAAGTGGTCACGGATCCTGATAAGGATGACCCTTGTGAGGACCTTTCCCGGCACTGAGAGCAGTGTTACCCCCCTGTAATTGCCACAATCAAGGCGGTCACTCTTCCCTTTCCAGATAGGGACAACAAGTCCCGTTTTCCAGTCAGTTGGGATGACGCCTGTCTCCCAAATAGAAGCAAAGATTGTCTGTAATGCCAGGAGGACAGCCTTACCACCAGCTTGGAAGAGTTCACTCCAGATACCACAGATCCCTGCAGCCTTCCATACCTCCAGCTGATTTACCTCCCGTGCAATCTCAGTGAGATTGGGTGGTTCACAGCTGATTTCTGGATCATCCTCAAGAACCATGGACCCAGAGATGTCCAGCATACTAGCCAAGGGATCAGCTTTAAACAACTGCTCAAAGTAGCCAGCCCAGCGGGTCACAACTGCAGTGTCCTCTCTAAGAATCGTTCCATCACCTGCCCTGATTGCAAGTCTCCGAGGAACAGATTCAGATGTACGTAATGCATGGATTCCTCTGTTACTAGACCACAGATGGTGTATCAAATGCTCACAGATTCGTCTAACAAACGCCTCATCTGCCCTCAGAACCCTCAAGCTGTCCTCCTCAGTTTCCGCGACAGACAGGAGTTGCCACTAAGTCGTACGCTGCGACTCCTCTCGAGAATATCCACGGTGCCCTGTGAGATGAAACACCTACTTCTGGGAACACCAGCAACACGAACACAACTTCAGGGTCTTATCATGGAAGGTCTCCCCTATTACATTAGAGTCGGAAGTCTGCAAGTCTGCAAGTTCCTCACACAAACTGCATACAAACTCAGCAGAAACAGTTTGATCTTAGAGTCTGCCAAGTCCAGCCTCCTTCCCCTAGTAGGCAATAGCATACTGATCTAAGCTGAATATTCAGAGTAGCAACAACAAGTCTATGGTCAGAATTGACAAATCGGGCACTTCTGTAGACCCTGCAGTTCTGCAGGAGCCTCCAGCGTCTGCCCACAAGGATGTGATCGATCTCCTTTGCCACACCACCGGTATTGGAGTACTAAGTCCAACAATGCGGCTCAGGGCGTTGGAACCAGGATCCAGCAACACGCAGTGTCTGACCTTTTGCAAAGTTGAGGAACATGGAGCCATTTTCACCCCAGTCACCAGACCCATGGGGACCGACACAATCCTCATAGCCAGCCCTGTCAGTGCCAGTGGTGGCATTGAAGTCACCCATGACCAGAGGAGTGTTACCTTGTGGGCACCCATCAACCACCGAGTGAAGTTGTGAGCAAAATGTCTCCCTCAATGAGACATCACTCACCGCAGTTGGAGCATACCCTGAAACAACAGATAAGACACCGAAGGAGTGCCTTAACCTGAGTTTCATAATATGCTCATTGAAAGGGGTGACATCAGCCACCATCGGGAGGAGCCGATCCACCACAGCAACAGCTATTCCCTGAGTATGGCATCCATCAGAGCGACCAGACCAAAAGTAAGATGTGGCCTACAGAGATGTGTCCACTCCCCGGTCTGCATACCTCAGAGAGTGCCGCCACTGAAATGCAGAGTCTACAAAGCTTCCTTGACAGCAGAGGAAGATGGTCATCTTGCCGGAGAGACAGGACATTCCACGTGCCTTCCTGGGTGGGCCGCCTCAAGCTGGGACCCAAGTGTCGCCATGCAGTGGGCGATGCCTCTGCACCACACCAGCTCCAATCCCTAACCGGCTTGACCCTATTAGCTCTCTGACAGTTTAGACTCTTCCAGGGATGAGGCTCCCTAAGGCTTACCCCCATCCCCTTCATAGTGCGTGCAGCCTTACTATAGGCGGCTGCAGCAGAGCTACTCCCTAAGCAGAAGGGTGTCGTGCCTGTATAAATCGAGCTGTCATGAGGTGTTTTACGGTGGCTGGAGTGCCAATCCTGCCACCAACCCCCAACATTTTTTTCCCTGCAAATTGGAGGACCGCTTGCAGGGCCGGATGCAGTTTAACGTCATACCGTTATCATGTGGGTTAGGGTTAAAGCTTGTTCATGCTTCTCCTCTCAAGCACGACACTCACATATCCACACTGCATATGTGTACACGGAAATGTTCATAGTTCTCTTGCGTACAAGGTACCGTATTAATATTAGTAATAATAATAGTAATATCATGATTATCATTATTACTATTATTATTACCATTGTTATTATTGCTATTATTATTTAAATAATGATAATATAAATTATTCTGATATTCCCAGCACACGTAGCACAAGGTTTGTGTCCATTTCTGTGTTTTACAAATTCAGAGAGCCAGCTCACAGACGTACTCGACATTGCCCCTCCTACTCGACACTTGACTCCCGGCTGCAGCTATACGTACCTGTGGTTTTTGGTCCTTATAGCCCAGCTCTACTGAACATACCGAGGGGGAACATGAAGTTCCCCAAGTGACGAACTGAGGGAGATCCGTTTTGTGTGTTTGTTAGCTCACTATGACTACGTTTATAAGCGATAACCCGATTAAGGTGTTTAAAACCTTAACACGATTACTGCGTCTACATGACTAACTCCGTCATCGGGTCATTAAAAACTTACGTAAAAATTTTAATCTGTTTGCCCTCCATCAAATTACCCGTGAGTGGCTAACTGAATGGGGGTTCAATTGTCCTTGCTATGCGTTATAGACCTTGTGCACAGTTAAACAGTCAGCTAAACTCAATCCAAGATTGAATCAAACTAACCTCACATTATTTCGTGAATCCGTCTAACTTAAATGCCTTTAAGATGTATTTGCATTGCATTTGTGCTGTGGTAATATTTAATTTTTTTTGCAGTACTAATAGACGACTGCATTTTCATTCACTGTTAATGTGAAGTGCTTTCGCAGAAATATTGCTTTTGTTCGTTATTTGAACCCTCAATCTATATGCGCTGTCTTCCTCCAGTCATATTGCCGCGTAATGGAGAAGGGAAATTTTAATTGATGATTTTTAATACTGGAGTAATCGTTGCTTCGTCATACACTTTTTGTGTATAATCATAATACATTTATCAGTTATATTATTGCAAGCGTATAATGATTTGAGTGCTTATAAAAATTTGTACTCAAATGACTCGAACAATTTTGTCAATGTTATGACGTGAAATAACCCGTGTATGGGGGTCTCAGGGCTGTATTTTCGTATTCCATTATCTACCTCCTTTTAGCTTGCTTCTAATATTGCACACTAGAGGGCAACATGTTCTGATTTCATTATGCAAGTGACTCCATGCTCAGTGGATCCGTGTGTAAGGATGGCTAAAAAATGAACAAACTTAAATATGGAAACAGCTGGAATCAAGGCAGCAGTTCAGTAGCTTTTTGAGATCCTTTGTTGTAACGTTATTTTTGAAAGCTAAGTCCTTGTTTTGGCCCTGAGTACTATATTGCAGACTCTAAATGCATTGCTAAATATAGGATCAAATGTTTTCAAATGTTTTATTCCCAAGCAAGTAATCAGGCTTGTCATTTAAGTTTTTAAGGATATCCTTCTTGTTTCATTCATTACATGTACTTTGCAGTTCACCTCAAAATGCACAAATACTACATTATGATGGACCTCATCAGCTGAAGTTCTTGTTGATGAGGATTATTTAATCATACTTCTTTGCAACTTGTGGAGCGTGTGCGTAGTCCAGGATGTAAGTAAGTTAATACCGGCATATCTTATAAAGGTTTCAAAGTACAGCTAGCCTACTTGTAACACTTATTGCATTGTTAAGTGTGCTCATTGCAAAGAGATTTGTAAATTGCTGACACTTGAAATCCCAGCCTTATTCAGCAACTTTAGAACAAGTTAATCTGAAATCTACCTCAACCGCTCATAGCTCTAGCTGTCCTCTTTCCTTCAGTTTCTATTTAAATACAACTGTTAATTAGAGTTGCTATGGCAACTGCATCTCCATGTGGCAATCCCCCTTCCCCCATTTATGCCCTTATTCCAGTAAAGAATAGGATTATGTTCTGTGTGATTTACTTGTGGAAAAAAAGGTTTTAATGTGGTAAACAATATTACGGAGGGAACTAAGAAAGAGATAAATGAATGGATAAGCAGTTTTATCGGTATGCTGAGCTCAGCAGGGCATCAGCGCCATAAAGGAAAGTGAAAATGAAAAATGAGGAGACTACACAATTAAATACTTCCGGCTATGCAGAGCAGTTAGTCTCAGTTTCAATGTACATTTTACTGCATTGCTAAGTTCACTTGTGCCTTCGTTTTGTAACGTCACAGTGTTTTTGTGTTTCTGTGGGTAGTCCTTTTGTGTATTGTTATCTGCTTTGTTGTAAAGTATTTGCTTTATTTTCAAAATGAGTGTATGTTTCAGATTGTCAGTCCAGGTAGCTTCACATTTTATCTAGTTAAGGTATTTTCTCATGAGCAAGCTTCAATAAAACAAGTAACTTGGAGTAGTCAAGTGTTGTCCCCAACCTTTGTTTGTTTTATTGTACCTTGGAGTCAAAGTTTTAGCCAGTAGTATTCAACATTACTGGAACGTTATTTGTTCTGATGACATTCGTTTGTGGCAATGTAACACTGCCTATGATCCTATAGGTGTATCAAATAAAGGAAGAAATATGTTGCAGCAGGAAGGACTGCCTGTTTAAAAATAAGATAGTGAGGTAAGCGTTTGGCAAGATAAGACTTTCCTTGTATTGTCATTCTCTGGACCTCACAGCCAAGAGATATTTGCCTAAAAGTGCCGTCGAAAGTCTGTAGGCCGTTAATATGTAAATGTATAACTGATTGTTAAGGGGAAACTCATTATTTTGTATTGCTGGACAGTTTACTTGCTAGTATGCCATTGTTATTGGAGAAAGTATATACCTAGTTTCAACTTCCAGTGCAAGTCCTGCAAAATAAGCAGTGAGAAGATGCCAAGCATCTGAAATATTTTAATGTGTAAACAGACAGCTTGAAGGGTTTTTGGCCTAAGACACCGACTTGCAGAGTCAGCATGTAAATGTAACTAGGATACTTAACTGTAGCGAATAATCCCTTACAGGATTATAGTAGAGCAATATAATTTAACTTAAAAGCTGTCATTCTCAGCTGTTAAAATTCTTAATCAATATAAAATGACATTTCACAAACATTTATAACAATTTAAAAATAAGATTGGCAGTATAACTGTTTGACACCCAGTAAGTACCAACACGAAATAATTTAAAAAATGAGAATATAATCTTCATATAATATTGCTAAGCTTACAGCTGCCTATTCGTCAAATTTGTAATTGGATATTGTCAGATTTGTGCAGAAGCTGAGTGTTATTGTGAATTATACATAAGAATCTGAAAAGTGTGTGGCATGTAGTAAGACTAGGACTTATCAATGATCGAGGGTTTTTAATTTGTCATTGTGAAAGTGGATTACACAAGAACAGCAAAATTTAGCAACTGCCTCCGTAATGACATAAGTAACATACATACATGCAAACATATTCAACATAGTATTAAATAAATACTATATGGACATAGATGCATGGATGTACTTTATTGATCATGACTGGGAAATTCTTTTGTTACAGCAGCAAGCATAAATTAGAGAGTACACATAGCTTAAGCATAGGAAAAGGAAGAGATCGAGATAAACAAAATAAAACAGAAATCAGCATGCACAGGTGAAATAGATCCCATAAGAAATCAGACTTATAGGTAATGATACTGGAATAATCCTCTATATGCAACAGTAATTCGAATAGATCCTCCATAAAAAAGAATAATGTTATGTTGCGTAATATTATTACAAGAGTAACAAGCTGTAGCTGGAGAAACTGTTCGGTGAGTTGAAGTTATTGTTTTGTAATATTAGACCTTGCCATGCCTGAACCTCATGGCTCGTTGAGAGTGTCCAGCACACAGAGCTCAGAAGTCATGTTTCCTGAAACCAGTCTCTTTGGGGGGAATCCTTTCTCCTGCTCATCACTAAAGATGAGATGCTTCTAGCATAATTGAAAATCAATGTAAATGGTAATGTGAAAAACGATACACTTGAACAGCAGCGCAGAATGACATCGGTGAAGGTTCTAATCCTAATGGGATATATAACCTTGTTAGGCCTTGTATTTCTTCATCAGCCTCTGTGTTTTTCTCTATTTTTCTCTCTCTCACTTTATCACAGACGTTGCCACAATGATTCTTCTTAGAGTGCTGCAGCTGTGTGGGTGGTGCATCACTGAAAATCTGCACTGGGGAAATTGCCTCAACTTTAAAAATAAACCTCTTATTTCGGAAAGATGTCCTTGTAAACCTCTACCAGAAATGTCTCTCTGGATTTGGTGAAGAAAAAGAACCAGTTCCTGCAGTCTTCACTGGAAATACTTCTTTTCCTTATCTTGAGATCAAGTTTAAAGTCTCATTTTATACAGTCTTTGTAACTGCTACTATTCGCCATACCTGAGTGCGCTGAGCAGGACTGAAAGTGAGTGCTGTATGGAGCTTCCTGAAATAGATTTGTACAATGATGAACTACACCAGGGGTGGCCAATTTCATCTGCAAAGGTCCAGTGTGTATGCAGGTTTTTGGGATAACCTTTAGGTCAGCTCTTTAAACCCAGGTGTGAAAATTCTTCAGCAAATCTGTCCTCTAATTAATAATCTAATTAGTGAGTTCCAGTGAAAATCCACATATACAACGGCCCTTTCTGGATAACATTGGCCACCCCTGCACTTCACTATACTTTCCCTAGTGTATATACAATATCTTAGCTATAATTTAGCCATTAGATATTCTTAATGGTGAGTTGGTCCTTAATACAAAATGGCAGTTTACTTGAGATTTCCCCCATCATTCTTCTTTACAGAGATCTGTTGCTCTCCTTCCTCAAGTCATTCTCACAGGGCAGCAGGAAGTTGGTAACATTCCCTTGTAGTCTCTGTGGGGGAGCCTCTTTGGACCTAGGAGTTAAGAATGGAGTGGGCTGCAGACACAGACACAATTATCCTGGACAAACTCCCAGTTTTAGTTAATAGTCTTTGCAATGTTTTACCCTTCTGGGGTTCCTGGCCTCTGTCATGTTTTGGAAAACAGATTAATAGCAGAGCTGGTGAAATGGTAAACAAGGAAACGAGGTTCCAGATACACACCTTCATCAGCCCCTGTGTAACATATAGAGTAGTAAGTCACCTTCTTCGTCCTCATGTTCAAATGAGTTTCATTTGTTCGAGAATCAAAGGATTTTGGCCAGACTGACATTATGCTGTAGATGGAGAATCCTTAAATGTCTGTGGCCTTATTATTATTTTTTTTTATTTGATCCTGTGCGCACCCCAAATTTGTTGTGTATAAGCCACGATCAGGCTCACCTGTGCAAAAGGATCCCACTGTGCATTTCAGGAAGCAGAGTGACATTCCGGAATTCCCCTGATTTAGTTTCCCATTAGCTTACATTCACCTTCATACATCACGTTCCTGTTGCTTTCAGTTTGGTTACCATAGAAATCGTAATGATCATAAATGCTCACTTTCATCACGCCAATCACTTAAAATGTAATTTACTTGGTGATATTTATCTTGTGGTCCACAATTTTTTTGGTAAATGTTCAGAGTTGAAATGATAAGCATTTTCCCAAATGAATGTTTAAAGAAATCTTTTCTTTATCGGACCTTTTAATACTCTGATGTAGGTATTTTACTGTCTTTTGTATCATAGTCTATCTATTGGATGTTATTAAAAAGGTGCTAATTGGTACAACAGCTGAGTAGCCCATTATGTGGATTCAAATACAGAAGTGTAGTCTCACCAGTAAGAATAAGTCTGCTTTCTTTAATTTTTCCACTAAAATATTTTGTAGCAGTGTCAATTGGAATTTGTTACAAGCTTTAACATCAGTAATTAGTTTGCGGTCATATAAAGAAAATTAACCTTTTTCTGTAGTCCTCCATTATATAAGCAATACAGAACATGAAAGAAAGCATACATTTATTAATGAAATCCAAATTTAATTTATGTTGCTACTCTTGTCACCTGCCTATTGCCCATGTCCCTTCTCTCCCCTATTAGTTTTTATTGAGAGGATTGCTGTCATCATTTCATCAGTCCAGTATTCCCTAGTCTGGACACTCCTTAAATATCGTAATGATCCAGATCTCATATTTTGATAACCTTGTTAGTTAGATGCTGAGCATTGATCCAATAATTGACGTCAGTGACCATTCCCGATCTCTGTCACGGATGATGATGTGTGATTCCCTCACATTCAGTGCTTTAGGCCAGAGTGGCAAGAATTTAATCAGCACGGTAATTCACTCACACCTACCCCTGTGCAAAAAAAGTCAAGGTCAAATTACACCACTCAAATTACTCAACGACAGCAAATGTATATAACTACTGTAGTAACTGTATTTATATAAATAAACGAACTAGCCCAATAAATATGAGAATTAATGAAATCAATAGAAATTACTTGATTTATTTGGAATGTTGCAATGTTTATATCTAATATGTATTCACTTTTTGCAAGTTTTTAAATAAGGTTGCTTTTTTCGAGTAGTGGACTTCCTGAAAGAAAACTTCCATTTGTCCATCCATCCTCCAATGGCATAGCCAGTACAGGTTTGCATGGAACATTGGAGGTATGAACTTTATATGAAATTTGCATGTTGCACATCAATGAAAACTAGTGATGTGTGTTACAGGAGCAGAAAAATGCCGGCATCCATCTATCAATCCATCAGACAGCTTTCCAACCAATACAGGGACAGCGACAGATATACTTGCCTGTTCATGACAGTATTTGTAACGTATATCATCATCCATTGGTTGAAAGAACACTGGGTTATGATTAGGGATGGGTTCCTTCCCTCCAGGAAGCACTGACGTTATCCTACAGGATATGCAAAAGGGAGAGAGTCAGAAAGCATTGATGGGAGAAACTCCAGAAAAACTCTGGGACACTTTCAGGCATGATATGCATCAAACACTCACTGATTTCCTGATGATGTTAATAAAGGATTGTCGAATTCATTAAGGCTACAGTATTGGAGAAGGGAAGAGGGCTGTATGGAGAAAAGGGAAATGTTGAGGTTATGGCCTTATAACATTGGCCAGGGAAAAGTGACATCATCTCCTTCTGATTGACATTTACACTGGTCATACATCCTGTTCGAAGGGCGTTCCCTATGCCCTGGTAAATGTTCACTACCCTAAGATTGTTATTATTCTGTTTTTGCATTTGCACTAAGCAAGTCTCGTGATTTAGTGTAACATGATAGACTCTAAGCCAGTAACTGGCTTACTAAACTCTAACTGCCAGCAAATGGTTCCTGGCAAAAGGGGTAGTCTAAATTATAAGCAGTCAGACAGCACTGTATATTTATAATGATAAGATTAAGCAATTGCTCATTTTGAGGATGTGTGGGGTTAGATGTGAGAATGGCTGGATGTGGATAGCTGATAGTTCTGGATTCACTTTTTTGATAACTGCATTTTTACTGCAGAAATACAAAAAACCTTCATCAGGAAGCTTGTGCTGTAGGGGATCTTCCCAGGAAGAAGGCAGCAGTGAATATACTCTGGGAAGGGGCTGGGCTTGGCCCTTGTGACCTGGTGTGTGGATTTCCTGTGGCCTTGGGAGGAGAAGCATGGAGGGCAAGGGGCGGAGTTTGGCTAGCTGAGCCAATCACATTGCGGTGCCTCGTGTTTAGGTCTGTTGATGTGCTCTGCCCTAATAGCGGTATGCCAGACTATTGTATCAGATTCAAGTATGCAGAAATGTTTTAATCCGGTGAGGCGACAGATTTCTTCTTTTGCTTATTTGCCGTTAGAGATGTTGTTGTTTTCACATTGGCACGGGCATACTTAAATGCCTCAGTATAGCACTGGGCACAGGACGTCAAGTACCCCCGTGTGAGAGCTACATCTGGGAATAGAATCAAGCACAGACTCCGTTCCCACCCTTCCAATCTCAACTCTCTTTATTACCAATAAGACCATTTTTGAAAAGCAGATTGGCAGGATTAAGTTTATATTTCATCTTTTATATATCTTTAATGTACCCACTAAGAAAAAATATCAAGTTTCATGAAATTATAAACCATTTTTTAAAAGTCACTGGTTTATTACTTTGTCACTAATAAAAAATAATATTTTATGCTAGTAGAATAAGTATGGTTTTCTTGTTTTTCAGTTGTTCCAGAAGATACAGCCTATAAAATAACATATTTTCTAACATATTTTTATTTTGACCTCAGAATTTCTTAAGTGTTTGACCTATTTTTTGCCAAGGAGCTGGGAATTCTCAAACATGGCTTCTTCTTGGTATACCAGTGGAATTATTTAAATGGGGAGGATAACAGCCTGTAATTAATTAAAATCTAATATTTTAACTGGAACATTTTTTACCTTTATCGAAAAGCCAAAATAAAGAGTCTAAATCGGGACTGTTTCATTGCCCCACCCTTGAAATTGGAATGAGGGGAAAAGTGTGAAAACAGACCATTTCCTGGACTATATTGGACATCTGCACTGCACACAGGAAACTCTCCCCCAGCCTGGAGGCCCCAGCTCTCCAGCTTACCACTCTCTCCCCATCTCAGATACTCGCTTGTGCTCCCTCACTTTTCATAAACACGAGTCTCACTTAATATGCACGATATCCTACACTCTGGCTCTTATTTTCATCATTTTGATTAAATGAGCAGAATTGCACTTAACATACAGGATAAAGGGTAAACAAACACAAACAGGAAAAACAGATAAAACTAGAAGACGTGCTGGAACTTTGAATTCAGTTTTCTTTTTAGTCTTTTTATGCTCCTGACTGCAACCTTGTGCATATTTCACAGAAAAAAATCTTCAAGGTTGCAGTAAGTCTTTGCCGTTCCCTTTTGCATTTCATCCAAGTTTCCTTAAAAAAAATGGTATTCTTTATAAGGGTGATGTAATTTTCATCTTATTTCTTGCAAAATTTAGGGAAAACCTCCACAGATTACTTCATTTTGGTAACTAATTGCGGAATGATTTGAATGCATGTATACAACATAAAAGACAGGTTAAAAATAAAATAAGAAATACATGTTCTGCCTTTTTCATCCTTCTGATAGAATTATAATAATGTTTTCCCTTACCTAATGTTTCACACATGTCTCTGCTCTACAGTCTGATGTCGAAATAACAATAACAGACGGATGTATTTGTCCATTAAAAAGATCAGTTTATTCTTACCCTTTTGAGAATCATGTGGAGGAAGAAATGAACTTCCTTGCCAAAGAGACAGGAATGTTTTAACTGAATCCATGTGTGCTGCCTCCCTCAGCTCCAGCAGTCTCTTAATCAAATCCTAGTACTGTTTGTCCTTGTGGTGGCATCCCCATTATGAGAGGGACAGTTCAGTTTTAGTGCAGAGCTGTCCACAAGGTAAAGAGGAGAATACAGGTTCTGTTGGTGCTGCAATAAGGATATCAGAATTTGCCAAGATTCCTCATGCTTTAGTCACCTGTTATCCTTTGTCATTTATTGTTGTCCTTATTTTCAGAACAAATTATATGGGATGTTGTGTGCATTACGTATAGTTATGCATATTTTACCAACCTGTAAATGTACTTTAATTGTGATAAATGTTATTTACTCTTAGTATCATTCATAATTTTTCTATAACAATTGTGTCACTCCTTACCTCACTGTCTCCTGGAAGATTTCTATATCGTTCTTCATGTTTTATACAGTATTTCATGCAGGCAGGATTGACATTCAGTTAAATATTTCACGTTGCACAAGTAATAATGTAATAAATGAAAACTCATCTTATTACATACTTGGTAAGTCAAATGAGAGAGCCATGTAAGCCATTACCCTGTAGTATAAAAGTAAGCAATAGTAATAAGGTTAGTATATGGGATCAAAAAGGATCTCCATAACGATAGCCAATAGCTTTAAAATGTAATCTATGCATTTAATTGAGACTTACACAATATAGATCCTGCCAAGGCCGCCACATGGTTGAGAAGAGCTAAGCTTTTCCATTTCATTAATATCTCTTTTGTCCAACAATTATTAATCCCATTACTTCTTGCTATTCAAATAGCAAAACATAATGCTCAGAATCTTCACATTCTAATATTCCATTCTAAACATATTTTAGACATTCCCATTGTATAATATTTATTTAAAATCAATTTACGGGTATTCATTTTAAGAAGTTCGTTTTATGTTGTGGAGCATTTGCATCCAACTATTTCTAGTGATGGCTCGTTTCGTGAATTGCAATTGTGCTGATTTTATTAAATGAAAATGAATATTCATCATTTATCCAGCAGTTGTTAAACATCAAGATGATACAAAGTTTTCAACCCAGCCTTTAACGGTCAGTATACATTTCTGCTATGTGAATGAAGTAAGCCCATGACTCTTGACAGTATCTAAGTGAAAAGGATTTAAATCATGATAATCTATTTCAGTTGAGTAATTGAACAAGAATAGGGCTTGGTTATATAACAGCAGTGACCTTGGGGTGTGGTGAGTGACTTCAGTTTCCTGTAAAGGTTGCACAATACTGAACATGGAATAATCTAAAATGTCAACCATACTAGGATGCAAGTTAACTTAACGCATGTTAATGAAAAAACTACTCAGAATACATTGAGGAATTGAGAACTGGAAACTTATGATCAGTTTCCCCTTGTAGGAACTCCCAAACACATTTCACTTGGATTGAATTACTCCTGAGACCCTGACTCACTCACAGTTTTACTCAGCATGCTGATATTTAGCTTCTTAAATGAGGGTTTATTGCACTTTACACACAGTGCTGTTCTTTGAAATCTTTTACAGAGCTCAGCAAATTAGTTTTATAGTTAATCCCAGAGTGAGCCAGTCCAGTCACTGCGTTTCGCAGGTTGGGACTTACACAGTCGTGGGAGACATTTATGGTGTCTATGTCCCAGCTTGCAAGGGTTTTCTGGGCCTCCTTGCTATTAATCCTATCTAATACCCTCACTATCCGAATACTCTCAGTGCAGTTTGTTTTCTTTCTCACATTGGGAAAACCTTTGAATTCAAGCCATACCAAATACACATTTTCATAATGTCGAATGCTAAATTACATTATCACAATGATGATCATTATTTAGGGGAACTACTTAAATAAACAGATGTGTAACATAATCAGTATATTAATTAAACATTTTTCTATTTAAGAAAGACAATTGCACACATCTTTGCATTTGACAAAGCCAGAGGGCCTAAAAATTAGCAAAAGTTTAATGAATTATCTGCCTATTTTTAAATATGCAATATGAGCCTAGTCATTGATTGATGGTGTGAATATGAATCAGCTATATTATTAAGGAATTAAAACCCTGAACTTATCATTCTTATAATGATCACAACAATGAATCACAAACATCTAGCATCGTTAATGGATGATTATTTAAATTAGGCCTATATTTCCACGATGCCTACCACAGTTATGTAAGTATGTTTTCATTATTATTTAACATTTTACCACAGTAATGTTGGTTTTCTAGGGAAATGGCATAAATTACATTTCATAGATTAGTTATTTACTTGATAAACTACTAATTATTCCCTTTTTTAAATGTTGACTACAGTTACGAATGACAAAGCACTTGCCTGTTTCAGTCTCCCCACTGGAAGAGGGTAGTAAGGTACAATCTCCACACTGTAACACTCCCTCAGCTAAACCCATAACAGCTCTAGTAAATATTATCAAGTAAATATAATATATATTATTACCTTCAAAAATCAAATCAGAATTCCCTTATTGTGGTTATATCATCAATTATATAAAGCAGTAGTTTAAAAACCTTTTTTCAACGCCTCCCAGATAATACTGGCATTTCTCACTCATGTACTGCAACCTTACCGATCTGGCATTACAGGCGACATACATAACAGCACATCTGTTTTTTTTTCTTATTAATAACTGTCCTGTATCTCAGTTGCAGACTTAAATGTTAAATGTACATTAATTTTCAACAAATGCTATACCTACGTTTTTGCTGAATTTATATGACCTTATACTAAATCTAAATATAGACCAAGTTTTGCAAAACTTTCCGCTCCATAAAAACTGCATGAATTTATTTGTAATACTGCCGGCATTAGGCTATAGTATAACTCTGTGACCATGCCACCACTCAGAAGTATCCATTGACTACATCAAGACAGAAAAATAACGTAGCGTAGCCCAATATCTCTCTATAATGCTATATAACTATAGAAGGTAATTGCATGGGTTTATTAAGATTAGTAGCTGCAACTAAATTTACGACCTATGTATTTTTTTTTCCTTAGCTGCATGTGGCGTGAACTATGTGTTGCCTAGAAGCAGGACAAATAAATCTGTAGCCGTCGAATCGAGGAGCGCTTGTTCTTACGGCGAGGTGGACCGGAGCACCGCGAAATGCGTTTCCACGTTTCTGGAGCAGGTTTGTCGGTCGCCGTGCGGTGGGCGGGGCCAGCCGATGACGCCAGGGAGAGCCGTGCAAACGGGCGGATGGTCATACAATGAGAATTTACAGATGCGAGTCGTGGGGCGATGCAGACGCCTCGTTCGCCTAGGATACGAGCTGCTACCTGAAATATACTGATATTTAACCCACATATCTATATTACATCCATAATGGGTTTTTAAATTTTGTTTTGAATTATTCTACATTTATTCACATCGATAAAATCTTGCAACAGCAATCTGAAAACACACTGTATGCGGTGCTGTCAAAATATACCTGATATATTGTCTTAAATTATATTAACCTCCAAGTTTTTGTCTTACCGCCTCGTATTTGGACTGGTTTATTTCCGTCAGATATGGACGAAGACAATCATGGTAAGCTGACGGTTACATTCTGTATCAAATGTAATGTTTTGTTAACGCCATTGGAAGTGCATTTGAAGACTAAATACAGAGGCATAAGAATGGTAGAAGGAAGTTGATCCTCCTGGTAATTATCCTTATTAATATTAATTACTATTAGGCCGTTAACTTTATAGTGTTGAGGCGCCTATTATGAATAGTACATTTTACAATGATGATTGTAACAGGCCTTTTCCACTTTCACTGCTTATTGACCCATGCTTTAAAGGCACGTTTTGTGAACTACCTATTAAATGCGTCTTTATGCATGAATATTTTAAAACAAAGTTTTTTATCCTTTATTTTCACTAATGCCTATTATGTCAAGACTGACCGAATAATCACCTGTAGGTATATTTAAAAATCAAAGCTTTATTTGGGGATCGTCAGTGCATTGTGGCACATTTCAGTCTTTGGTGGCATTTTGAGGGTTTTATTTGTTTTAACAGCTCACTTTACAATGCTAGTTAAAAATCTAAGGACACTGGAGTCTGTACATATATCAGAGACGCTGTCATTTTTCCACATGGTGACGCTTGGGGAGGTAGAATTGGGTCGTCATTTTTGCATCTTCAGAGGGTGTTCCCATCTTCCATCAGGAAATGTCCAGTAGTGCAACATTTCCAGGAGTCTCACTGAGTAGAAAGTGTGGGGTGGGTTGAAAATGGAATATTGGTGGTTAAGATCTGGGTCACTGGGATGAGTTGCTCGAATTAGCTAGATCTCCAATGACAAATAAAGTAAAAAAAAAAAAAAAGATTAAAAGTCAATTAAAATGTATTTCAAATACATTCTTTATTGGTAATAATTGCTTAAAATACTAATTAGACCATGTACTTGTAAGTATGTAAGAGAAGTGGTGTGTTATTTTTTTTCACTGGTTATAATAAATGAAAAATAGCATTTTTCTTTAGGTCACAATAGTTTTATTTGCGTGTAGTAAGTACCTATATTTCATATATTTAAATGTAATTCTTCACCAGTATTATAATTCTGTTAATGTATAGTTTTTGTGCATAATGTTATTATGTTACATTAATATTATAATAATTGTGAAGTAAGTGTTACAATAGTGCTATTATCCATATCAGTTAGCATTTTAATAATGTTAAATCATTTACAACGAGGGCCAATGAAATATTAAAGAGGAGTCCATAGCTTAGTTTTGTATCTGAAATCCAGAACTGGCCTTTGCCTATTTAGCAACATTACAGATATCTGAACAAACAAGTGAATAACAATGTTAGGATTAGTTTGGTCAGTCAGCTCAGGTGTGACCTCACCAGACATGTCCAACAGTGTGGCATAATGGCAGAAATACTCCATTGTTCATTGACAGTATTAATCACTTTGTTGTAACAGATTTATCTTCTTAACTGTTAAGATGCAGTATAACCATTAATCTTTTGCAGGGGTGTAATCATATATACATGTAAATAAAAATAATATACAGGTTTTTTAAAAGTGCACCTTCATGCTTCCTGGAGTGAAGTACAGAATATAACAGATTGCTCAAATGTGTTTGGGTTGCACTGTAATCTGTGATGCAGGGTAGTTTTAACAGTAATCAGTGCATGCAACTAAAAAGCAGGCTCGAATGAATGACACAGTCACCATAAGTAAAACACTGACTGTCAAGGATTTTGACTGTTGATCCATGGGATTTTATATGCTGATTTACTGAACACACATTCAGTAATAATATACATCTTCTTTGTTGCTACCAGGGTGGTGAATAACAAAGTGGTTTTGTCTGAAGTGACGGTTTCCAAGTGGAGAGTTTGAAAACTTTTTGAGAGAGGGATTAAATTGGGTGGATTGTGTTCGATTGCTGTTTTAGTTCTCACGATTGTCATATATAATCGTATAATGCTGTATATAATTAGACGTTTTCCCGGTGATATGTAAAGTTTTCCATTAATGAGCTGGACTGCCTTTATTTTAACAAGGTACAATGCCAGCTAACAGAGAACATTCCCAGAACATTAGCTGACATTATGTGTAGGTCTTCTCAAAGTTGGCAGAGAATGTTCTTACTATAGCGTTAATGGAACATTATTTCCACATTTTACATTTAAACAAAGGCTCTGTCAATTTCAGCACAGTAGCATTATTACATGAACATCCTTTTAAAGCAATTAATGTTGAAAAATATTTTTATAGTAAGACCATTATTTTATAAAAGTGCAACATGTATACACTACGAATGTATTCTTCAGCCTTGAACCTATGACCTTAGAGATGTTAAGCCACAGTGCTGCCTGCTGCTTTACCAGTCCCTTCATTTGTTGTTGTGTGATAATTCTTGGTTGTAGTAGTATCTGTAGTAGTGGAATAACGTTCTGATTACATCAGGAAAATTGGATACCTTGAATGTTTCTATACCGTAATGGTATGTTTGGTAAACATTCCTAAGGCAAAAAATTGTTAGCAGGGATTTTGCATGAATGTATCACTACCAGTCTATTACATGAACTGATAAGAATAAACCACACAAGGATTGGTCATAATGAACTTATTGTATTGGTGTGTTGTGGTGTAGAGGAAAGGGGAAGCCCACACAATGTTTAGTCTGTGAAGATCAAAAACTTGTATTCCACTGGGGGGAAAATCTAAAATGATTATTCTGTTGTGGTAAAAAATGAGAACCTAAAAATGTACAGCACGCAAGAGACATAGCGGCAGTTGAAAGACCAGCTGCCTTCTGCTGTACAGTATATAACAGGATTACAGGGCATGAATCCTTTTATTTATATATGAAAATGCATGAATACGACTCAACAATAATAACAGCAGGAATATGCGCCATAATACATTACCCTGTTTGTTCTTTCAAAGGTTATTTCTTGTTAATATCAAGACAGGCTATATAAGTGACCGGTGGACTGGATAATCTTCTCAGTTCCAAGATTTAAAAGGGCAACCATCGTTGCACGTAAACATGTGTCTTTCGTGCCGAAAAAAATCGTAATTCTGCCGATATGTGTTTATCACGTATTTAAACACAGGGTGCTCCCTCTTTCGCTGAACTGTGTCTAGCTCTGTGTTTTAACCCTTTTCATGCTCTATATAGTCTTCATGGTAAGATGAACATTGGGTACAATGTAGGCCCCCTTTTGGCTAAAACAGTCACTGATCCGTAATTTAGGCTAACTAATGAAGGTCGTGGAGCATCACTATTTCTGTGACGTGCACTGCCTGGCACAGAGATGCTAGACTGAATTTTAAAATTAAAATATTTATTTTTATTGGTAATAATGTCAGTAAATTATCATTAAATCTATTAGCACAGTATTCAGTTACTACCAGTGTACTGCTTTTACAATGATCTTTTTTCTTTTGTTTGGTCTTTTCTGTACAGATGACTGTTGAGATGTTCAGATGTAGTTTAAACAGGCTTTTCTTGATGCCTTGATGGATGGACTTCCTACTGGAGTTTTTATTGCAGCCCATGTGTAACACAGTGCCCGTTTTGTCAGACTTAACGTGGCTGCCTGCTGTTTACATCCCTGACATCATCATTGACATTTGTGGCCGAAAGTGAATATTTAAGTGGCATAGTGTGTTTTCTTTGGCTTTCTGTGGCCACATGGCTGCCCCATGTGTGTGACATCATCAGAACAGGAAGTGGTCTGGTGATGCAGACTGAAGAAAGCTCGTTTATTGGATGGAAAAACCCATAGAGCAACATCAGAAGATGGGCAATTTTTCTTCTTGATTTGCGGGCACCAGTGGTGGTAGGCACCATGATGGTCATCGAACCGCCTAGAAAACGCATCCATTACCCCTACAGTGACAAGTGGCACATGGCTTTTTAAAGGCAGTTCAGTTAAGGTGAATTGTTGTATTTTGCTTTTGGAGATGAATCACTTTCTGGTGCCATCTGCTTCCCCTGCTATGAGTATCAGTGCTCTGTTATGGCACTGAGTGCCATAATGCGCTCTTGACATGTGGCCTCTTTTCCTGATTTGTACTGCACTGGCATTTGTGCTGCGCATCAATTGCCAAGATGTGAAGCCAGGGGGACAGAGGGAAGACGCGAGACAGTCCCCCATCGGGAACGACATCCCCCGCAGGCGTGACACGGCCCAGCTGGCTTTGCCATAGCACAGTCAATCAAGACCTTCTGAGACTGTGGGAGGGCAAATGGTTGGCAGAGTGGACCCGTGAGAGTTTGGGTAAACAGGCACGTTAGTTCAGCTCTAAGGCTGCGAAGGGCTGAATGTGACATTGATGATGACAGCTTCAGCAAAACTGGCTGGGAAATGTCTGAAAACAAGTCGGCCATTTTTATAATATTAGCACTTGTGGAAAGGAGCATAAATTAAAATAAAATATTTAACAGTATAAGTGTTTCAAAGATGGATAGATGAAAGTATGCTATTCTCTGACTGCACTTTGTGCCTCATATAGTTTTTGGCGCGTGTATTTAAAATATGCTGTTGTATTAAAAAAAACATCTGAGATTCACTAGAAGTTGCTCTAGAGTGTTGTTTCCCAATCTGGTCCTCAGGGACCCACAGTCAGTCCATGTTTTTGCTCCCTCCCAACTCCCTGTCAGACAGTCCACATTTACCAGGAGCTGGGAGGGAGCAAAAACGTGGACTGTCTGTTGGTCCCTGATGACCGGATTTTTTGCAATCCAGTGTGAAGGAGCCACTGAACATTTGGTCAAAGTTTGGGCATTATTTTTTCAGCTTCAGTTGTTCACTTGATAATGTGAAATAGGACCCAACCTAAGGGCCGTAATATGTAATTAGGTCCTCTTCCAGCTAGAGCATTTCTTTGCATGGATAGTACAGAACATACTCTAACGGCAGGACAGAAATTGGGGCATTGGAAAGCATATGGAATTTGCTAATACACTTACACAACTCCGTGCAATTATTTTATGTGTGGCATGGGTTGTGAAAATGCTGTACTGCTCGTGCTAAAAGTAGTCACAGCTCGTTAATGTTTACAGCTGTTCGTTTATTTTGGGATAACTTGAATTTGAAAAAAAATTAGTTGGGTTGTAGTGTGTGTTGTCCTTGTTGAGCCATGGGAATGTGAGAAAGAGATGCTTGCAATCTTTAGCTGTGTTATCCTCGAGCTACTGAAAGCACTTTTTCTGCTCTGTGGTCCCAGACAGCAGTTTCCGCATATATACGTGTGAATGGTTTTTGTGTTGCCAAACATAAACAATTCCTTAAAAATATTTACTTATTAGCAGAGGTGGGTAATCCAGGTCCAGAGAGTCAACCAACCAGTTGAGTACTCTGTGACTGTGACTCTTTATGCTCAACTGGTTGGTTGAAACAAAATCCTGGTCTGGATTTTTACTCTCTGGACCTGAATTACCCCCATTTGCTTATTAGACATGTCTAGTATTTGTCAAAGGGGAAGCAAAACTGTTGCTGAATACTTCCCTTGTATTATCAACGGCTATGTATTATGAGAGTAGAAAGGGCAGCAGGAGACGAGAATGCACACATGGAATTGATCTTGTTCTGTGATACAATCAGCCAGGAGTGTGTACAGCTGGTGTAATAACCCATAGGGCACCCAGCTGCTTTGTTGGGGTGTCAGACTTTGTGGGTATCAGACTAAGGACAAATCTCAAAGCTGTTATTCTTTACGCACACAGTCCAGTCCAGTCCATCCCTCTTCAGGCTGCCTTCTGCCAATAGGCATCGTATGAGCCCTGGCTGTCCTCAGACCTTCTTTCTCCTGCCTCCTTCCCTGACCCAGCGGGAACCTGGACACCATCCCGCTGATTAATATTGTTCGGTGTCAGGGCTGGCCTGGGACTCCAACCGCTCTGCTGTCTGACCTCTGCTGTCTGTGACTCATTGACTTTTGCTTGATGCTTACATGGTTTTCTGCACACTGATACAGTCATAACTGGGATTGCCTTCGACAGAGGGTGGATAGTGCATCGCCAAGGAACTGGACTGTTTGAATGCCAGGGGGGCCTGTGACTTTCAAGAACATGATTATGAAAATGATCAAACTATTCAGCATCTGTTCACCGTACCTTTACAATGTTTTCATGTTAATAATGGTTTCTTGTGGTGGATTTTTGCTGGAATTCTTGAATAAATTCAAAGAAAGTCTGCTCATTGCGAGAGCATATATTATAGTCTGTACCATAGTTTTGATGGCTTGCAAAGGGGCTAAAAGTTCTTCCTTAAAATGTGCAGCCACATATGAGAGCAGAAAACTGAGGCATGACTGGAGGCAGTCTGAGAGTACCTCATAAATGACCGCTGCACACTCTTGTCTGGGTACAGCATATGGCATTGATTTTGGAGAAATGCTTTGGAGGATTCTGAGATGTTTTCCTTGATTCTGAAGGGCTAACTAAGTGGTATTGATGGCTGTAGTGAAACATACATGTTCTGTTTGGAAGAGCTGTTTCTGCATAGTTCTCTCTAAGTCCAGACCAGCATAATGTCCTCTGAATATTCCACAAAAAAAAAATACTGGGCTTAACGCAAATATCCGTGGGTAAACAATACAACATTTTTGAGGGGAACTTTCGGAGTTGTGTGGAGTTATTTGTCTCTGTTCCTAACGGGAAGTCCGACTTATTGCTAGTCTCCAGAGTCCCAAGTCATGCGCCGAGAAGAATTCAAAGCCAGGCGACCCCTCTGAGTGTTTCCATTCCCGTGGTTCAAGGATTTATTCTGTGCAGGTTTTCGGAAAGGGGAAGTGGGAGAAGGCCAGAGGAAAAGGCAGGGCTGGAACAAGTTCATGAGTGAACCTGCAGGAAATCCAGGAAATATTTGCATCCTTTTTGCTAGGACATGTATACATCACATTTTAATGTAGAATGGCTATTTGTTGCCATCTTTCTTTGGATTAAATGTTTGGCCTCATAAGAAGGGACTTTGTATTGTGCCAGTAATAAGAACTGACCCTGAACTTGAAATGAACACTGAACCAAGCAGAACATTATGCCACAGTGCTGGGTAATTATGTAATTTGTATGCTTGTATTTATATATTTAAATACACATAAACAATGTGTAATTATATAATTATATCTTAATTATAATACTGGTAATTATTATAATTAAATGAAATACCTAGCAGGCTTACATAGTTTAGTTTTTAAACTTTACACATGCTAATTTACACAGAGTGACTGATTTATCATTTAACTTTTTTCTTAGATAAATCCCCAGATCTTTGTACCTAAAGATCTGCAGTCCATCCGTACAGGGAGCTCTTGCAGCCCAAAAGACACATATGAACCCTGAGTATACAGAGCCAAAGGGGGTTAGGTTAGCAGCCGTCTGCAGCTGTGCGCGTCCCCCACTTCCGGCCTGGCAGCTAGGGATGACACTGTGGTTAATAGTGGCGAGGTATGTGGGGGTTACAGCCAGCTGGCAGTCTTTTCTGAGCGCAGGATACCAGAACCGGGATCAGGTTAGTGAATTTAGGACAGTCAGTAGATTATGGGTTTGGAGATATGCGTAGCTGGATGACGTGTTCAGTCCGGAGAATGGAGTTAAAACAACTGGGGAACTCCATAACATGAAGAGGTTAGCACAGGACAATGAACACACACTGATTAATAAAACAAATGAGATGTTGATGTTAAAGTCCTGGGAGATGTACTGTAGCTTTAAGAGTAACCACTGTTGTATAGACCTCTGTAGCCCTGTGCTAATTAGCTTTTTCAAAGGTGTGAAGAATAATGTCGCAGTTGTGCTCTTTGAGCAGAAGACGGATTGTTCTTACTTTAGCGTCTCACGTGATGGTATTATACTGCAGGCTAACTAGCTTCTCCATCCCTGCGATTTTCGTGACATCACTGATTGCTGTCTGGAGCACGATTCATTAGGCAGCCGGGACAAAAACTATAATAAATCCTTCAAATGTATCCTTACCTCAGATACATGTGACCAACCTTGCCTGCATCATCCATTAAAGAATTTTAACAACCTGACAAGAAATTTCAGTTTGTGACTGTGTCTTAAAAAAAAAATCTGACCGTACAGGCATAGAGCCTACCCAAAAATGTCCGGGGGGAGGTCATCAGTTTTTCTGTTCCAGCTTCCTGCTGATGTTAAGTATGATCCCAGATCAGTAGGAGGAGTTATTAAAGATAGAGTTTGTGCCACCCAGTGGCTGCCATTAAGGTAAAAGGCCATTGGCATGTTAAAGAGGGATTATTTTCTTCATTTTTTTTACACCTAGATTATATTTCTGTCGTTAATCTGTGTACTTTACAGTATTGGTCCAGTATTTTTTGGTGGAGCTTTGTCATAATCTGTGAGTTGTTTACCTGCTTCATAATGTTTACAAACTAGTAAGACTGTAAGAGTTAATGGCTAAGTATTTGCTAATTATGCAGTTTTATGTGAAGGCAATCCCGCAAAGAGGTCTGTCAGTGGCAGTTTAAATGCACTCAATTGATGTAGATGTGCGCCATAAACATGAGGTTCATTTGTCTTAGGATGTGTGACCTGGAGACTAGCTAAAACTTCAAACTGCACATGTAATGTCAAATTACCCCAGTACTGTGGCTCTGGGCTAAACTCAGCATAGTTCTTAGTCCTGACTAGATTCTAGGTCATCCTTACCATTCTGGACATAATAGATCACTCACAGGTTAAAAAAGGTAGTTCTGGGTTTATCAGAGGTTGGAATTCTCATTCCAAGTCTAAAAGAGTTTTTCATGTATGGCTCCCTTGAATTAATTCACTGATGTGAATAACCGCAGAAGAGATGGATTGGGGGGGTTAAATCTTTGCTGTTCAGTGTTTTCAGCTGTCACGCTCTTGAGAGTGTCTGACAGGTCACATCACTGGTGAGTGTGTGCGTGTGTGTTTCTGTATGCATGTGCGTGACGTCTGGCATCCATTCATTGTTCTTGTGAAGGGCTCTCACCCAGACTCCTACTCTTGAGAGCTGCACAAAGTCATGATCTATTGTGTTTCCTTCAAGTCATCTGCTTAATGACATGATCCACCTCCATCATGTCCCCAATTGGCCAGCAGAGGTCGCTGGTCATACCGTAATCACATAATTGTTCCCAGCCCTAATGTCTTAGCCATGCACACTTGTCCTGAGTTTGTTAATCATGTTCAGTGTATATATGTGCCTGCCCTCACTGTGTTCCCCAGCTTGGTCATCGTCGCTGTTGCGGATGTTCAGTGTGCTCCCTGTCGATATGTCTCCTGTTTCTGCAGTGCTCCCCGTGTGCCGGTTCACCCCCTCCTGCCTCATTGGTTGTCCCTGCCCACCAGTTTGACCCCTCATGATCTTTAGTTTTCTGGTGCCCCGTTTATCAGCACAATCAACCCCTTTTCTGTTCAACCAAAAGCTTCATCTTGGTCGTGCCTCCCCTTTCAGACATGACACTTAAAAGTGAAATGTTATGGGGGGGGGGGGGGGGGGATGCTGTATCAGGATTGCCTTATACTTTTTTCTTCTATGGGATCCTGCTATGTTAGTATTTAATAATTTTACATCATACAATGACCTTTATTGGTGAGTTTGGAGAAGGATTTCAAATAGTCATTATTAGATTGTTTGCGAGGTCAGTGTAATATGATCACTAATAAACAAATGACTGAAATGGGGGTTAATAATCAATGGCCTCATTACAAAGCACGCAGAGGTAAGCCATGTTGTTATGGAAATGTAAGCTGGAGGGAATGGCAATGGGAGGTACTGCATTCCAAAGCTAAGCTGACCCCCTTCAAGTATGTCCATATATTTTTTCTGAATGTTTACCTACTTAAAATTTACCTCACATGAAGAATCATGGGAATTATCTTTCACTTTGATTTGCTTTGTCAGTGGTCAGGGCTTGTCTCCGCAGGTGAACGCTCTGCTTAAGAGTGCTGCTGCTGTTTGCACCATATGTGCCTTCCCACCTCAGTGTTTACTTAAGGCAGAAGACTAATTTCCTGACTGAGACGCATGGGGCTGCAGGAGACTGGAACTAAAACCTAATTTGTGCCAGCATGTTAGTGCATCAGTTCCATGGCCAAAATGCCATGCAATATGCATATATGAAATTTAGACCTGAATGTAGCTACCTGTTTAAACCTGAGCTTTCTTATAGGCCCAGCTATGAAAGTTCTCTACACCATCTGGCTAAATTCCACCTCTTCTCGGTGTACATTACATAAAGCATAGTCTTTACCCATAGCAATGGATTAGTTCGTAGGATACCCTTTTGCCCTTTGGACTTTTCAGACAGAATTAATCAAAGTCTCTATTTCTACACAAATGGAAAGTATTTAAGTTTTAAAAAACAGTTTTTGTCTGCAATTGTTCTCCAATACGATGACCTTGTTTGATAGATATTTCAGACAGCCAGCCCTTGCCAAGCAAAAAAACCCTCACATCGATTAATCTGTCTGGTCTCAAAATTTCAGAAAATCATTTCCATTCCGAGTAAACCTATTGTACTTGCACGATCAGGAATGCAGCTTTTTTGTTTTTCGATTATTTACTTTGAAGCCTGGCCTTTTTTGGAATTGAATTACTTGTAAACTTTTCACATTGCATCCTAAAATGCACTAGAACAGCTATACGCTAAATCTATACTGGTATAAAATTAGGATATGCAGAGTTTGTTCTAAGGTTTCTAGGAAGGGCTCTGGACCCCTGCACCTCTGCGTAGGACAAGTGGGTTTAAAAAATACATGTGTGGATGGAGTTTGTTCTAAGATATTTACCTTACATCTACTCAACCATTTACCCAAGTGTGCAGTAATCCAGAGCCTCATATTGAAAGCAGAGGATGGATAGGATTGTGCATCCTGAGTATGGAGATGAGTGCTATTTCCTCACAGTGCACTCATGTGCACATTCGCTCATCTGGTCACACATTAAGCACAATTAAGAGTTGCAAGAATTGGGTGTCAATGGAATGTGGGGCAAAACCAGCTTTTGCCATCTGAAATGTTAAGCAGACAGGCTAGCAGATGTTATTTCAATGGAACAAAACACGAGGGAGCAATTCCAGACATACACGCTCTTTTGTTTACAATCCATTTCTGCTCCAGCTGATAAAAATAGAAGTACCTGGAGTGCCGTGGTCTCAGTTTAGTTTGATTACCTTGTTTGTACTATGTCCTAATCCCAAAAGCATGAAGACCCTATCGTTACCCTATCATTTCCAAAAAAAATCATCATATATGAATTATATCCATGAATCATAGCGATTTAACAGAAAGGAATTATGCGATTTTAAACTCTAGTGTCCACTTTGTAAGGCAGTGTCATCTTAGTTGACTGGAAAACCTAAATAGCATTTTAATATTTTGTGATTTAATTTTTTTTTTTAAATGATAATATGTGCTATGTTTTTCTTATATTTTACATATTGTTTTTATGGGAATGCAGGGCCTCTGGTTTGATTGTTTGATCGACATTTAGACGACAAAAGTACATATTGAATAATGCTTTACATTAACTGCACTTTCATAAAGCCTTTATAATTATAAATGATCTAATTATATATAATATTTCTATAACTATATATAAATTATATGATTATACGATTAGAATGTTTGTTATTGTCATATATTGTTTGTTAATGTATCCTACAATTGTTAAGATATGTTTTGTGGATGTAAATGTTTCTTTACTTATGAGTTTTTTTTTAGCTTATGTACATTCTAATAATATTACACTTGCTGAAAATGACATAATTTCATAATAGCATAAATTAAAATGGTCAAAGCCCCCCAGCGATTTGGAAGCTGGAGGCTAAAAGTGATACAATGTATTAAATAGGACCGTGTGGAATGCAAATATTTTTAAGTTAAGAAAAGCACAAAAACAATGTTTTAGCCCTGTTGTGTGTGTATCTCAAGGGTTCATCGGATTTTGCTTCCAGTGTCAGGGGTCTGCTTCTGCCTCTGGTGTATTTGTCTTCCCTGTGTTTTGTTGATTTCCTTAGGCTACTCCATCATCCCCTGCAGTTCAAAGACAAGCAGTTCGGCTGGTGGGCATCACTAAATTCCCCATAGTGTTTGCACAGTGGACTGGCACCCAGTCCAGGGTACATGCCAGTCTTCTGCCCTGTACTGCTTAGGGGAAACTCCAGGTCCCCCCAAATGCTGGCTAGGATAAGTGGTTGTATGATGATGATGAGATGTCATAGATACATTATTTAACACAGTCCAAGGAAAAATTCCTTAAATTTTGACCCAGTTTCAGAGTGTCATTTATGTCTTATACTCTCTAATCTGCAAGATATTTAGATTTATGCGAGAAAATATATTCAAAAATTAATCACAATTGTTACATTTCTAGTATATATTCAAATATTTAAACATGGTTTGGAAACCAGATAACAACTTAAGAATCACATTGAAGATTTATTAACTAAAAAAGTTTAAAAAACATCACTTCCAGATTACATTTAATCAGATGCCTTTATATTGCACAGACACACACATTTAAATGTAAATGTCAGAATATTTACTTTCGGATAAGTTATTGAAATCTCAATCCACAGTATTCACATCCCTGAAAGATTTGTAATGCGCCATGTAAATCACACACTTCAAGACTCTGCATTAGGAAATACTGTAATGGCATTTAGCTCACCAAAGTGCACTAAGCAGCATAAACCCCCTTATGAGACGGAAAACGCCGTTTGCCTGTGATCTTCATCTCAGATTGCACAAATGTGGAGGATTCTGGGCTTTGAACATAGTCAGGAACACTCATGCATTTTCCTGAATGCTTACACAGCAGAGCTAGAAATGTTTCTTACACACATCACATACGTGGACAAAGTGCAAAGTCTTGACTAGTTACAAGAACAGTTTATGTGACTAAATGTAATATTCTTAGGAATATCAATGTTTCATTCATATTGTGCCTATTTATTTCAGAGATTCAGATATTAAGTGTAATGCTACATTTTAATTATATATTTTAAACAGATATTGCATCACAATTTGCTTTTTTTTTCATAGGGGTCCCTGATACATAGTTTGGTTTTTGATTTTTGCAAGATGCTGAAATGTCCACACCATTTTGTTGTTAGATTGTTGGTCATACCTTGTAGATCTGATGACCTGTTTTGAAAATAATCTAGAGGGGAAGTGTCTCAGAAGAGTAGTTTGCGCGTTCGGTGTGGAATTTGGTGATATATATAAAAAGTGTGAGGTATCATTCCAGTATGAGGGAGGCCATTGCCATAATACCCAGCTGAAACCACCAGGGAAGTTATAGATAAACAATGAAAACATCCCCTGTCAAGCCTCTGTGATAAAACATCGCATTGCCATTTTGTGTGGGGAACATGGTAACAAGGAACCAAGGGTCTGTGGTTGGGAGGCACGAGATGACTGGCTTGGCTGTGACTGATTAACAGGTGTCTTTATAAAAACAACAGTAAGTGCCAATGCATTCTTATCTGCCTTAATTATCAACAGTGGCAGGTGTCGAAGTAATTTATCATGTTATTATTTATTGACATTGGTGTCCATTGCAGGGTGATTTCTGCCCTGTGCCATATGCTTAGTACAGGCTCTAGGATCACTGTGCTATTGTACTGGGTAAATAGTTATGGAAGGTAGATGAATTATTTATTGACATTTAATCCAGCCACCAAACTGTAGAAAATGTAATTCCCAGGACCACTTGCTGATAGAAAAATAAATAAATGAACTATATGATATGATTATGACTTGACGCAGTACAACTTTTGCTATCAAACAGAACAGAATAATTCTCATTTGTGCTGAGCTTTTCATGGAACAAAAGAGTTTCCTGTCATGTCTTCAGAAAGACTTTCTGGTTGTGTAACAGAAGTTCAGCTATGTTACTGTCTCTCTGACTTCATCGAAAGCAGCCAGTGTCACCGCTGAAAAACAGCCATTGTTGATTAATCTGTAATCTGATTCTCTCATGAAAGGAAGGTTCTCCTGACAAATTAAGCAGTCCTGCTTTTCCACTGGAAAGCAAGCATTTCAAAGGCAGATCTAAAAAAAACAGTGAATGGCTTGAGAGTGAAAAGTGGGTCATTTTCACATGATCGTATTTATTGTCAACAAATCCTATTGGTATTAATATTACGGAGGATGTTGAGAATGAACGAAAACCCCACCCCTGTGAAAAACTGCTCTTAGAAGCTCCCAAGAAATCTCGGACAAGGCAGTGTGGGTTTCCCCCTTACAAAGCTTTAGCCTGTTGTGCCAAATAGCCTGGCAGAAAAAAAAACAGCACCATGATAGCTAAATGCAAACGTGGTGAAATAGACTCAGTCTCCCAGAGCAGATGCCTTCTTGAAGCAGCATGACATGGAAAACAGGCCAGTATGGAAGATAAATCATCATTTTACCGATGTCCCTGAAATATTTTGAATGTTGGGGATGTAAGTGTTGTTTCAAATCTGAAGAAACTGAATGTTTGCATTGCAAATTACCCACCAGGTCAAAATTTTGTGTAGGAAAATCAAAAATAGCACCTTTAAATCCCTTACCTGTCAGCAAAGAACACGGGGGACAGAGAGAATCCCTGCTGTGTTTGGTAAATCCTTAGTAACAGGCACTTCCTTAATCACTTTGCTTCTCCATGTCTTTTCCTTGTGATTTGACTTATTATTTTTTTCCTAATTACATATCAGTTGCAGACGTAGGTACATTTCTGACTATTTACAGAACAAATTCAGATTTCAACACTTTTTTTGTTCTTTTTTTTTAATGCCCAACCACCACCACCCCTCTTCGGAGGACAACTTTATTTTTAATTAGCTGAACAAGCAACATTCATTACATTAATTGAAGCCACTGCAAATTACCCCATCCCTACCCACCCCCCATTATGACACAACGGTGCCCCAGTCGGCAGACGATACGAATACACAAATAAGACATGGGAAGTAGAACTCACAAGACATGATATTGTAAGACTGCATGGATTGACATGGGCAGACACGACACGACAAGAAACAACTAAGCCATACACAGGATTTTCTGTGAAACTGTGAGAGCTTATGAGATGCAG
>JAAGVU020000092.1:16534603-16555014 GCA_011763525.2 Mormyrus iriodes | reverse complement strand
GCAGACACGACACGACAAGAAACAACTAAGCCATACACAGGATTTTCTGTGAAACTGTGAGAGCTTATGAGATGCAGTGATTGGGGTATGATTGCATTGACGAGTGGTATTGTCAGTGGGTGTCAGGTTTCAACACTGAAAACAAAGGTAGAGGAATAGTATATGAAGTGTTCATGAGTATACCGTGAAATTATTAAGTGCTTGTATAAGACAGAGACCCAAAATACAGACAGTAAAGCTGTTGAAAAATTCCTTTTCAACATTCAAACCAAGCAAAAGCCTTTAAATGCAAGATTCCATTTCTCTATTACTTTTACAGTGACAATTATTGATATCTGTTTTCCCAAATTGCTTGGTTTATGGTAATAAATGAGGAAATGCTGGTGTAACAGGCTTAGTCTCACAAGGGATCGATTCCCAATCTTTAGCAACTACTATCTATCCAAACTACTAGCAGGAGATAAGATTAGGTCACTGAGCAACAGACCCATACTGTCAATCGAAGAGAATTTCCCTGTATTACACTAAAAGAGGACTTCTCCACAGAGCGACAGAGTTAACATACTCCACTCTATTTGCATTTTCAATTTCGAATCAAAGCAAAACAAAACACTCCTTAGCATTATCTTAGCATTAATGTGCATGAATAAATAGTAAGCATTTATTCTTAATGTATCTGTCATAATGATGCTGGCAGTAAAAACAAATCAACTAATCATTAGCACCAACCGGGGCTGAAGTCGTAATGGGGTACACGTGGACGGCATCTCCCTGTGGGAAAAAATGACAAAAACCATCCCCTTTAAAAATATACCAGCCCCCTCAGCAACCCCCTAATTTGTTCTGCATAATTTCAGTCACATAAAGATAAATCTACTGGCTGTATTAGGACAGACTCTGTGCTGAAACAGAACTTTATCTGGACCACTTTATCATCCCCCCTCCCCCAATTTGGCCACCCGCCTCAAAATACTTTAACAACTCGACCACTGGCAACAACCAGCTTTATCATATTTTAATTTAATTTAAAGTCAGTTTTTTTATTCATCCATCCATCCATCCATCCCTCCATTTTTTTATTGTGATTTTGATAATATAGTATATTTTTGATGGCTTTTATACTTAATTTACTTTAAAATTTACTTTATATTTTTTAGATGTTTTTGGATGTCAGTGAACTCAAATGTCCATCCATAACACTATATTATATATACACTATTGAGAGGTTGTAAATGCTAACTTGTTTAGGTTCCTAATATAAAAATATTAAATTTAAAATAAGATATTGAAGCATAAACAATTAAGGCATTTTGAAGACAAAGAAGGAAGATGCTTCTTGAAGTAAAGCTTCAGCTGAATATCCATGAATTACGCTGTAAAACAATGACTAATCAGCCGGACAACTGCAATGAATGTTGCATATGACATAATGCCGGTGACCCTGACCAGGATAAGGAGCTGGAAAATGAATGGTTGGATGGTTCAATGGATGAATATGTTGATAACGGTTTACAGTGTCTCCTGACCTGGTTTAAAGTATCGTGGTTTTGATTGGCGGACTTTAAGCTAAGCTAGCTAGACAGAGTTCAATTAACGCATAAAACTCATCAGACTGAATATAATTCCTGCAGGAAAAGATAACCTGAGAGAATCCAATTCCCCTGAGAACAACGGTGCCATACATCAATGCTTTTTTGATATCCGACTTTCGAAGGGAGGAGATCAGATGATGAGATAATCTACAAGGAGCAGAACAGGCTTAAAGAGGGTCGTCTGTTTGGTGAAACTCAGTGAGGATGACAAATGAAGCTGTCTCAGCGTTTTTCCTAAAATGATTAAGACTCTGATGCCATTGGGTCTCTGACGTAACTCGGGGCTCCAGCTGCAAGCGAGTAAAAAGTCTTCTGTGGGTTTGTTCGTGTTTAGCTCCCCTCGGAGGCCTCGTCGGAATAAACAAGGGCTGTCTCCATACTGTCGGATTTACTGTTTGAGTTTACAGACTTTGAGCCTCAGTGGATGGAACTGCTGATTGTTTGTTACTAAATCATGCCCTATCTGCTACAGAGAAAAGCCTCTGTCATTCTTCATTTTTACCCCAAAAAAATATACAAAGGCTCATTCTTGCCATAAGGTTGTTCAAAAATGTCATCTGTCTGTTTTATTATTTTATTTTCCTTTTCAGCCGAACTATTCCAAAAAAATGTATTGAAGTACAGTTTTATTATTTTTGTTTTTAAAATGACTTGTTCACGCAGGACAACCTTTTAATGACGTCAGAGCCCTTTCAGTCAGACTCTTTGTTATTAGGTGCCCAGTTCTGTATAATGTTCCGATTGCAGACAGTGCCCGCTGGTTTTGCAGACCCCCGTGACGTGTTCAGCGGTAACGCGAACTGACAGAAAGGTTCAAATAAACCGGCTCCACTGTTTGCTGCGTGCGGTCCATGGTTAATGCATTAGGCTGCACCGCCCGCAATGACTGAGCCCTTAACCACTTCAGCCACTTGCCAACGCACTCGCAGACACAGCGGCGAATTGTCGCTGCGCCGCACCGTAGTCAGCGCATCCGCCTTTCCCCCTTTCTTCGGGCGGGTGTTCTGACGATAATGCGTAGGAGGATGGCCGCTCTGCTTTCTCTATTACGTGGGTGCTTTATGCTGTCGGGCTGAACAATCGCTGCTTTGTGTGCGAGGATACCAAAAAGCGTTGCGCGTGGCGTAGAACTTTGCAATTTCTGACTGTTCTACATAAAATATATTTTTTAAGTGCATGTCGTATTTTGATAGAATTACCAAATATAGTTCACTGTCACCGAAGAATACCCCTAGTTTCTGTAAGGGGAAAAAAAAAACATTTTCTCACAAAAGGTATTGTAAAGACACTCTTTAATTAGGGTTGTTGGAGAATGTAATCCAAAAATGACACCGAAACTAATAACATGAAGGTGGGATTTGTGATTTTGTATTTTATGTGTCCTTGTGCATTGATAATACATTTTTGTACTGACAGAATGCAGGGGAAGCCATGTGGTGCTTATGGTCAGGAAGTAGAGCAGGTGGTCCTGTCTGAAAGCATCTTTGGAATGATCTAATTCACGCATGTAAACATTACATTGAAGTGAATGTCCTGTATTTATGTAAGCAATGTTCTGTACTACAGGTACACATCATGTGTAACACATGGCCGTTCTCATTATAAATAGTTCATTTTAATTTCACCCACTGAATAAAAATTTCTGCTAAGCTGAAGCAATTAAAAATTTTGTATAAGCATGTTCTGCGATACAGTCCAGGGATTTAATTCCCTTCCTGCCTTTGGTAATGAGTTGCTGGTGGTATCTAATGCAGATGTGTCTCTTTCAGTGCCTGAAGATCTCTCAGTGGATGAACGCGATGAGCTGACCAACATACGACGTAGGAAGAAGGAGCTGCTGGATGACATTGAGGTACTTGGAGTTAAATGATTCTGGTCACTCCTGTCGTTTCTATGCTTTTCTGTCTGAATGACATTATTGGCCTCTGTACATTGAGTGATTTTCATAGGAACATGACCTGTCAGGTTTTACTTGTCTGTTTCTTTTAGACCAGTTAAAGGCCTTTCTAACTGTCCAAAAGTAATAACAATGAATAATTATCAGTACAAATGTATTTTTAAAATGATAGTGATTTTGGAAATAATTGAGTTAACTTCCTGGCATTTTTCATATAATATAAAATCAGTATCAGTGAATAAAATAATTGAATAATTAAAAATTAAAGTAGAAATTTAATATTTAAGAAAACCCTCCATCTTCCAGCTGATCAGGTTTGCCTAGAGCATGTCATGGGCAGCACAGAGGCATGGCACATGATAGATGGGATGCCAGTCCATCACAGGGCACACCCTATGGCAGTGTTTCCCAATCCTCGGGGGACCTTCTCGGGGACCTACGGTCGGTCCATGTTTTTGCTCTCTCCGAGCTCCCTGCCAGACAATCTACATTTTTTCTCCCTTCCAGCTCCCGGGAGCTGGGAAAGAGCAATAATGTGGGCTGTTTGTGGGTCCCCGAGGACCGGATTGGGAAACACTGCCCTAAGGGCATCTGGGAGATTTCAATTAGTCAAACTGTACATCTTTCCATGGGAGAAAAGCCACCCACCATGGGGAGCACATACAAGATCCACATAGAAATATAATGTGATCCCCAACCCAAGAGTTGCGAGGTTGCATTGCTAACTGCTGAGCTACTGTATTGTACTGTACTTCATTTGGAATATTAAAAAGTAATGTCTTAATCTGCTACTTTGCTTTCTTAATGTGGTGTAAACTAATGATAATGACATTTTAACTGTTATGAGAATTGTGGATTTTGTAGGAAAAGGAAGGAAAAATTGAATTTGTTCAAAAGTCCTCATCTCTTGCAGCGTCTGAAGTTTGAGATTGCTGAAGTCATGACTGAGATCGAGCAGCTAACTTGCATCGGGGAGAGGTGAGCCATTTCCTCTTGAGGGAGCAGCCTCGTTTTATCTTGGTTTACAGGCGCACAGCGTTTCCAGCTATAACCCACTTGGACTGCAGCTTCAGTTGTGCCCGCATCTTAATATTTCTTTTGGTCTGGCATAAGTCCCTCTGGCCATGATAATTACGGGGAGCTATTAACATGCACAGTATCTGCCTGATGAGGCTGACTTTGTCGTTAGACTGCGGTTTAGCTGGATTGTGCTGCCAGGGCGTCAGTTATAAATAATGACATTAGATGTCGGCAGTGTCAAGCTAAATTGACCCTGAAGTGTGGGGTTATGATGCATTTACCTCAGAAGGTGGAAGTTGGAGCTAGGAATGATGTCACACCTGAGTTAACCACGTTCCAGTACAACTCAGAAAGCCATTTAGCAATACCAGTTCTAGCCAGGTTCATTGTTAGCGATATCAGCTGATAACGCATTACGTAATATTTTGCGCATAAAAACATCTTAGCGACATGTCCACAGATATAGGTTGTACAGTACTGTGTGTATGACTGATTTAATGAGCCACAAATGTGACATACTGTAAGTGCTATGAAGGGCACAGCCATCTTGAATTCTGAGGTTGGGGTTGTACAGCTCCAACTTAATGGGCCATTCCAGTTGAATATTTTGACTAGGAACTTGGAAAATCTGACTTCCCAGTTGAAGTGGAATGCACCATTATTCAGGCTTCTGTTGTGAGAGTCCCTCTGGTTATGTACTTTATTCCTAGTCTCTGTATGTAGATGAGCACCAAGCAGAGTGCTTTACCCAGCCAGTGTGGAGAAACTCAGAGTATGGAGGGACATGGGTCTGGTACTTATTGCATTCCATATTTCCGTTTCCTAAGGGTAGTGCTTTCATTGTGAGAATTTAGAGGATGGATGATGTTTGGTAGAAGTATTTCAGCAATTACAGGACAAGGCATTCTGTTTTTGGTAAAGTATTTGAATTTATGTAGACTGTGAGGAAGTGCTACCATAAAAATGTGCACATTGGAGATTTTCCTTAATTTTTTTTAAAGAACTGAGAAATATTAACAAATTCATGACACATCTATTAGCGGGAACCATTTCAAAATGTATAGATGAATAAATTAAATATGCTATCAGTTTCAGAGTTATGTTTATAACCACTATTAATATCCTGTCTGACACACTACAGTCAAACCCTTATAAAATCCAGCTGTCACACTTGAGCATTGAGTTTAGTTGCTTAGACCTTGCCTTTTTCAAAAACCAGTTACTGTTATCCCCCTTATCTACAACCGAATGTTTTATTGGATCAGACCTACAACAGGGTTACACCTTGAACCTGTCCATATTTTGTCCTGCATATCATTCAAGAGCAATAAGTACATTAGGTGTGTGTAGTTATCAGTGACAAAATGTCAAAATTTGTGTTGCACATTTGATATTATAATTTTATTAACGTACACGATGTTATCCTTGGGAGAGAATCTGTAAGATGCATATCACCGTTGAGTCTTGCTTATATGACTTAAAATTCACAGACAGAAATCTCACGGAATAAAAGAATCTTTTACAATTAAAAACATTCAAATGTATTTATTATGTATTATTTGAATGTAATACTATTGCTGGTTCGTCTTTTATTTAAAATGGCTAAAACTACATTTGTTAGTTGCTCTGGGATATTATCACAGTGCATTTTCAAATACCTGTGTTCACCTTTTTAAATGACTGTTCCATTTCTGGGTGAGTAAATAGAAAAATGCAATTGTATTCCATTGATACAGCAAAACATCACAGAGGAACAAACAGATTGCAATGGGAAGGAAAAAATTCAACATGGATCCCAAAAAGGTATGTCGCTATGTGTTTTACAGTCCCCAGCATACACTAATAATCATTCAACACCAGATAAATCTGAAGGCATAATGTCACTTGTGAAATGTTTATGAACTGCAGTTATGGGAGCTAAATATTTAAGTAAAATATAAAGTGACATTTTAAAAATATTACATGATGTATTTTAACACCATAGACCATTGCTTTTTATTGAGTCATAATCTGTTTTCTGGCAGTGACAAAAATGCTACTTAAGATTCAAAGACAGTGTTGCTAGGGGACAAAATCGCACAATTTTAATTGGCAGAGAGAAAGTAACCCTTTGAAAACCTCTTTTACTTAACCCACATAAGGGTTACGTACAATGCAGGTGTTAGATAATGTCGAAATTTCGTCAAAATGACCCTCAGACTGCAAGAAATGCCGCTGGTTTGGCATGGATTTGATCCGAAGGGCCAGGGAGCACACCATAGAAACGTGGCACTGTCCTCCAAGTTCCTGGCTTAATGGAGTGGAAACACCTGTATAAGGTGCCCCACCTTTCAGCCGCAAAAACACTCCAGATGACTGGCATCGCTTGTAAGAGCTGCGAGAAATTAATAACCTAATCTTCATGTCCTAAAATCACAAGCTGTCGGTCTGCGCTGCGCATTGTTGTGGAAGACAACTTTCCCAGCAGTGAGGCAGTACTTGGATACAGTTGCATGTGTTGGAACTGCTCTGCATTAACGTTGCTATCCACAGGAATGAATGGAGACAGGGCGTGCCAGGAAAATGTGTCTAACGGCATACGGCGGCTTCTAAACACTTTGTCTGTTACACACACCCACCCTGAGGTGTATGGTACCATACATATTTGAGTCTGTTTGCTGAAAATGTGAAGGACTTTCCTGCTTAATACCCTTTGCCTTTCCCCAGGAAATGGAAATGGATATTAGCAGATGTTACGAATAATTTATGCCGCAGCCATTTTGCTGTGTTAACCTAGGCTGCAACGTTCCTTTTATGCTACAGACTGAATACTATTATCATCTTTGGGTTTTTGTTTTATCTTTGTGTTCAAAATAACGTCCTTGTGTAGCAGCTTTGGAGTATTCACTCCTGCTTTGTATTGTTTTTTTGATGATTATCTTTTAATTTTTTTTCAGTTATTCTGTTTCTTGTGTGAAATTAAGTGGTTCTGAAGAAATTATATTTTGGCATTGACTAGTAAATAGTAAATACTAGTTCATGCCTACTGATAGTTAGTTCTAGCAGTAAATTAATTTGAATATCAGTTGAATACTATACACAAGGTAATCTCAAGCCTTTTGTCAAACGAAGGAATTTTTGTTTACCGATTAATATTTTTACAGAATATTAGTATTATTAAAATGCATAAAAAATTTTCATATCTCAAAATCGATGGGACCTGTTGCACGTATCATTCTGTTCACATTACTAAGTGTGTTACTAGAGTGTCTAAGTTTATTTTATGTTGTAAAAATAGTATATCATTAATTAATCAGTGTAATACCAGAACAAATGGGAGACCACATTTTGCTTTAATTGCAGGGAATTCAGTTTCTCCTGGAAAACGACCTTCTAGAGAACACTCCAGAAGACATTGCACAGTTCCTTTACAAGGGGGAGGGTTTAAACAAAACTGTCATTGGGGATTACTTAGGAGAGCGGTAAGCTTCAAGTTTCATTACTGCTATGAATCAATTTTATGTTGAGGAAATTAAAATTGTTTTCATTATTGTGCAGATTATATAATGCGTCCACAAACCTAGACTCATATTAATGAAATGATTCATGAATGTAATAATATCTATGATCCATAGCTATAAAAGACGCTGCTTATCTCCGTTAGACCATTCTGGCGGCCTGGAACAATATTATTCTTTTTATATTTAAATATTATTCTAATTTTGTTTTGCAGTCTAAGAGTTATCCTTTAAATTTTAATATATTAAATCAAAATAAACATGGAACATCCAGAAGCAACCTCCTGTGAGTAAAATGTTTAGACTAAATCCAATGCCCTGCAGTGTTTCTTTCAGAATCCACATTATTCGTGTCTGTAGTGGCTCACCAAGGGCCGTCTTACATGAGGCTTAGTGCGGATTCCAGTTTCAGTTGATTTCCATCGGCGGTCTTTTGATCATGCTAAGCATTGAAAAATGAGACTCTGTATCCTTCAAGGGGTGGCTGACTGGTTCCAGAATTTATTTGGTGATTTGAATTCAGGTTATGCATTATAGGATGATGTATAAAATTCTGCTCAGAGAAGTTGTGTAGTGCAGGTGGGGCACTCCACTTCTGATAAGGAACCTTGTTTTCGAGGACAGTTAATATTCCCTGAAAGTCATAAAAATATTTTGTTGAATATTTGTTTGCTTCTTTCTCAGGGATGAATTCAACATCAAGGTTCTCCAGGCCTTTGTTGAGCTACACGAATTTGCAGATCTCAACCTCGTGCAAGCGTTAAGGTGAGCTGAACATTTCCTTCATAATCCTGTAGAGAGTCCAAAGCCAGCCCTGATCTGCTTATGGAGAGCTTGCTCCTCTCAGTATCTACTCTTTATTACACTAAATTTATTGGCAGGAACACAGTGTTCTGCTGGTTTTTTCATAATTGTTACTGGTTAAATATTTGGAATCCTGTTTCCCACTATGTAAGTATATTCTGTTTGAAATTCTTGATTTTTTTTCAACAGCTTTGGAAAGTTTTAGCATGTTTAACAGTAAAAAGTATCTGGATGCATACCAGTTCAGTAACCAGAAAATGTTCATTTATGAGAAGTACATTTAATAAAGTATGTTTCTAAAGGGTGGTAAAGGGAGGGGTAATAGCTAAGCACAGAGCATGTGTGATTCAGGTTCATTACTCACATAGCAGTTCAGGGCCATTAGCTCCTTCTGGATGTGGAGACACACACTGAGAGCTGCAGGATGGTTACTAGTGCGCCCCCTGCTGGGAGAAAACAAAGAGATCTGTTGCGAGACGTAGGTACCACTGAGAGCACCCGAGTGTGCGCTTCAGAGACACGGGGCTGCTTCTGACTCACTGAGTCTGTCACTATCTCAGCACCACTCTCTGTCTCACTGGCTTTTGTGCTGCCTCTCTCTTCCCCAAACTCACTCTCTGCTGTCTCTTACTTCCTACACACCAGGCAGTTCCTGTGGAGCTTCAGGCTCCCAGGCGAGGCCCAGAAGATCGATCGCATGATGGAGGCCTTTGCTTCTCGTTACTGCCAATGCAACCCAGGGGTCTTCCAGTCCACAGGTCAGACAAAACAGGAGACAGATTCCTTGATGCAAGATTTTACTACCCCCTGCTAGTTCCTGCCTATATGATGCTACAGCCTTTAGCATTTTATTTAAGGAATGGCTTTTTTGTGATTTCGTTTTGAACGTAGATGCTGCCTTTCAGCGTTGTCTGTATTCTTTCTCAGTTAATACACCTCAGTATATAACATTAACAATTAGAATCCGCACATTATAATCTGCAGAAAGGTCTGCAGGAAAGTCCATGCAGCTTGAAATGCTGTTTATTTATTGTTTCTCCCTTCACTTTGAGACCTGACCAAAGCACTGTCACTTACCTGACTGATGCATTTGTGTGGTAATCACCCCAAAGAGACCAGGCCTTCAACACAGCCAGATGAAATGGAAACAGCTGTCAGAATACATGCCACAGGCGCCAGCCTCTCTTGCGAACGAGTAAAACTGAACAACTAATGCAGCTCTGTGATACATTTACCGACTTTACTTGCCTCAGTATATTTACTGCTTTCCCTGCCGCCGTGCCCAGCAATTTACGAATTATATATTCCAGAGTCAAAATTATATCAGATGTAATGTTAGGGAGGGAAAGATTTCAAGAATGTCAATTCAATTCATATAATTTTTATATAGTGCTTTCCACAACAGAGTCACTCGATGGTCATTTATAAAAAGAAAGAAAGAAAGTAAGAGGAAGAAAGAGAGAAAGAAAGAAAGAAAGAGAAAGAAAACCCTACATATGGGATGCTATATTGGCATTTAGGAGAAACAAGATAATTTACTACATGTATTTAAAATATACATTTAATATATGATTAAAAGCTGTGTGGGTTTTTTTCATATTTATATTGTTGTGGCTTACGGAGGCAGGCTGTACCTCAGCCTTGTACCCTGTGCCGCCTTCCTGTTTGACTTGCCCCCCCCAAACCCTGACCAGGATAAGTGATCCTCAGAATAGCTCTTTAGGTGTATACGCATGTGTGCCGCCCTGCAGACACATGCTACGTCCTGTCCTTCGCCATCATCATGCTGAACACCAGCCTGCACAACCCCAACGTGAGGGACAAGCCTGCAGTGGAGCGCTTCATCTCCATGAACCGCGGGATCAATGAAGGGGGGGACCTGCCGGAAGAGCTGCTCAGGGTGGGACCGCCTCTCCGGCTCCGGATTCTCCCTCACATCAGTGCCTGACCTCCCCACTTGCCTGTGAAATCCTTTAGCTACCACATTTAATATTCTGCCTTGTTTAAAAACACGATGGAGTCCCCCTCTCTAGATATTGCTTATATTCTCCCATTGCTGCTCAGGGATACTGAAATATTGATTTCTAAAGGAATATGCTTTTAGAGCTGTTTGCACAAATTATTTCAATCACCATCTCTTGTGGGTGACAGAAAAGATTCTCCAGCATCTCTTTTAAATTCATTAATCTCTTTTTTAACAGAATTTGTATGAAAGCATCAAAAATGAACCTTTTAAAATCCCAGAAGATGATGGAAACGACCTGACGCACACATTCTTCAACCCAGACAGAGAAGGGTGGCTGTTAAAACTTGGTTAGTACAGCGAAGGGTGGGTTACAGCCTCCTGGGACAGAGAGGGTACTTTGTTTCTACTGTTTTTGAGCTCTTTGCTGGGTTCACAGATAATTTTGCTGTTTGTTGTATGTTTTTTTGCCTTTGATTCATCTTGGTGATTCTACTGCATGCACGACTGTATGGCACTTCATCGGGATATTGGGATGGATGCCCCAAAATTAGTTTGCCCCCATTGTGCCCCACATGCAACCTGTGCACACGCTTTGGTAACTTCTGAGATGGATTTTATCCCCCTGTGTCTGCTCACTGCATGTCCTTTCCTTTTAATTCAGTGATAATCACAGGGCCACCACAGTATTTTAATTTAAAAAACACAAGGGTAGATGTATTAATAAACCAAAGTGAGAAATTATATTGGCAGGACTGTGTTCTGATTTACTGGACCAGCTCCCAAGCCCATTGGTTATGTGGATTATATGAATTTTATGAGGCAAACAGCCTCTTGGAAATATATGCAGAAATTTCCTTATGGGTCAGCGAATACGTTAGTATGGACTTGTAATATATTTGGATCTGCCATTGTTTGTAGTGTGGCTTACAGTTTGAAGAGAGTTTTTTTCCCATTATCTTGAGTATGTGCAGTGTTGGTGCGGCCAATATTATAACAGCTCCAGTAAATGCCTAGTAAGGGGAGGGTCTTGGAATGTGAGTATCAGCTGGACCCCTCCGCCCCCATTTAGAAAGTGTCCGAGACGTACAGTGCAGTCAGCCAGAGCTGGAGCAGACAGTCAGAAGGCATTGCGCTGAAGTCTGCCAAATGCTGGTGATGACAGGACACCAGCCTTCTTCTTTCTCCACCTTGGCCTCCAGCCTCTGTGTTTCAGAAACATGTGTGAAACATTTATTGGGAAAAAAAATTGGAAATTTCTCTACTTTGTGGATTTATATAAAACATCTGATATCAGAGGAAAGAAAAATATTCCACAGGGGCTTTTTTGTGTTTATTATATAGTAAAAATCCCCATATTTATTTTTTCATGTTTTATCTTCCTATTTTCTCTGAACTTTAGTTAATTTCTACCTATTTATTTCTTATTTTCTCTTGTGGTTTTGAGTTGGTTTTGCTTGTTTTATCGTGCCAGGTGGTTTTCTGTCTTATTATCGTTCTTTTTCTTTCCCTTCATACCCGTGATAATCCTTCGATACTTAAGCTGCTCCAGAAACCCTAATAGTTCCCTTAGATTTTCCCTTTGCTGCTTTTTGTAGCCTTTCTGTTATTAGTAATACACGAAAGCCATGTCAGTGCACTGCTAGCTGCATGCTTTCTGCACGATGTGGAAAAAAAAAAATGAATATCACCTCTCCAGGGCAGCATTGGCTGCAGCCCACGATGTGAGATTCTTGGCAGTTTCAGCAGTCCCACTCTTCCATTTCATGCTGTCTGCCAGACTCTGTGGTTACTCCCTACAGAATTGGATGCATTTCCTTCCTGGGGATACATTTACACTTGACCTTTTGAGTCCCCAGCACTGTAACCTGCTGGTTTCATTCCATCATCTCATTCAATGACCATTTATGCCTTTTGCATTGCATCCCAGCTTTAGTCACAAAGTGCCAGAGGGACAGAGCCCTCTTCATAAAGGATAAGCTGACCATTAAATCGATACCTGTTAACCAGGGGTCTCAAGCTCACGTAACCCAGGGGGCCACTGGCCAGGAGGTCATCAGCTCAAGAGGGACACTTTTTTTTAGCCGAAAGAGAAATGACAGAGAATAAAAAAACTCTGTGCGAATGATGCGCTAATCTGGTAAAAGAACAAAAGATCGATCTGCAGGCCAGTTTTAATACGGAATTAAAAGCATGCGCGGCCCACACTAAACTGTCTGTCATACTTTAAGACCTCTGCTTTAAACTGTCTATCGTGTAGCCTGCTGTGAGGAAGAATTCTTATATAAATATAAGTACATGGATCACATTACGTAAGAAAACGTTCAAATATAACCTGTACGAATGACATAAAACCCTGGAGCAGGAGCCAAACCTGTGGGCGTTTATGACAAATTTGAAACAAATGGCTGCTTTTTAAAGGTGGAATGGCTGAAATCCTACATACAATTTCATATGGCTAAAGGATGGCCAGAGCCCATCAGACCATCTAAAATGCTGATTATCTGAAATTTATCTTGTTGGAATTGACACCCACACAGAAGTCTTAACAGTGTAACTTGGAACAAATCCTAGGTCTACTTTAAGAATAATTATACTTTCACAAATTGCCTGATTTATCCGACCTACCATTTGAACTTATCATGCACATAGACACAAATTTATAGACACAATTTCACCTATGCCCCATTTGTCCAGAAGGAAGTGGCAGGAAGCAGGGCTGGACTCAAACCTGAATAGGACTGCCCCCCAGGCCATCACATGACAGATTTTGTAATCTCTGGAAAAGAATTTTGTTAATGCACCTGCCCTTGTCATTTACTAAGAACCATGATTCCACTCAGCCCTGACATTCAGACCAAATAAACTGTAGCATTAATACTAATAAGTATAACAGATAAACTGCAGCACAAATCTACACCTTGTTGTGTATTCTTTGTGCAAATGCTTGCTTACGGTTGTTGGTGTTAGTTTGTTGATTATACCCTTTGATCGTGCACTCTGTAAAATGCTCATTGTTATATGTAAATGATTTGCTTTATTGGTTTTTCTCATGTATCTTTACTGGGCAAAACTTAGGAGACAACAATTAAAATACAAAATTCTGTTGCCACTCCCCCTCCCCCATAAAAGCAGTTAAAAAGGATTTTGAAAAATACACGTGGGAATGAGCAAACCATGAACAAGAACGCTTTACTGTTTTTTAGCTGCATGCTTTAGTTTTGAAAACTTCAGCACAGAAGTTTGCTTTGAACAAATATTAAGTTTATCGGCTGACTTTTCAACAGAAGTTTTGGTTTTAATGAACAGTCCTAATTGGGAGATATGGTGTACAGCAAATTGCTGCATTGTTACATTCCACAGGGCACCTGCTCTTTCTTCCTGAAAGATTGTCTGTAACAGTCTGGTGTTTGTTTCCCTGCAGGCGGAAGAGTGAAGACCTGGAAACGAAGGTGGTTTATATTGACTGACAACTGCCTATATTATTTTGAGTACACAACGGTAAATCTAATTTTAATTCTGCCTATAATATGGATTATTCTATAAAGAAATGCCAGATGTGAACCATATAGGAGTTTGGTATTTGTAGGGTTTGTGTTCAGGCTATAGCCTATTTTAGAAATCTGAAACTTTAAGGTCAGGAACCATACCCTACAGGCAGGATAGAATGAGAGCAGAGCTTTCTTACTGGGTTAAGCTTGCCCTTTACAAAAGATTGTGCCTGTGCACCTTGACATTAAGAATCGGTCATATGTATTAGGTAGCACTGAAGTATAAGTTTCTGTTTTTTTAATTCTGTTTCAGAATCTCAGCAACATTTTCTATGGTTCTATGTGGTTAGTCACTCTGTACAACAGCACATAATTAGAAAGGAATTTCCTAAGATGTGCTGTCTGTCTGACAGGACAAGGAGCCTCGTGGGATCATCCCGCTGGAGAACCTCAGCATTAGGGAGGTTGAAGAGCCCAGGAAGCCTGTAAGCACAATGTTATGACACCTCCCTTCCCCCAAAGAGTAGAAATACTACTGTCTAGTAGTATTCTCATTGGTACATTAACATTACAGTAACCGACACACTTTCATGAAAGCAATGAAATGTGACCTCAAGTGGCCCATTTTTTTTGTCTTGTAGAACTGTTTTGAGCTCTTCAATCCTAATCATAAGGGCCAGGTGATCAAGGCCTGTAAGACCGAGGCGGATGGTAGGGTGGTTGAGGGGAACCATGTGGTGTATAGGATATCGGCTCCCACACCAGAGGAGAAGGAGGAGTGGATCAAGTCCATCAAGTAAGGACCTCTTGGATAGTCCATCTGTCCTCTAAACTGAGTCAAAGAGTGTCGACTAATAGCTTTTCACAATAAGTACATTGATACTGAACCTGTTGAGATTAATACTGAATTGGGCCAGGCAATTTCTGCCTCTTTAGTATGGTTGCATTTGAAGCTTCATAACTTTATCTCTGAAGTCAGAGACATGCCCAATACTTAAAATCAAGGTGGATCTTTGTATCATTAATTGCAATAATTATTATATTATATATTATTATATTATTAATTATGGGCAGTAGAATATAAAAAAAATACAACAAATACAAAAATGCACCTCATTGTTGTGGTATTTTGTGAATATCTCAAAAACTATATGGTAGATTTCATCATATTTGTACATATATGGTTGCCAATCTTCTATTCTACATGTGCACCCAATTCGACATTATTTGATCGAACCTAACAGGCTTTGCTGAGGAAAGAGTAAATGATGCACCTTGGCGTCCTTGTGTGCTAAACCTGTCCAAAATGGCTATAATGTGACTGGCAGTATTTCAGGGGATAATTCAGGTTTTCTAAATTCTAAACATGATCACTTATGGCTCATAACCATTATTTTCTCACATAAAACACACACATTTCAAGGGAATTCTATATTTTATTTACACAATGTTTGCCAAACATACCCAAAACCTATCCAAGACAAACAAAGACGAATAACGCAAAATATTCATGTAGTTTAATAGAGTAGACTATGATGTACTATAATGCAGCTGTTCATAACAAAATTGTGCATTGTAAAGTTGCGCAATACAGAATTATTAAAACAATTAAAAAAAAAAAACACAATGGAGAAAAGAGTAAAACACATGAACTGTAAACATGCTCTCCGTGTACAAAAGCATCTCCTTTCATTTCAGCAATGGATGCCCCACGTTCTTCCCTAAATCATTCTCCAAAGTCATCCTCTGAGCTTCCTAGATAGGACTTTGACACTCTCAGCATTTATGACGTCTCTTCAGACAGCTAAAAATATTTTCTTGTTTACAACTGCTCAGAGGGAAATCCCTTAGAAAAAGACAGTAGTTCTTAGGAATGTGCAAATCACCTCATATTACACGGGCTTTTCCTCCCTGAAAAACTCATTACTCACCTCCACAGGCTGCAGAGATCTACTTCCATGCGGTACTGCCTCACAATCACTTGTAAGGCATCTGCATCTAAGAAACAGCTCAGCATCTGAATTAGAAAAGCAACCCTGAGAATGTGAAATGAGTGCAGTTCGTGCCACTGAGGTTTTAAAGGTTATAATCCCAACCGCCGAAGAAGGCCGGTTAGAGTTAGCTGGGCTCAAGAGATAATAGTGTAGTATTTCTGCAAGATCCTTCAAAATAAAGTAGTTTCTAATCGAAGAGACAGTTTTCTACAGCTGGTTAAGGTCTGCATTATGACTCATGGTCAGTTTATGCCAGATGTGTCACCGATTTGGAATGATCACTGCATTTCCATCAGTTTATGGATAGCGTACAGTAAGCATGTGCACCATTGTGTATGTTTCCCTTTGTTAATATGGTACAGGAGTATGAAATAGCGTATGAACATCTATCCATCCAGCTTCTAATCCTTTACAGGGAGCCCATCCGCGGAAGTGTAGGGCAAAGACAGGAGAGGCTTAGGGCAGCATGACAGTATATATTAACATTTGCAATTTTGTTTTTCCCCACCCAAATTAAGTACTTTAAGTATATTACATATTAATAATCTGAAAAAAATAATACTATTGTAAACACTGCTTCGTGCATGTACAATTTTTCACTTAGTTAAGTTTTCCTTCTTTCATATTTCAGTTTTAAGCAGTGAATCTGTGCTGAAAGTGGAATGTGTTTTGGATACTAAGAAATTCCTCAGCTCAGAGAGATGAGGGGTGGAAAAAAAAAATCTTCGGAAACCATGGAAACTAAACTGGGTCACACTGCAAACTTTCTTTCCCCCCTCTTCTTTATATAAAATCCAGTTTGTTGAAACGTGCATACATTTTCATATCAAAGACATGTCTCTGATATTGTACTAAAGTACCATCTTCCATTATTTATTTCTCTGTTCCACAGGGCCAGCATCAGCAGAGATCCTTTCTACGACATGCTGGCAACCAGAAAACGAAGGATTGCTAACAAAAAGTGAGAGCTGTACAAACGGCAAGGAGGACGGGCTCAATTCCCAAGTGGTCTTCCAGACATTCAGTACACCAGGGACACTGGCCCAAGAGCAGAACAAGAGCAGTCACGACAGCGGTCCAGACTGACAGCTAAACAAGAGAATGTGAAGCCAACCCCATAGCTGTGGTATTTTGTGACTACACCCCCAACTTCCCCGGTGTGATTATTTTAGCATCTTTAGTTGCAGTTTTTAAATACCTATGCATGTTCATAGATCCAGTGTGATCACAAGACATAGCTATATAATCAAAACAGAATTTTTATGAGTATAATTTTTATGAAAAAATGTGAAATTTGTAATTTAAGGAAAATGTTATTAAAGATGTACCCTAAAAAGTGCATCCCGAAGGTGAGGTATTTCAAACAGAAAAGAAAGGAACCCGTAGCTCAACCTCGATTACGTTTATCGACAATTCCAAATGGAGAATGGTCACCTTCCTTCCAGTGTAAAATCGGCATATTGATCACCTTGCTTGCTCTAATGCCACAGGCATTAAAGGTCTTGGGAAAAATCAGTTAAGACTTGGAAAACCCAGGGCTGAATACCAGGAAGTTTTACAATTTTGCATAACAAAATACAGAATTGCCGTCAAAAAAAATGGGCCAGAACTCAGTTATTTACCCCTGCGAGCTATTATTTAGGTATGCTGTTACATTCGTCAACATTTACAAATTTAAAGATGATATAAAGAATGTTCTTAACATTCCACATCAGTCTAAATAAAGGGCTGATTTTTTTTTAAAACAGTCAAAAAAAAAAACTTTTGTTCTGAAATACCAGAGTCAAATAAAGCTTTTTTTAGTAACCTTATATATAGGGACTAACATAAAAAAATACCTGCTAGTTTAACAAATATTACAATCTATTTTATTATTGTTTTATTTTCAAATAATATTACATTGTATTGTGGAAAAACAATGTCTGTGACCAGTTTGTGATTGAACATCCAATAGCAGTTTGCTTTTATATTTATTTTCTTTACTCAATTGCAAGTTCCATTTGTGACTGTTGGAAGGCAGATTCTTAACTTATGTGTAAATAATGTACATACTGTATTTTGGTGTGAATTTTATTGCATGTAAAACCTCATGGCTGTAGCTTTCATCAGTTTAGATGTCAATGGTCAGCTGACATTAATGATAAAATTTGGACTGAGCAGGTGTAGTATGGGGGTTAGGAATGGATTTCGAAGAGAATGGTGATTGATGAGGCTGAAGCCAGCAGTGTTTTACATGGGAATGAAAATAAAAACCCTGACCTAGGGTAAAATCAGCTACCGAACAATGCCTTATGGGACAGCACATCCTGTATCAGCTGTACTTATGACAGCAACCAGAACATGTGTGACAATGATGATAATCAACACAATGCACCCAAGATATATCTGAAGGGCAGACAGCTTAACCACCTGCACAAAGAATCATCCCTGAAAAAGACGCACGGAAATATCAGTCTCAATACCAGCAATTATTTGTCCAAGGGTTTTTTTAAAAAATAAAAAGGAAACAAAGGCATGAACTCAACAACAAAACGCTTACATGTATAACTTCCAATCAGGACTGTCAATAATAATAATGATGACGAGTAATTTACAGTAATTGCATTTGTTAACATGTTAATGCTCACAGGCCTAATATAAATATGTTTACATACAGAGCCCTACTTTTAAACAGTAATCCGCATGGTAGACTAAATTCTGAAAAGAAAAATACAAGACCATGACAATGCATTTTTAAGGCTTTTTCTTTATACAGGTTTTTACATTGTAGAAATTTTACATGCTACAGTAGAAGGGTAGAATATTAACCATAATTTCATTTTGTAGAAAAAAAGCAAACCAGAGCCATTTAAATGAGACATGCCCATAGTAAAGGGTCCAAACTATGTAGTGGAAATTTATTAAAACAAAAAAAAAATATTTTTTCTCTTAATATTCCTGATACAGGAATGTTCATGTATAAAAAAATAACTGATAGTACAGTTCAAATGTAATTCACAGTATTCTTTCTGAAGCTAGAAACTCAAGTGGATTTTTACCTTAGAAAGCAGAAATAGTTCCATGAGCAGACATGATACACGATTTATGGAGTCATATGGAAAATGGTTTTCAGTGAAAGCCAACAAATCCTTTCCAGTGATGAGCTGCTAGAGCATTAGAGAAAAATAAGTGTTTAAAACTATGCTCTCTTGTCTGTCCAGGTTTTCGTCATAGCGGTGCAAGTGTACGCAACACAGCAACCAATTCACTCAGCATTAGACTATATCCTGTGGATATGGTGACATCCCAACTCTGAAGGCAACAGCCAAGTATTAAAGAGCCATTCCTTTAATGAATCTTTTTAGCTTCCATTCATCCTAGGAAAACACCGTAAAAAGGAAAGCAGTCTCATTTAAAAGTGACAAAGTCCTGAGTCTATGAGCAGCAGCTGAGATGTTAAGCTCCAGGCTTCTTCTTTGATTACAATTCATTATTAAATATATTTCAGTTGCATTCTTAAGGATGTTCACTATGGTACTTTTCACCACCGAAGAGTAAATTAACATTTCAGCTTAAAAAGAAAAGAATATCTAAAACATCTTCTGTGGTAAAAATACAGTATAATTTATGATTAAAGCACCACTTTTCCATTAGCAGGATTTAATTTGTTTGCCATTTGAACTTCATTTCTTTTGAAGAAGGCGTTCACAAATTTCATAGTCTAAAAAACAAAGACAAGGAAATACAGAATGTTGGTATCCATCTTGAAAAGGTACAAAGAAATGCATATTGCACTGTATAAGCTGTTTATTTTGTTTGTTTCAGAAAACCCTGGGCTATCATCACACTATTACACTAAAACTCCTACAATAAAGCACTTATAGAAATTTCATAAACTAGATGCTGTCGGAACAACAAAAATCCCTGGTCTCAAAATGAAATCAGTTCCAGACCTTCTCCTATACAAAGTTCCTATAAAGTTTGAAAAGGATCTGACAAATTCTATGAGTTATCGGGCTAATGAGGTCAAGTGTCTGAGGCTGCCCTTCTCTTTACTACCACTATCCAGCACTATTTCAGTTTGTGCGTGATTTGTCTGAAATTTTGACCAGTTCCAGATTTTCACCCATGCAACATTTCTGCAAAGTTTGAAAAAGATTCATCAAATACTTTT
>JAAGVU020000092.1:16480697-16513934 GCA_011763525.2 Mormyrus iriodes | reverse complement strand
AACAACAACAACAACAACAACAACAGGTGTCTCTATAAATGCAGTGACAAAATGGAAGCGCTCCTAATGGGTTTTAAAGTGCTAGAGTCGGGGAAGGTACACAGAAGAATGTGTGAAGCATGACACTCTTACCTAAGGGGGGAGTGCGGCCCTGGTTCCGCTCCAGGATCCAGTCCCTCAAAGAGAGTTTGCAGAGCTGCATTTGGATGTACAGCATGAGGTGAAACTGCATCTGCTCAATACAGTGATAGGCAACACACAGGTCACCACGGGAACAAAAGAAAAATTCACAAGGACGGTGACTTGTGAGCATAAATTAAGATGGTGCATATGAAGTGGCGATCTGTACATCGTGCAAAATTAAAGATCATACACTTTACCACAAGTCTTCCCAGTTTAATTGCATTTACACTGTCCCATTGGAAAACATAACAGATGATTATGAGACTAATTATAGTAACAGTGGGGTACATGAACAAATGTAATAATTTAAATAATAAACATAATTGCTGACAGTTACATAAATTTCAAGTAAAAGGGACAGTTATGTTGTAACTTCAGGAAAACATGAATTTGATTAGGTACAGCAGTCATATAAAGACCATCCGGCCATTTTAAATGTTTCTTACAAGCATTGCAGCATTAAGTAAATAATTTCAGCAAAGTTCAATGGGATGCACAATCGTCACAGCATCACAATGCTGAGTTACCCTGAGCGCCGTTAATACCTTTTGGGGACACTTGTCACTGCACTGGTGACTGTCTATATCAAAGTAAGAGTTGTTTAACTCAAACTTCCTGTTTGACTGGCCCTCTGTCAGTGCAGAGCCATCCCAACTGGCCATGGGACAGCTGTTAGCTGCGGTTACATGTGGATCCCCCAGAAACACACAAGGCACGGAGTTCTCTGCAGTGTTCCTGCCTTTGGGGCACACCGCTTGGCTCTGCTCTGGTGTGCTTAATAAGACTCTTCCGGGTGCACCTTCTGTTGTGCTAGCTTCCTTCAGAGAGTCTTGCATGTTAGCATCTGGACAGTGGGAGCTTTCAAATACTATAGAGGAGCCATAACTGCTGCAAAAACAATAGGAACTCATGAGAAATGGCTCCCAAACTCTAGTATCTGTTTCAAAAAATGCATTTTTAATATGAGAGGCTGCTGACTTAAACAAATGAAACTGCTTACTCTTTCACTGATGATGGTTTCAGTGCTGGTAAATTAGAAACGACAGATTTCGGGTCTGAAAGAAAAAGTAATGCAAATATCATGATTAAGCCGCTAGCAAGTATTTGTACACCTCTAATCAGTTATGTAGCATAATGATTTATTATTATAGATGCTACAGAAGTCAGAAAATGTCACAGCAATGTGAATAGTGTAAGCTGAGAATTTCCATAGTAATAAAAATAATGTCGTTCTTTTCAAATGAATACAGCGAGCAATTCTTAAAGTACAGATACGTAGAGTTCAAACTCATCCTGGCTGTTAATGATCCAAAATTAGCATGATACAAATTACTGTGTGTGCTGAATATAAATACAGTAACAGAACCATATGCACTTGCAGAATGTTTGCTCACTTTCTTCTGAAGACTGCACATGTTCCATCCATGCTGTGTGATAACCCACTATGTTAGGATGCTGTACGCTAGACAGCAATTTCACCTCCCTAAGAACCTGCAACAGAAAATGGGTCAAAAGATTCAGTCCAATTATTCACAAGTGTGATTCTGTGCTACTCAGTTTTCTGTTTCTTGTACACTGTTAGCATGGTACTTTCTTGGAAAGGCTGGTTTGTCAAAAAAAAAAAAAACACACACAGACATACATACATACATACATACCTTCCTACAGTCTTCTCTTGTCACATTTTTAATCAGAATTTTCTTAACTGCATATAACTGGCCATCCAATTTATTTTTCACCTATAGACACAAAACAAACTACTCTTTACACATTCGCATTTCCAGCATTTACATTTACCATAATGGTCATATCTATGGCACCTGCACTTTAACGGGCACTAACTGTATACGGTCTAGCTTTGCACTGTCTGTATTGTTCAGCACTGTCTTAGCTGAATGAATAAGCATTCCAAAGCACCCCCTGCACATTTTCAATAAAGAATTTTGAGTCTCAAGCAACACCAATAACACAGTAAACTATTCATTTGTCTTCGATAAATGTTTACAAATCCATTCTTAAAATTTCTGAAAATACCACAATACCTGAAAAACTTTTCCATAAGATCCTTTGCCAAGTCGGCATATTTCCTCAAACTCACTGAGGTAGCGAGATGTCTGAGCTTGGAAAAGACCATCTTTTGGTCTGAAACAAGAAAACAATACAAAATATACAGCACATTTTAAATTATTTACTTAAATTATCAACCTTTGTGATAATAATATATACATTTAATTTGCCGCTAAAGAATAGTTATGACAAATTCATACCATACAGAGCTTGAATGTTTTGGTAAATTAATGCCATAAAGTCTTGCTGCAAAGTCAGTGTTCCTACCTTGTTTTGAGGCTCTGAGTACCTGTATTTAAATACCTATGATCCTAGAAGCAAAGAAAAACTCATTGTTTTGGAATGATAATAAAACATCCTATATCCTTTAAATGACGGATTCCACTTGTAACTGAAACATGCTCTGCAGAAGCAAATTCAAACCAAGCATGCCACATTTGTGTATTACCTGGTGAATGAGGGAGGTGCTGGCCACATGCAGGAGTTCAGCAAAGGCCCTGTTGTGCTGGAGCCTCACAGTGCTGAACTCATCGCTTACAGCCAGCGGAGAGAGCAGGTTCATCGCTGCCAAGCGTTGTCCAATCACTGAGCGAGCAGGCAACATATTGCAGCAGAAATGACTGATATATCAGGTCCTGTATTACTGCTGCGCTCATGAGAATATAGATAATGCACTCAATACAAAACTATTCTGAAGGTATACCAACCTTTGAAAAGCATACGTGAGCGATGCGGTTCTTTCTCATAGACAAAACACAAGTGCTCTACGAGGGAGCCTAACAGCAGGTGGTCGGGAATTGCAGAAGCGAAATCCTGGATGGACAGGTACTGTTCACCAGCTAAGAGCACCTCACCATTTTCAGCAGCGTCTGAGGCTACATTTAAAAGGAGCACAAGAGGAATGTCATTTAGTTACACTGCAGGAAATTCAAGCTCACGATTCCGACAAACTGACTGTATATATTAGGATCCCATGTTTGGTGTCCCCTGCCTTGTGCTCTGTGATTCCTGGGATAGGCTCCAGACTGCCTGTGATCCTATACTAGATAAGTGCATAACAAATATGGATGGCCATATATTATGCTGTACATGATTAGAAGACAAAATAAGGCTTCATACCACCCTCACTATATACATACAAATTAAAGGTTTGTTAAAGTTTGCCTTACCTTCAGCAATGACTTCAGCAATCAACTGAAAAATATCTTTATCCTCTTGCGCCATCGCTTAATTGTATGTTAACCGAACATTTAAACACAGCTAAACATTCAATCAACTTTTAAATAACACCTCCTCTTTTTCAGCAGGCATGTTAATAAGTGAGGCTTATCAGTCTGAAACATGATCGGTAGTACACTCCCCCAGCCCTACCCCAAAACAGGGCTTTGAAAACATGGACAAAGACTCAACAAACAGCCAGCCACAGTTCCTCACGCAGGTACTTAACTACTACACGACATTAAATGACACGATAACAGTTTTTTGTGTGACAGTTTACTGTGCAATCCTAATCACAAAGTTTTCTGATTTTTACTGTGACGTTTACATTAGCATGTTGTGTAACAATATATGAGTATAAAAAAAAAAAAAAAACGTGTAACCACAAATAAATGCACAGATATGCATAATATCATCGCTGACTTTATTTAAAAGTGTTCAAATCAATCATAAAACAAAACATCCATCCATCCATCTCGCTGCTTACCCCGAAGGGTGAGGGCTATCGCAGACAGCATAAGTCATGGTACACAAGTTAGATCAAAAGCTCACCTTATTTCTGGAAAATTGACAGAAGAGGAACAGATTATGTCAACGTTAGTCTATGTAGTCAAGCCAAAAGAATCACACAGACACGATGAATGATGCAAACATGGCAACAAAGAAATGAGAAGTAAAGACAGTAAAAGTTACCAGGTGATACATACAGAGTTTCATGACGAAGGTGAGACACAACCTTTGACACTAGTACTGTACTGTCACAGATGTAACTCCAGTCGGGTGACCTGCTACTTACTGTCAAACTGAAGGTCTTCCTCGTTTTCTTTCGGTAATTCAAAGACGATTTCACTGGATCTCCTGTCATTGCAGGCTACATTCCTGTTAACTAGTCTGTAGCCGTTACTCGAACTTTCCTCGGTGGGTTTGCCTTCACTGCTCCACATAATCCCGGTTAACTAACAACTTACGTTCAACGAAGTGCTGGTTAGCTAAGCTAAATTTAGCCAAGTGGGTAGGTCGGGTTCAGTTAGATTTTCTTTAAAAAATGACATACTGTACAGTTCGTTTTTAATCATTCGCTATCCAACCATTGTTAACTCCTAATTTTGGTAAAATGTATCGGTTACGTTTACAATTTACCGAAATCAAACTCACTATTTCACAGGCAGCGTCCTCAGCGTAGACAGTATTGCTGGCTACTAGCATAAAATAAGGGTGCGTGTACAATTTTAATTTAAAAAAAAAAAACGTAAAACGTGACTCTTTTTTGCAAATTAGTGCTTTGCTTGAAAATTGTCTTTTTTGAACTGGTTAGCTACATGTTTAATTCGACACTTCAAGTTACGATTGTGATTCGAGTAGTTTAATGTTATTCACATTTACAGGATATGATGATTTCCACCATTTGGGTTTTAACTTTTCTTTTGCAGTGAACAACTTTAGACGGTCCCCACTGTAAAATATGACATGATGAAACTTCAATGAAAACATTCGGCTTTCTGAATGTTATTAAATTACCAGACGTTTTAGGGCTACAGAAGAAAATGTTATTACTAAGGAAAAACAGTTGTTGTTTTTTATATGCTCAAGTCGAGAATACTTGGTGACTAAAACCAGGACAGAAAAGTTTTATGAACTTTTAGTTAGAAGTTCTAGAGTCAAGTAGCGAGGTTTAATGTGTGGAAGGTCCCTTTCGATAGCAAGAGTAATAGACATTTGCGGGATGTAGAGTGGGTTGCAAAATTTACATATGTAAATGACTAAAATTTTACAGGAACATTGTAATGCCAGCTGCAAAATGGAATAAAACTGTATTCGAACCTAGCTTACGTTGTGTGGAATAAAAAGACTAGGGCAGCACACTTATTATTTCTGGCAATTGTGCGTTATTTTCTCCTTATATTCAGAACCTAGAATACCTTTGCATTAAAAACAAACGTTTTACACGTCTTTTTTCGTTCATTTCATTAGTTCCCGTAACGTCTTTGCTCCGAATTAAATTGCATCATAAGTACGGCATCTCTAGTGTGTCAAATTTCACCAGCACACAACGAGTAAGAGTTTTGACGGTCACAGCAAATTGACAAACCTTGTGGAAACTTTAGAAAGTAGTTGACGTCTTGCAAATCCATAGAAAATGTGTGTTTTTTTTACCTTGCACTAAACTGTTCCTTTGAATATCTAATGCTTTCTTTTGCGCATGGCAATCTTTTTGGGTTTTGTCTTTTTAATTTACAGGAACAGGAAATGTGTTTATTATGCTTTTATTAAGGCGTCCCTAGATTGTCTGTACTCTGCACGTTTGTATGTTTGTATGAACTTCTGTAACAATGAATGTCACTGAAAGAAATTTCTGAGGAAGCTGTTGTAGCTTTCGCTTCTTAACAACGAGCGGTGACAGGAACCCGGTAGCTAATTTCCAGTCGGGATTTGTATTGTTTTGTTTTTCCTTCTGTTACTCGGAACATACTTGAAGTGGGATTTCATCTAGGGTATATACTAGTCTTGTGCCCTGTGTTGCCCTATATAGGCTTCAAACTCCCCGCTACCCTGACCAGGGGTACATTTCCCAAAAGCTCCCTTTAGCAACTTACATATTTGGAACCATTCAGTCGCATGACTACAACTATTTAATTTGCTAACGTTGTTAGCAACTACGCTTTTGGCACCTTACAAAACGCAGGGCTGCCAACTCATCTGGCGCGAGTATTACGCATCTGTTTACAACGTAATAAAACTCTTACGTACATGTAAATGTATTTGCAAACTAGTCTCGAATTGAAAATCTCACTCCAGCCAGTTGACAAAAGTTGGCAACCCTGAAAGCGTCATCGATAAACCACAGTGAATACTAATCAAACATATTTTTTTTCGCTACCCTGAGTTATGTCTCATTACCTCCATAAATACATCAAGCAATGACAGATTGTTTAGATGCTGCGTTTTACGGCATGATTTTCCCGCTAGATTTTAGTTTATCGTTTCCATGGCGTTTCTGTATTGTAGGTTTCATAATTAGAGTTTTCCGTTGTACTTGTATGATATAACTAAAACACATATTGAACACAAAACGTCATAATATAAAGCAATTAAGCACTAAAATTTACATTTGTGTTTTATAGCATACACATTCATAGAGAAAACAATATCTGCATAATTCAGGAGCACTTAAATTCCATAAAAGAAAGAAATAAATACTAGCGTGCGCAAATTCTGCTTTTATTTTGAAAAATTCAGCACCGTGACCTTAGGAAGTGAAACATCTAACCCACATTGGGGCAGAAAGGCATGTTTGCCTGCGTTTCACACTTGAATCTACGAGTAATTTTAATGCTGTTAACATATGTTTGCATTTGTTAGCTTAAATTGACGCGTGGACGCATCAAAGATAATAAGTAGCAATGTAGGGAATAAAAGTATTTGTAGTATTTTGTAAGTTTCGTCTTAGGTTTTGCCATTTGCTATTTAGTAAGCTGGCTGGGTAGGAGCCTGCTCATAAATTCCGTGCGAAATGACAGAACCCTGGTGAGTGCTCAGGTTCTGCAGTTCTGCTGTTGTGTTTTGCTCTAAAGTTCTGCAATTAGCGTTAGTATCTTTACAAAATAGAGCAGAGTTCTAACTTTGTATTGATAAACTGTATTAATGTGTTTATTCTAATGTGATCTAAGTATATAAATAATGAAACCAATTCATCTTCCAGTCCCTTAGCAGTACGGGGTCACAGATATATAAATAATTAGCAAAAAATATTGCTTGTTTTTTAAACTAGTCCTGAAGCAGCTCGTGCAATCAAGCCCATAGACCGACACTCGGTGCACCAGATCTGCTCTGGACAGGTCGTGTTGAGCCTGGCTACAGCTGTGAAGGAGCTGGTGGAAAACAGTGTAGATGCTGGAGCTACCAATGTAGGCAAGTATGCTTTGTGGACACATTAAGTTCTGCACAAGTAAATAAATAGCTAATATTATATAGCTATTATATATAGTTAACAGTTAATGTTTTATGCATAATTGAAACATTATGTAATCTGTTAACCTGTTTTACTGTGTATCTTAAATTGATGTTTTTCTATTATCTGTCTTTCCTATTCTGTTTCTGATGTCATTGATTTCCAGTTAATGCATTGGAAAAGATGTCAACGCAGTTTCGCTGTACTGAAGTATATGGCAATAAAGCGCTTATCTCAAGCTTATCTAACAACACTTTTGTTTGATAGTATTACTAGTAACTTTAGTATATGTTTTTGCATGTTAAGCCTAATGTCTGAAATCTTGAAGTAATTTGGTGACCTTCGAATACGTATGCTGCTGACTGCCAGATTGTTTTCTTTGCTACTTTGTAGAGATTCGACTGAAAGAATATGGATCAGAACTGATAGAAGTGGCTGACAATGGAAAGGGAGTGGAGGAAGGCAATTTTGTAGGACTGAGTGAGTAGCAGAACTCAATTGGATGTATCAATGAACACTCAATAGGTAATGTTCTTCATTAATTTTACTGTAATATCTCTTCTGTACTATGCTTCTTTGCAGCATTAAAGCACCACACCTCTAAACTGCAAGATTTCTCTGACCTCATTCATGTAGAAACATTTGGCTTCCGAGGTGAAGCTCTCAGTTCACTGTGTGCCCTGAGGTATGGCTCCAAATGTCTCTTTGGGACATTCGTCATTGTGCTGTTCTAATGTTAGAAGTGTCATATGAAGACTTTACTTGGGTGTAAGTTTAATGCCTATCGCACTTGTTGGATTGCCATTAGCACCTCTTATTCTGTACCTTTGGTACTTTTACAGCACGCCTGTATGGTATGCTATAATGTTTATTTTAATGGGTGCGTATTTTATAATTATCCTTAACATTTTTGGGTTTATTATGCTCACAGATAATGCGCTCACAGATAATTGTTGGTAATGCTAAATGTATGTAAAATATTGCCATGTTAATAGTCATTTGAAGTAGTGTGATGAATCTTACATGTCTTTGACCCTTGAATCATGTACTTAATTGTGTGGTGAATTGCATTTAATAGTATATTTTGTTTAGTATATGAAAAGTTTAATCTGCTCCTGACTTTCCTGCTTCCCTGTTTCCATTAAATATATGATATTTCTGTGTGAGAACTCCCTTGTGCTTTTGCTGTGTTTTAGCTGGTAGTGTTTCTGCATGATGTTGGTGTTCGACTTGATACTTGTGAATGTCCATGTTCGCCCACAGTGACCTGAGTGTGGTGACATGCCATGAGTCTGCCCACGTGGGCACGCGTCTCGTCTTTGATCACGACGGCCACCTCTGCCACCGGAGCCCCCACCCTCGGCAGCAGGGCACCACCGTGCTGCTGCAGAACCTATTCTCCACACTGCCGGTTCGCCACAAGGAGTTTCTGCGAAACGTCAAGAAGGTGCTGTGGCAGGCTTTGTGTCAAGGAAGTGTGGCAGTGGATAGCTAATAGGAGGCCTTCATACAATGTTTAAGATAATCTTTATAATGGGGTTTAGCACGCATTCATATGTTTTCTGGTGGTGTAGTTTTTCTATTTTAAATTTCAGTGTTATTTTAAAAATAAAAATTCAGTTAGATGTTTACAGATATTTCATGCTTTAGTTTATTGGAAATGTTCTGCCATGACCACAAGTCTTCATGCTTTTTTTTAAGAAATCAACTGAGATGGTTTTTGGAAAAAAATCATGGTGTTATCTTGGGGATAGAAGTTCAGCAGCATGATTCCTCTGTTTTGTCCAGGAATATGCCAAAATGATCCAAGTCCTGCAGTCATACTGCATCATCTCCTCAGGAGTGCGAATAACCTGCACCAACCAGATCAGCCAGGGCAAGCGCAGCGTTGTGCTTTCCACCAATGGCAGCCAAAGCATGAGGGACAACATTGGAGCTGTGTTTGGGCCAAAACAAGTGAGAAAATTGCATTTGTTCACCATGCTTTTGTCACATAAGAGATTGAGAATTAGAGCAAAATACAAATAAAATTTTTTCATTATATCATATATTATTGGCAACATTTTATCCCCATTAATAATTTCCCATAAGTAAAATGTATCCATCATTGGCATGTGAAGTTTGGCTCAGGAGTAAAAATGATTGTCTATTAATTTAATGCTCCCGTATGTCTTTGTTTAGCTCCAGAGTTTGCTGCCATTTCAGCAATTTTCTCCAACAGAGGCTGTCAAGGAAGACTATGGTCTCAATGAAGCACACTTACCCACTGATCTTTATGCGTAAGTTTGGTAGCTACTTCTTTTATCTCTTTATAAAAAAAAATTGGCAACCACTTTTTTCAATTTATCAGTGTCTACTCTGTATTTATAGAAATGTTTCTAAAATGTTGAGTATGTTGACAATAGCGCTTCTCAATTTTTGTGAGTGCAATTCACCAAAGAAGTGAAAAAACAACTGAAAATAATTTGTGTTTTTTTTTGCAACACATATATCCATGTTATGGTATGGAGCGAAAGTTCTAAGTGTGAGACGGATTGCTGTGCAGGATCTCAGGGTTCGTGTCACGTGGAGATCATGGTGCCGGCCGAAGTTCCACCGACAGGCAGTTCTTCTTTATCAACAACCGGCCATGTGACCCCTCAAAGGTGCGTGAATGGCAGTAAAGATATATAGGATGTTTACACAAGCCTATTTGTCTTTATGTTGCTTAAACATATACATCTCACTTTATTTTCAGGTTTCCAAGCTTGTAAACGAAGTTTATCACTTGTTTAACAGACATCAGTACCCATTTGTTGTCTTGAATATTTGTGTTGCTTCAGGTAAGACAGTGTAGCATTTCAGACCAAATATTCTGTTTAGATGTCAGCTTTTGTGTGATTATTTGTACAAAATTTCGTTCCCTGTGTCAAATACTGTACATTTGACTATTTATAATAACATAACCTAATTAGTTTGCAACTCATTTAATTTAATCATTTAAAATGTTTACCCCACTGTTTGTTTCAGACCGTGTTGACGTTAATGTCACCCCTGACAAGCGTCAGATCTTCCTTCAAGAAGAAAAACTTTTGTTAGCCATTCTGAAGACCTCCCTGATAGCCATGTATGATACTGGTGTAAACAAGATCAGCCTTAATCACACAAACTTGCCTATTATGAGTAAGAAGCATAATTGATTCACAGAGCATTTTTTATATTTCCATATCTACATGTTTGCTTAGTATCCTAATTATCTGTTTACAGGCACGCGTAGGGATGTTGTTCAGTCTCCTGATGTAGAGCAACCTGAAACTGTTATGGAAACAGAAGTTCTTCCAGAACCATCTCTTCCCCTCATGAGCTCCTCCTTGAACCTGGCCGGGCTGAGGGCTGCATTTTCATTGCACCAGCTGGCAGGTGGCAAAAACCAGCCCAAAAACAGTAAAACTAGTCCTCATGGTCCAGCTCAGAAGAAGTTAAAGTGCTTTTTCAGCAGTGCTGACAAAAACATGGTACAGCAGCCTTCTAAAAGTACACAGGACTCCTTAGTGCCTTCAGTTTTGAAGACTCCAGTGGCAGAAGGCAATGGGGGTGAGCTGACTGGGGACAATAACATGGACAATAACAGTGGGAATGTTTTGTCTGAGCTCTCAGAGCAGTACTTGGGGATGGGACCCCAAGAAAACGCACTCAAATCTGGATCAGAATTTACTTCCTCAGAGAAGAAGGCTGTTAACAATAGTGAGAGTGAGAACCACTGTGGAAAGGGAAGCGAAGATCATGAATCCAACAAAGCCTGTGTCTGGAGCGGATCTGATCCCTGTAGACCCAATGAACCTTTCAGCTTGAGTCCTGACACTAAAAGGCTTAAGTTAGAGGCTGTCAACTCAAGCATGAAAACTGCCTCCAGTGTGATGAAGCTTGATGCCCCAGTCAGCATGATAAAAAAAACCGTTTCGCTTCGCTTTTCTTTACCTGTTCTAGTAGAACGTTTGCGGAAACTGCAGGAGCAGAGAAAGGACAGAGCTAATGAAGAGCTGAAGTACAGGCGGTTTAGGGCGAAGATAAGCCCTGGTGAGAACCAGAATGCAGAGAATGAGCTGAAAAAGGAAATCAGGTATTATTATAGATTTGGAAGCACAGGAAGGTTTATGTGGAGGAATGGAATTACTCGTTTAAAACTGGCATTAACAGGCTGCTTTATGTAATGTAATCCAATTTATGGTGTATTGCTGTCTAAATGACTACTTTGCTATAATAAGTGGCAAACCCTTAATTTTTAACTGAGGATTTTGTAAATATACCTTTCTGCGGTTAAAATTTTGGTTTACAGCTGTTCGGAAAACACAAAAGAAAAGCTCTTAAATGGCTGGATGATTAAATGTCTTAGAAATCTGTTTTCTGCTTCTTGCAGCAAAGACATGTTTAAGGAGATGGAGATTATTGGCCAGTTCAACCTTGGATTCATCATCACCAAACTCAAGTCTGACATTTTTATGATAGACCAGCATGCCACGGATGAAAAGTACAACTTTGAGATGTTGCAAAAGCATACGGTTTTGCAAGGGCAGAGACTTATAGCGTAAGTATTCTGGAGCCTACCATGTACGATATATCCATAAATGCAGTATAAGTCTGGATTTGTTTTCATCTAAGCTCTTAATTTGCTAGGTTTGCTTACCCTGTAGAGACCCCTTGATCATATTTGTGGTGATATCTAGGGCATTTCTGCTAATGTGTTTATAGAAATGTAAAGTGGTATGAAACATCTAGTCAGTAGTGTTTTGTTTATTGAAGGGATACGAAATGTATTATAACTTCACCATGTTAATTAAATTTGAAAGGCGTAATCGTACAATTAATTTTCTTACTTGTCATTTTTATTTAATTATCACTTTCGTACTCTTCTGATAATTTTGTATTTTTTTTTTAGTCCACAGAAGCTTCACCTCACAGCAGTCAGTGAGACAATACTAATGGAAAATGAGGAAATCTTCAAGAAAAATGGTTTTGATTTCCTTATTGATGAGGAAGGTATCTGTTCCAAAATCGTGTTTCATTTACGGATCAGAATGCACCTTAGAGCGTCGACATCTCTGTTGATGCTGAAGTCAGTTAAATGTTGCCGTTGGTGTGTTGGTGATGTATGAATCTTCCCTCTCAAAGCCCAAGTCACAGAGCGGGTGAAGCTGGTGTCTCTTCCCACAAGTAAAAACTGGACGTTTGGACCTGCTGACATCGAGGAGCTGATCTTCATGTTGAGCGACAGCCCAGGGATCATGTGCAGACCTTCCCGTGTTAGGCAGATGTTTGCATCTAGGGCCTGTCGTAAATCGGTAAGAGGCAGCGTTTAAATTGTTGTACTGTGTATTTGCATTAACATTAAATATATTTATTGTATCATGAGTAATTACTGGGATTACAGTTAAAATCCGTATATGTAGAATGAGCTTACCAAGAGTAAAGCGGCTAAAATTAGGCTAAGTATAGACTACTATACTATAGAATTTGAATGTCTTAATTGCAGGATATTTGCATTGCGTTTAAGCTAAATACCTGTCATCACTCTTGATTTAAAATGAATAAAATATTCTAAATTAGGCAAAAGTTCTGGTTTTTGAATCATCTATTTAATCATACTGAAGACACTTTTGAAGAGAAGACCAACTCTTAAGCAATTTGTGATGTTTCCTGATGTTGAATGTCTCACATCTCATCATTAGGTGATGATTGGCACTGCTTTGAACAATAGTGAGATGAAGAAACTGGTAACCCACATGGGTGAAATTGAGCAGCCATGGAATTGTCCACACGGAAGACCCACCATGAGGCACCTAGCCAATCTGGACATGCTCACTCAAGACTAATGCCTATACTGCCACCTCGTGGCCATGCTTTGCACTGCTTAACAACCCATGTTTTTATTTTACCTAACAAACATGTTGCAATAAATCAAGCTTTTAGTGTTTTATTCAGTTTTAAACCAAAACGTGGGTTTGAGCTGAAAAAATTCACATGTGAAATCATCTGTAAGTTTTACTCAGTAGATATTTTTTTGATGGCTCATCATTCGGAGATTTTATAGAGATCCAATAATATTTTCTCAAATACAGTTCATTTTTGGTTTCTTTTTCATGTTGAATAAACATATCTAACAAGCTTGGTTCTTGATAATTGTATTTCTAGCCAAGTTTTGTTTCAAGCTTGGAATATCCGTTTATCACTGATCTTTGAACATTAAATTATGATAAATATCATATGTAACATAATAGCATAAATAAGTTACCGTGCCTTGATATAGTACTCAGTTCTCATCTATTTTGCCCACATTTAATCTCACCGTCTTGATTTTTCTTTGAAATGGGAATTCTTATAAGTCAGACATTCATACTAACAGTTATCACAAAAAATAAGAATATGCAATATTTCATTTGTTTCAACCCCTTGGCAAATATTGTGTTGAATTTTATTAGGCAACTTTTATAGCGTATGATCATTGAAAAAAAATCACTGAATTTATAGAGTGAGATGGAATGATATATGATTTCCCCATTCTTCCTCACATAATTCTTGCTGGCTCAGGTCAGTTGAAGAGTGGTGATGGACAGCATGCATGACGTCTTGCCATTGATTTTCACTTTGAGTAAAAAAAGGACTCTGAATCAATCAATAACATTTATTTTCTTCTTTTAAAACCAGTATTCCTTTTTTTGTTGTGCTTTAGAACACTATCCTGTAGAATGACAAACTTCTTCCCCAACTTGAGGTTTCCGGTATAAGCCAGCCACTTTTAATTTAGAAGTTATCTGAAATGTGCACCATTTATCTTCCTGTCATTCCTGACATTAGTCTTGGAAAAGCATCCTCACTACCATAATTTACAATGGCAATGCTATTGCCAGGCTACCAGGGCCGGTCAATCCTATTGGCAGCCGCCTAGGGTGCCAACATCTGAGGAGGCCATCCAATTTCACTTTGCCTCGGACACACACCCCTTACCTCAGTAATATCTGCATGCAGAGTCGCAGTTATACACCAGCACTGTCATCTCAGCGGCATTCAGCGCACGCACCGTCCTTTACTCTTAGCGCTAAGCATCGTTTAAGTCGAGTTAGGTGGGTTTCCGATAAATTTGTGAAATTAAACTGAAATAAACCAACACTAATGTCAACCTTGTTTTTTTCAATAGGGTCCAGTAGCCGGGTCGTAGCTAGTTTGATGCAACATAAAAGCATGTATATTAAAATTTGTTTTCTGAATCATTATGTATTTGTATCATACGTGACATCTATCTAATAATAACATATAATCGATATTTTGTAACACTTTACTTCAGGGGGCACAAATAATTTAGTAACTCAGTTGCTACTCAAGAACAAATCAGAAAAGTTACCGATGTGTGAGATCAGCACAAATTATGCACAGTTTAGGGCTGGGCGATATAACGATAAAATATATTATTGTGATTACAAACTTCATCGTCAGTTTGAATATTGGATGTGCGACATCGCATGCAAGACATAAAATAATCAGCGTGGCACGTCTGCATGGCATAATCGTGCGAGTTCACACGGTCACACGATATCCTATTACGCATGCGTTCAATGCCAATGGGCTGAAACTGCGGCTCTGCGGCTCTCCAGTCAGACCCTATTGGGACCTTTCTCCTGCAGTCAGACCATTCCCGGCGGTGATGCTCGCCTTGCGCGTCACATCGGTTAGGACCGGTACTGCAGGCTGGTGTCCTTTATTTTATTTACACAATTGATACCGTTTCATTCTGAGGCCAAAATGTTCCATTTTAACCTTTTTTACTTTCAAATTTCCTATAATGCGTCCATGAGTTTCAGCTGCGCCTGTTGTATCGAGTCTGCTAACGCGTACTTACGCGATTCCGCCTCCGAGCTCCTTACCCCCCCCCGCCCCGCCCCTCTTTTCCTTAGCAACGGCGTCCCGGTCGCCAAGCATGCTTTGTTTGTGGTAATGTTAGCTGGAGGGTTTCAGTTAGATAATGGCGAAAGGAGACCAGAAAAACACAGCTGAGAATCCAACAGACGAAACACCCGGCATCAACCCCGCGCTAAGCTGCTCTGCAGCGGGCATTGTGTGGGAGCCTCCGCTGGTCCCGGAACATCAGACCGCAGAGTCCAGTTCGGAGTCCTTGGCGTCTCAAGTGTCCACCACCATCAACCCGGAGTCCATCGGTGCAAAGTTCTGCCCAGAGCCGCTTTTCAGTAGTATCGTGGTTCAAAGGTCAAACGATTCCCTTTTACCGTAGCATGACATTATAACTTAACATAATATACAGGACTGACGTGCTTGCGCGCTGTTTGCAGGTACGATGGGGAAACGCATGACGACCTGTTTCATGGTGAAGGCACCGCGTATTTTCTGGGCGGTAATACGTATAAGGTACATGCATCATAAATGCTAAGTTTGCGGACTCTACTTCATTTCCCAAAATTATCTGGAAAAATAATTTGTCGTATTTCCATAGGGTGTGTTTGCGAAAGGACACATGCACGGGCGGGGTGTGTATACCTGGGTAGACGGGGTAATATATGAGGTACGTTTCACGCCATACATTAGTATTACTTCATCGTGTTCACTTTATTTTTATGTATTTTATAACCGCGTGTGTGAGCCAATAAAAGAGCATGGGTCCTATACAGAAATTCAGTCTATGAGACATATTCTCCGCGTAAGGATAATCATGTGCTGACACAGGCTGCCTTTAAAACTGTCATACTTTGGCATAAATAAGCTCATAGGTTTGTTTTCATTAAACTTTGCTGTTTTAATGACAAGGTTTAATTCTAAACTGCAGGGAGACTTCGTTCTGAATGTGCCCGCGGGATATGGGAAATATACCTGGCTGGATGGCAGCTGGTATGAAGGCGAAGTTCAAAGTGGACTGCGACATGGCGTGGGAACCTACAGATGTGGCACCAAGTGTGTTTCTTACTGTGGTCAGTGGCACTATGGCAGGAGACATGGAAAGGTATTTCTGTGATCAATGGTGGCTCAGGACAATGTGCAGTTTCAACATGGTTTATGCATTGGTTTATTGCATCAATACCTAAAATGAATATGTTAAATTAAGCAGTAGTCGTGAATAAACTTGTACTAATCATAGATGTATACGATGCACTCAAATGGATTTCAATGTACTTTTGAGATGTTCAGACTTATTACTAGGTTGGTTCTTTATTATCATTACTGTTATTTGCTTGCTTGCTTGTTTGCTTTTAGGGTAAAATATTCTATAACCAGGAGATGACATCATGGTATGAAGGTGACTGGGTAAACAACACGATAGATGGTTGGGGAGTGAGGCGGTAGGTGTCAAAAGCAAACAAGTTTAAAGACTGATGACGTGTTTTTCTATGGCTATATGCAAATAGGAGGGTTCTGTGAAAGTATATGTAATGCGGACAGCACTGATAAAGCCGGATCAGTGGCGTACTATATACAGCCGTGGAAAAAATACAGAGACCACATTACATTTTTCTGCTTCTTTCATTTCTCAATTTATGGGTGTGTGAGTGTAAATAATATATAGTATACAGTGCCAGAACATCACAAATTTTTCACAGCACTGCATGTATATATATTTTTTTTGCAAACTGTAGCAAACTCTGTTTCTCATTAATGAAGGGCTTCTTCCTAGCTTTATAGGACTTCTGTCCTGCTTCTAGGAGCCCGATACGAGATGTCCTAGCATTGCACGTCACACCTGCACTTAATGTTTCCCATTCCTTTTGAAGGTCACTTGATCTCACCCTCCGATTCATGAGAAACTATCGGAAAAGTTAACAGACATCTCTGGCATTATAAAATCGCTTCCGCCCTTTACCTGGCTGGTTTCTGGTCGTTCCCAATGTCTCCTGCTTCACCTTGTTCTTCTGTACTGCTGTCTTAGACATTTTGAACCTTAAAGCAGCCTGCTGCTCAGCGTAGCCTTTTGCCAGCAGAACTACAATTAAACCAGGATTTAAAAATACAGATATGTTTAAAAATATACAATGGTCTCTTAATTTTTTCCATGGCTGTAGTACAGACAGAGCTTGAACAGGAAAAAGTTGCATATTGAAGTATTTTAGAAGTGTATTTGGCATGTATGTGTTGATTCATGTATATTTTGATTGATTCTGTGTTGTTATAGTTATCCCTCTGGGAATGTATATGAGGGCCAGTGGAAGAACAACATGAGACATGGAGAAGGCACTATGAAATGGCTGGCTTTGGGTCAGCAGTATAGTGGCCACTGGGAAAATGGAGTCCAGGTATAGCCACTACTGGTACTGCCTCTCACTGACTGAGTGCCAGTGTAACACGTTAACGTGCTCACCAGGAAAGAGATTTTTTAATGGTCAAAAGCAGAACTGGAGGTTTGTCACAGCCTTCAATATGATGACAAAATGAGGAAAGCCAACTGTACTGCATGGTTTACAGCACGGCCAGGGGACGCACACATGGTTCCAAAGAAGAATTGCTGGCTCTCAGTACCCCCTGAGGAATGAGTACAGCGGGCAGTTTGTGCAAGGCGCGCGACAAGGTCAAGGCAAGTTCCTGTATGCCAGCGGGGCATCATATGAAGGAGGTTGGGAGGGCAACAGAAAACACGGCCAGGTCAGCTGAATCACCTGAATTACCTGTATTTTTTTGTCAAGGGAGGATCTTGCCAGATTCTTCATACCTAATACAAAAATTGATTTGATGTGTCCATTGCAGGGAAAGTTTACGTCTAAGAATGGGCATGTTTGTGAAGGAGAATTTGTGGATGACCAAATGGCTGAAATCCCAGCATTCCCAAAAGATGCTGTGGTGACACCGGATCTCAACATATTAAGGACTCCCCCTTCTGCTAGAGTAGAAAGTTAGTATACATCGGACAAACATTGCGTTTAACAGCTGATTTAACAGCAAAACACTTTAAAATAACAAGAAAATGATTATTTCCATAATCATAGAAGGTTATAATGACTGCTTGATCATTTTTTTGGGAGCATTTTGACCACATGTGTCTCCTAAATGTGCTGCTAAGGTGACTCACCCAGGGAAACATCTGGATCAGGCCCTAAGTCATCATTACTCAGCCATGATATGACATTGGATGTTTGGTCCCTGTTAGTTCAGTTCCCTGAACCGCAGAGAGATGCTGAACTCAAACAGGTCAGTGTGGTTGGCAGTATATATAAATACTGATTACAGATTGACTGAGAGCTACACTGACTGAAGTGTGTCGAAATTGGATACTTGCATACTTGTTCGCTGTGTAGTATGCAGAATATATTATGCAAAGTGAGCAATATGTCCAAATCCTCTGTATGGATGAGGTGAATGGTACCCAGATGACATACTACATTCTGCGAAATTCCAAGGTGTGCAACTGGCGGATGCTACACTATCCCACAAGGGCACTGGAGCTTCAAAGAATGTCACTTGTTCAGAATATTTTTTCAAGAGGGCAGTGGAAGTACCAGCTCTGTATAAATTTAAGTAGAGAACAATGCCCAGTTACATATGTTAACTGGAATATGTTTTTTTTCCCATTGATAGTTTTTAACAGTCTTTAAGGCTTCCAAGCTTTGTGATTGGTAAATATCCAGGTCAGGAAATATGCAAGATGGCAACTGCAGTATGTCCAAGTGCATGCATACTGTTCTCGTGTGTACATACAGTACATACTACATTAATGGTTAAGTAGTAGGCTTCTAACAAAATTCAGTACGTACTGTGTAATCACGTGATTTCAAACTCTCCCTGAGACTACTGAGCTGCTCAGAAGCACTAGGCATGAATCAGTGATGAAGGTACTCTCTCAGGGCGGAGACGAACCTTATTGTAATGCAGTCTCTCTCTGTCTGCCTGATAGGTGGAGTTGGCAATGCTAAGACATGTAGCAGAACTCAGGAGCACATACTGCTTCTACAGCCGGCTGGGTCAAAACTCCGTGGACAACACCATCCTACTCTCCCGTTTACAGTTCTGGCGTCTGCTGAAGGACTGCAAGGTCCACCAGGAGGGAATCACTCTGGCCCAAATAGACCGGATCGTCAGCGGTAAGTGAGCAATAGAGAAGCGTTACAGAGTTCAGGAGCTGCGCCCCAAACGACCATAAGATTGTATGTACGGACCAGTCATCATGTTCATTTTGTTTCACGACAGGTGATGACGCCCCAGAGGACATCCACTCTCCTTTTGGAACTCTGTTGCTCAGGAACTTTCTAAGCCATCTCGTCATCCTGGCCAATCACATATATCGCAGAGAGATACCGTAAGTGACCTTGTGGAAAGTCATGGGGAGCAAAGGGGGGCGGCTACCAGGCATTCATAAGATTCTTTTTATTTAACCTTTTCAGATCATCTGGCAACATGCTTGTGACGTGCTTCTGTAAGCTAATGAAGGATAACGTTCTTCCCAATGCTACAAATGTTAAAGGTATAGAGGAGAACCTGTTGTATTGCACATTCTTAACTCAGACACAATATTATGAATATATTTATCTCCTTTTTAGTTTCTAAAGCAATGCAATATTCAGTTTGCCTTTATGATTTTTGTGAGGGTGGCACGGTGGTTCAGTGGTTAGCACTGTTGCCTCACACCTCTGGGACCAGCGTTTGAGTCTCTGCCATGGCTCCGTGTGTGGAGTTTGCATGTTCTCCATTTGTCATTGTGGGGTTTCCTCCAGGTACTCTGGTTTCCCCCTGCAGTCTAAAAATATGCTAATGGGTTTGTGCCCCATCCTGGGTTATTCCCTGCCTTGTGCCCATAGGCTCCAGACCCCCATGATGCTGCATAGGACAAGCAGTTACAGAAAATGGATGAATGGATTTATGTGAAAACATCCATCTGTCCCCACAACCCTGACTAGGATTAGCAGTTAGAAGATGGATGAATAGACATCCATCCATCCAGCTTCCAATTGCTCATCCTGTACAGGTTTGCTGGGGAACTGAAGCTAGTTTCAGAGAACATATGATACAAGGCAGGATCCTGGATGAGATGAGCTGTAAAAACATGAATAAGGGAAATTGATGTTTGATGCCAATGAGAAGCAACACAAATACAGTAATTGTTACTACACACACACCTGTGTGAAGATTTGAAAAACAAAGTATGAAACAAGTTACTTCAGTTATACTGAAGCATTTACATTAGGGGGACATGGACTTAACTAACGGTTAACATAATAGTGTGATTATCAAGTTGAGTGATATGTATGTATGCAAATTGTTTATAAATGTTTTGTTTTGTGAATCCAGGTATTCTTTTCTCAAACCCCCTCCATACTGAGGTGGCCTCTCATTATCTGATGAGATGCTGGGAGATCTACGAGTACTTCTGCAAGCAAAATTACAGGGCCCCAAATAACCTTACCCTAACCATGAGACATTTTATCTGGATACTCAAGGTATCTGCGTAGGTCAATTTGGGGACACTCATAACTGATACAGTGTGTTAAAGGTTCACCTTATTGACTTTGAGGTATTCAGAAGATTAGGAAGTCTTATGAGAGTTTGAATTCAGAGGCTGCTTACTCTGCAGTGCTGACAGAAAACATTTCTTCCACCTAGAATATATCTTCAGACTTTATTCACTTACATTCAGTGGCCACTGGGTGGCAGGAGTTGTGCATTTAGCGAAGCCTTTTTACACATGACTGTTGTACTGAGCTGTTGTCATTGCAATTAGTGGCCTTCTTGTTAGCTTTAATGAGTCTGGCCATTCAGCTCTTATCTCTCTCATTAACCACACACACTACTGCCTAGATTTTTGTTCAACACACCATTCTCTGTAAACTGTAGACACTGTAGTGCGTAAAAATCCCAGGAAGCTGGAGCCAGCACGTCTGACAGCGAAAGTCACACCACCAATTACACAGAACATCTGGCATCTCAGCCATTGTTAGCCAACAGAGGCCTGGAGAAAATCAAGACAAGAATAGATAAGACAAGACAAGACAAGATATGATAAGACAAGATAAGATAAGACGAGACAAAAGACAAGATAAGAGAAGATAAAAGACAAGAAAAGACGAGATGAGACAAGATGAGATAGGATAAGGCAAGACAAGATAAGACAAGATGAAACTTTGTTGATCCCATACTGGTGAACTTTACTGGTTACAACAGCCTAAAATAGAATAACAATAGAAAAAAGCAAATGAAAGATACTACAACAAAACAGAAATAAATAAGAAAGAAAATTATGAACATTTCTGCATACAATTCTACATATTGCACATATGACGTGGGTGGTGGCATAGATGAAAGATACAGATACAGATATTTTACCAAGTGGACATAAATATATAAGTTACATATATACAATTGACAATAGTCAACCAATTTTCTGTTTTGGTTTGATATTGATTTGATTAAGATTTAGTTATGCTGGTATCTCTCTGACATTTGCACATAACCCCGTTGTTTTTAGCAAAGAGAGCAAATGTTGGTATGTTCAGTAATAGTTTATTTCTGTGACTTCACTGCTAGGACCTGAATCTGTATGATAACAAGCTAACTGCGGGAATGGTTCTCGAGATCCTGTTTACCGAAAGTCTTCCATTAGAAGATGTTTCACACAGGAATCTGGATCTGGAGGCAAGCTTTTTGTGTCTCGAAGAACATTACAGTCAAGAATTTGAATGAAACTTCTCTATGACTCATATTTTAGTAATTGTGTTTTGTATAATAATTTCGGACAACTACCCATATTATAATACCTAAGAAAATACCAGATATAGTTGGAAATATGTACTAACAAGTGGGGTCTTTGCAACCATTGCGTTACTGAAAACTGTAAAAGAGCCCAAGTTTAAGAAGATAGGGCAAGTGTAAAATCACAGGTTTATGTTGAACATCCACCTTACAGTTACCATCTTGGCCATGTTATTCAGATGACGTTCCTTGAGTTCTTTGAGGCCCTGCTGGGCTGTGCAGAGGTGAAGCATCCTTGGGCTGTTCAGACCTTCCCCAAGCATCCGTCTGAGATAAACAGGCAGGCAGAGACAGGGACAACCCGAGCAAGAAAGGAACTCAGCGTCAGCCCTGCTTATCCGCTCCAGGGACCCTCGTCTCCGGTTGGTGTTACTCATCCACTGTTACATGTTACGCCTATTATTGATTATGAAGGAAGTGACTAACCAGTCAAGTTTGATGAAAATAGGATTGAAAACTGGCGTGTGCTTCATGTTTGTAGCGCTAGAATTTGGTAACAATTAATCATCTCATTACCTCTTCACCTTGGCAGAATGTTAGCACATATTATTATTAGAGTGATAGTAGTATCATTCTATTATATTGTATTAAATATCTAAAGAGCAAAAATTTTATTTGGCAATGTCTAATGATGATAATGACGATAAGGCAGTTTTCATATGTTTTGTGAAGAAAATAATTTCCAGCAAAGATGCCTTAGATATTTTCTAATCTTTGCTGAGTAATATTATTTTAATTTCAATAATGATTACACGTTATTCAGAAATATGTGTAAAGAAAGTGCTTAATTTTCCTATCTGAAGTCTGGACAATCCGGAGATGATTTTCACCTCTCTGCATTTGAAGAGAAGCACAGGAAACAAGGCACATTGCTTGCCAGAAGCCTTAAAGCAGGAACAGGCTCTGTTTATACTCATCAAGCCACAGGTGACTGTGCGGCTAAATCAGGCCATGCTGTATGTTTCTTTGGATGTGTCTTTGCTCATGACTCGTAACGGATTTGTATGCCAATCACGTGTTTGCATGTCCTATCATGTGCCCCGTGCATCTGTAATCCAGAGGTAGGACGAGGTCCTGCCCTCCCGAATCTGGACGCAGACTCAGCTGAGGGGCTGGAAGGTGAGCCGGCGGCCGCTCTGATGTGCTCCATGCCGGCTTTAGAAACACATTCATCCATTGCGTCTTCATCCAGAGCAGGTACCAGCGGATTGCTGCTGAGCTCCTCATGAAGTCTCCTCTCACAAAACAGGCCCTTACATTTCAAATGAACAAGCTTCAGGTACCTGCAGCAAGATAATTAGCAATTCAAAATATTTGATAAAATAAGAATGGGGCGCGGTATGAAGTATGACATCAATTAAATGAAACTATATCTTTATTTCATTAAGAAACATTAAGGAGATGAATTTTGTTAAATGTTGTTATGGACTATGCCTAGCACCAAAAGAACAGTTTTTTTTTAGCATTCTTATAATGTTCTCAATATAATTGATTACTTGCTTTTGTATTTTACAGGTATGCTTTTACATCAAGCATTTTTATTCATACTGGTACTATTGGTTGTCTTAGTTTTACCAACTGCTTATAGGACAGAGAGACACTAGAGGACAGCACTGCACCATAATTGTGCCACATTAAAGAACCAGTCCTACAATGCATTTGTAATAGATACAGCTGAATTATTGATAACTTTGTTTAAGTTTCTTTTTGAAATATCTGTTACTTTAAAAAATTGGTTTGTTCCAGAACCAAGTGAGGAAGCTGGGACAGAACCAGAAAGTGAGCTGACCCATTGGGCCAGTAGGATCCACCTGTTCTTCAGAAATATCTTCTTTCCAGCATATGAGCACAGGCTACTGCTGGACCGGGAGGCAGAGAAGGAGCGGGTGAGGAAAGAGCAGGACCAGAATGCTCCTGCCACAGAGGCTCCCCGGAACCAGTACTGTCTGTAGCATCCGTGCTTCCTTACATCCATCCACATAAACCTAGAGATATTGTTCGCCGCTGCTCATGTTTTCACTGTGAAACTATAAAATATATGTCTAATTTCCACATACTAGGCAATGTGCAACTCTTCTGACATCAGACGTAGGAGAATTGGGCTGGCACTTAATTTTAAAAGTCATTCTGTGACAATTAGTAACAAACAGAATCTGATACAAACATACTAAAATGTCGATAATGCACCACTGAAATTCTATGGCACTATTGCACGTCATGCCACCCTCTCCCAATCGGTTTCAGCAGCCTCCAGAACTCATTTACCCAACCAAGGGTGTGGTGTGCTGGTCTGTCACACAGTTTGTCCAATAAAAAGTTACGGAATTCTTACCCCCAGGATAAGGTACACCCATCTATTTCATAAATTGTTTAGCTTAAGGCCACCAGCACCACGGAGACTAACATATATTTAGTGAGGATGAGGGGGCATTTTAAAGGTGAAATATTCAGGCATCAAAAGACTGGAGATCAGTTGAGGATAGCCTAGTTTGACCAGTTTAATAGCAGTTCATGTTGGAGGGATTAGGTTAAAATTGCATAATATTTAAGTATGGAAATAGCTCAAGGTCAGATGGACTTTTACACAACAAAATTGAATTCATTTCTAGCTGACATAAAAACCAATGCGTGGATTAACCCCAAGGTCAGGTGAGCAGTGTTGTGTATAGTCTGTATTTGCCTTCAATTGACCTGGTGCTCTTCTGGGCCAGAGTGATGAGCTCAGGTTTTGCCTTGCTGATGTGACGAGTAACAGACAGAACAAACTGCCAGACGGTCGTGAACCAAAGGGTAACAGCTCTTAATCAGCACAGGTGTGAGAGCCTGTCCCATGCAGTCCCTATCTGCAGGATTTCCTGCTGAAGATACAGATCTGGGGGCATAGCTCTGGGAAAGGCAGTGCTAGACTTAGAAAGTTATGGGAGGAAGAAGAAAAGAGGTGGATGAGAGAGGAAGAGGCCCTGTCTGTGGCCTTGGCAACATCGGTCTTGCGCATGAGATGGTCATTGTCCAGCCACATGGAAAAATAAAGACAACAACAAAGTTTGAACAAACAAATGTGCTAAAATGATTGGCAGGCATTTTAATTGAACCTAAATAAGATTTGTCTCTTTTATTTAGCAATAAAATAAGTCATTTCCCTTATAAAATACCAGTGGTCAGAACACAAGTGGCACACCCAAGTGTATGAAAACTCAAAAGGAAAGAATTTTTAAAATATAATTTACAAGAACATTTGCAGGAATTGAGTCGAGGGAACACAAAGGAAAATTAGAATTTCATGGTTTATTTCAACTTTGGGCTGTTTACAAACCACAGATTTTTGAGATGATGGCATTGTAAATCACCACGAGACAATCAAGGCCATAAGCGAAAATACGAAATTTGTGCATGTCCACTGAATTTTACAATAAACCTCACTGAATGGAAAAAAACAAAATGGAGAAAAAGGAAAAGTTAATTCCAAGTTAAACAATATATATATATTATTTATATACAATTGAAAAATAAATTTGAGTACATTTTTGATATTACAGTTAATTACAAGGATGAAATACCATTTATTGGTTAAATAAAAATCTAAAAATTGCATGATGCGTTTTTCTTATACGATGCAATTATTGCATTACAAACTATGCTGTCTTCTCAGCATATCTGCCAGTTACGTAAATAGTGTCGAAGAAACAGTCCATATCTTTTTCAAGTCCTCGGTCAACATCGCTGCCACTTTTTAATCCAAAAAGAAAATGTTATTGAATTGAGTAGCGCACAATCTCTTCACTTCCTCTGTGGGGGAGAAAGGAAAAACAAATTGTATTTAAGTTCAGCATTCACACCGCACATTTAGTCCATCAATACTGCTACACTGCTCCTACTCGTATCATACAAATTACATATTATTATTCATGGAAATTAAAATAATGTCTATAAATCCCAAAGCCCAGTCCCTGCCACGGATCCCAGTGGGATAAGATTCCACGGCAACAGTGGGTGCAGAGCGGAAGTTGAGACATGGTGTAATCTGACTGGGTTTAACAACCCTCTAAATCATGTAGGAACAACAGTAGCAAGGAAGCGCAAGCACAGGCCACCACAATAGTGACATGTTAAACTGTCAAAACATCCTCACTGAGAAACCACCTTTACGTCAATTAGTCCAAGCAGCACCTGTGTATCATTTATGAATCACGTTACATCCTAGCCCCACCCCCCATCTCCTTGTCAGCAATCAATTTTAGAAGAGAGTCAATGAGACGTACCATTCACTTCAATCAAATTGGCATTCTTCTGATTCAAAATCACATAGAGCTCTCTCTGATCGGACTTCTTGCCAACAACCCAGTAGTCAGTCATTGCCTTTACGATAATTTCTTCATCCTCATCAACCCTTTAAAAAAAAAAAAAAAAAAAAAAAAAAAAAAAAACCCCAAGGAAACCCAAGGTTAAGATAAAAAAAAAAAAAAAAAATCCACAAAACGTGGCCCCCATCCTGTGTCTTTGGTCTCCCTGTCGGAGGGCCGTGACCTTTAAGAAGCCCCATTAGGCCAGCCTCACCTGACAAAGTCAGCATGGATGTCCCCCAGGATCTTCATGAGGTCAGGGTGGACGGAGGTCAGTGATACGCTCGCGGTTTTGCGCATGTGGATGGTGCTCTTCTCGGCCAGGTTCATGTGGTTGAAGTAGATGAACTTGAACTGTGGTTCCTTCTCTGGCCTGCATAGGTGGAGATTTTCTCATTTGAAAAATGGCCTGGCCAAAAAAAACAACTCAAGGACAAGATGCTTACCCTACGATCTCCCTGGCCAGGTCTGCGTTCCCCTTCACGCATTAGCACAAATCAAATGTTATTATCTTAAGCCAGGAGAACATCGGTTTTCAGTTTTACGGTAATGTTTGACTAATTTATGAGGATGTGCTGTAGGCCACCTGGTGGGTGATCCCCGGACACCACAATTATCACATTATCTAACACTAAAGATTGTCTGACATCTGCTGTGATGTAAAACCACTGTGTATCTGACACATGCTCAGAACAAATCACAGACCTTGCAAATATATCTGGACTTTTTCAGCCCATTGACTTGGCTGCATGCATTTGTAGTGGGCAGGGAATGGTGCAGACTTTAAACTCTCAGTGAGGATGATGTGTAAGAGGAGCAGCTACTGTAAACAGTGAGAAAGGTACCAGTAACGGGCACAGAGAGAGAGAGAGTGAGTGAGTGAGTGAGTGTGAGTGTGTGTGTGTGTGTGTGTGTGTGTGTTCATGTGTATATTCAGCTGATCTGCTTCAGGTACCTGCAGTTTGGCTCAGAGCCATCAAGTAAAATAAGACACCGTTTAATTAGCTATTTTTTTCTCCATCATGATCAGGGATAAAAATATTTTTAAAGGGCAGAATTTGGGACTGGACACTGTGAAAAGCTCCACTATGTGGTGGGTAGGTTCCATCCTTCTGACTTTAGTTTAAGAGACATACATCTCTCATAGTACTTCATGTGACTGCAGACTTGTTTAGAGACAAAAACACCTTGAACTGGGGGGGGGGGAATGATTATATATTGCATAACTTGGACAGATTCATTTAAGAACGCTGAAGTTGTTCAGCAGACCATGTTCACGGCGTTCTCAGACATCCCATAATCTGAGCAGGCCCACGAGACTAGTACTGACCCTGATATCCGGCGGTTGATGTTGTACTGCTCGCATATGTCTGAAGCCAGCAGTGTGAGCTGGGGTCCCACCAGGCCATCAAGCTGCTCACAGAACTCACGGCCTAGTTCTTCAGAAGCTGTGGGAAATGGGAGAGCAGGCCCTCACTGCGGACAGCTAGCCTGGCCAGTGTCACGCTTGTGTGGGTGTGCACACAGGCCGGGTAGGGATGGACAGCTCTGCTATTGCCGGAGTCTCCAAGAGACATAAATACTCACCGCTTATCATGAAACAAACGGCAGCACTCATGGCCTGCAAAACAGGATGGAACACCACTGTCAGACAGCAGCACTGGGCAAGAGATCTTCATGATATCATAAACCAATTAAGACTGAAGCAAAGAAGAAAGAGGGTGACACAGAAATTCAGGTAGCATTCTTCTTATGAACAGGTGAAACCAGTCAAGCCGTTATTCCATAAAACTGTAACGAAGTCTTTCCCGATTTCATCAAAAGAGCTACAGTAAAATAATGGGACCAAAACTAAGTTGAACCACTGCTGCCTGAAGATGGACACATGAGCCAAAACCCTCTTTCACTAAAGCATCATCTCTGGACACGAATCATGGTGCATTGGTTCTCGCCATTTCCCTGACATACAGAAGACATGACACATAAAATTATACTTCAAGTATTCTAGCGAAATTTTTATCCAGGACAGAAATAATTAAGGAATTTCTAAATTTGGAAATATCAGCAGTGATGTGGAGGGAGCGTGGGGGAGCAACTGATGGGGGGAATAAGGAAAAAGAAAAATCTCCAGCCCTTTTCATGTCACCATTACAATTTAAGTCAACATTTTCGTATGTTACAGACATATATGCTCACCAATAATTAAAAATTCCGCCAAATGAATTTAGATTGCGTGTTCCTTTTAAAACACACCGGGGTGACAAAAGCCTATTTGAGCAATTCTGGGGACATTTCCACAGTCGGTTGTAGGAAATAATGGAGGTTCTACCTTATAAACAATCAAGTGAAGCTCCTCATAGCCGCCGCTGCTGTTCACAAATATTCTGGGAAATCTGAATTTCGCTTCCGGGTCTTTCAGATTTGAGGGTCCTGTAAGAAATCTACCAAAAGAGGGAAAAGCTTTTGATAGGCTTAAAAAAAAAATTAAAAATCACTAAAAATGAACCAAAATAACACAGCAGAGGGCTACCATGGTAAACTGAAAAGTGCAGAGAAAATGTGCTAATTGTTTTTCTTCCATATACTTCATATATAAGGAAATAATAAAGTAAACCATTCACAGCAGCCGAACTGCTAACCGCAGAGAAAGAAAAATCAACTATGATGCACGTGGCTTACAACTAAAAAGCTGCAATCAGAATGGGTTTTTTCTCCCCATTGCTGAATGGGAAAAAAAGCTGGAAAGACATCAGGTTACATTTATGGTCAGACTTTCCTCCCAAATATCATAAATGATCCATTTTGTGTGTAAAAATAATGAGGTACGAAGCTCATGTAAGTTGCAACAACTGATAGCTAAGGCAGGTTATTATGTTGCGTTACAGATTTTTATAAGTCTTTGAAAGACCGATGCTACAGTCTCCCACACAGGCCCAATCAAACCATTTAAAGAACATTCTACATTTTACATTTAAATCAGAGAAATCTAACTGGCTGACTTATGGTTTAGGTTTATAACTGACCTCTTTTGTAGTACTGGAGTGACCCTTTTCAACATTTTGTTTAGCTTTACAAGATGAGGTAGTTGCAGGGCCAAGGTGACTGATGGCTGGATGTAATTTAAGCTTTTTGAGTAAAACGGCTGAATCATCCTTCATCCTAATGCTTGGCTAAAATCCCTGTGCCCATCACCTTGACCCGGTTAGCGGTCTGGGCTGACTGGCAGTAAGCAGAGAGGAACCAGCAATTTGGGATGATGAGTGAGACTCAGGAGAGCAGAGATGTGGAGGGCAGGAAAGCCAGAGGATTCATACAATTACAGGCCTTAAAAATACCGCCAACGTGATTTTACGGCATGACGTTAACGTAGAGGAGATCTTGGGTGTGGCTCTCCTACTGGAGGCCCCATCACAGGCCACACAGCTGACGTGGGCCATGGCTTAGCGGGTCACAGGGATCACTGCTGAACCTTACAGCATCACCGAATGCATGAACCTCAAATGCTGGCGTCTACATGTGTGAGCGCCTTCTACATAATCTTAGTCTCCATTCCTCTTGCCTGCCTAACCTTGGTCCACATGATCTCCTCGTTGCGTTATCCCGTTATATGCTTCCAGGGGTCATTTAGGACAGTACGTGCAGTTCCCTTCCAGCCCCCTCTTGGGCACGGCTTCTCTGTGCGTCATCAGTATGGTGAGATGCCTAGGATTTTGACTGAGGGTCTCACAGGCACACCTGGGGGGGTGGGGGGGTCAGGCCAGGCTCCCTAGAGACTGTACCAGGACACGGTGGTCACATGGATGTGGGGGGGGGCAGAAAAATCCCTTTCATTTTTAAGAATAATCCATAAAGCTCATTACAGCCAGCCAACCCGGAGCACGTGCTGTCAGGCAGGGTACGTGATCAGAAATCTACCATAAGTCCAACAGGCTCAAACGTCCTCAATTTATTTGCGCGCCTCCAAAACCCTGCTTGAATTACCATGATTTTGACCCTTGCACCCCGCCGAAGGCCCCTTGCCCTCAAATACGCTTGTGAACTCACCTCCCGTAGTGCAAAAGGTTTCCAGCCACCTCCGGTCTTAGCGGCGAGTCCCTGCCTGCAAGCTGCCTCACGGCATGACAGAGAGAGGCCAAGTTAGCAAGCGAAATCATGGATTAACGCAAAAAAAAAAAATCATCTGACTGATATTTTAATTTAATTTTTTTTTTAAACCAAATGCTCCGTGTTGCGGGCCCATACCACCAATGCATCAAATTTTCAACGCTGTGTTGTCCATTAACGGCTATAAAACAGACTCCAAAACTGCTGTTATGTGGTTATTTTTAACAGAGCATAAGCTCTCGCAGCACTTGCGACACCGGAACCACTGTCCTGAATCCTGAGCTTCGGAGTTTTGCCTTTATCTATTAAAGCAATGGGTTTCTCCAGTTTTCCGACCTTTTTTAGCTACTATTAGCGAATGAGACACTTCATGACACACCACTGACTACCACACATCATAAATACGTTCTATTCCAATCTTTTTTGAAAATGTAAAATATACTACTAGCCTATTATTATTCCCTATTATTATTATTAATATTGGATATGCCAGGCAACAAGAAGCCCGTGCCATTCACCCTTTTGCAGATCTCGTCTTTGTTTTGGGACATTAAAAGCCTTTGAGACTGATGTGGCACTAAATGCTGGGGAATTATTTTCTCCTTACTATGAAGGTTGGCATCTTAAACAAGCGTTGGGAAATAGCTTGCAGCCTGTCGGCGACTCCGCAGCCGTTTAAGCCAATAAGTAAGTGTTTAAGCAAACATTATGGTTTTGGCAGTTCATTTTTATTTTTAGGAAGAATAATTGAATCGTAATTAAACCAAAGAAAAAGACAGCCTTTCCAGAATTTTGTCTGCTGAAGCTTGTTTAGCCTCACCCCCGCCCCCCCATTTTTTTTTCCTTCGGATCTGCATCAGTCTCATTATTAACCTTTAGTGCACTCAGTTGACGGAAATCCGTCATAGCGATGGAAAACTTTAATCCATGCGCACTGCCTGATCGTCACGCCACACCCTGACCTTGCGGGACTTCCTAACTTCCCTCACACTCACAGAGAAACATTCTTCGAACAAGGACTCTCTGTACAAGCGCATGTTCAACAAGGAAATAATGGAACGCTGAATTATTCTCCACCTTCAAGAAACACCTCAAGACCAAGTTCAAGGAATTCCTCTACTAACCTGGTGCCTCTGCATTCCCTGAATGTTCTTATATTGTACTTCTGGTCATTGAATAATCTTATGAGCTTCTTACTTTCTTACAAATTGTATAGCTCCTGCTCCAACACTGCTTACACTTGTACCTGGGCATTCACTGGAAGCTCAGCCTAGCTGCACTTATGCATAATTGACTCCTTGACAGTACGTACGTTTGTAATGTACTACTTGCCTCACTTGTATGTTGGTCTGAATGAAAGTTTGCTAAATATGTCTAACTGAAATATGACGGACAAAAAGAGACCATGTTGAAATGAAACCAGTGCTTTGAGTGTCATGCCTGGAAAAGGCAGCTCAACCCACTGACGACACTGCATCACTCCCATGCTGCACATCAGCAGCCGCAGCAGAGTGGTACCCTGCTCCGCTGCATTTCCTGAAGGGCGGTGACACCCCCACCCCCATGGGACACTGTGCCTCTGACGCAGAACTGATGTCCCAAGTGAGCAGCGGCGAACAGCTGCCGGCGTGCCTCACCTCCGGCTCCGAGTGCCTGGGAAACAGCGAGGTGGTCAGGTACTTGTACAGGATCCGCATGTCGTCCTGCTCCAGGCCGCTCCTGAGGGAAGACACGGACCACGCAGCTTTCAACCTCATCCCGCCATGTCTCAAGACGTTGTCAAGACACAATGATAGCGTGACCCCCGGGGACCCGTTGCGGTGGGGAGGGACGGGCTGCTCCGGCAGACCGGGCTGCTGACATGCTCCGGGTCAGGGGCATCAGTTACTGCTTACTCACATATTCCTCCCGTTGCCTTTTTAAGCTCCATATATTATGCGGCGCTCGGCAGAAATTCATCAGAAATATGAGTCACTACTCAAGGTGAGCGTGAGGGCGTCCCGGCAGCCATGGGACCCGGCCGCAGCTGAGTGCTTGCCTCCGTCAGCCGCCCCCCCCCCCACCCCTTTAATTTTTACGCATGGTGGGTATAGATGGATATAGGGGATGCCGCATACCGGCTTCTGAGGAATGGGAAACCTACTGCAGCACGCGCAGAAGTACTTGGCAGAATTATGTAGCTGTATGTAAAGCTGTGAAACGAAAATAAGCTACTTAATTCACTTGTGATGAAAATATTGGGCTGAACAATATAATAATATGAGTGTGAGATTTCCCAGCATAACTATAATAATAATTATGAGACATACAGTCTTATCAAGTGCCTGGGGGCAACTGTGCTGTGAAAGGCGCTATATAAAAATCATTGTGATTTAAATGAATTGACAGGACTGCCCTTTAAGCACGCGTCATCAGATTGGACAGAGTGGCCCATGATCCATCCATCCATCCATCCATTATCTGCCGCTTATCCGGGTTCGGGTCACGGGGGCAGCAATCTAAACAGGGATGCTCAAACCTCCCTCTCATTGGCCACCTCCTCCAGCTCCACCGGGGGAATACCAAGGCGTTCCCAGGACAGCCGAGAGACGTAATCCCTCCAGCGTGTCCTGGGTCTGCCCCGGGGCCTCCTCCCGGTTGGACATGCCCGAAACACCTCCCCAGGGA
>JAAGVU020000092.1:16460068-16480597 GCA_011763525.2 Mormyrus iriodes | reverse complement strand
CGCCTGTCGATCTCTCGCTCCCTTTTTCCATCACTCGTGAACAAGACCCCGAGATACTTGAACTCCTCAGCTTGAGGAAGCAACCCATCCCCCACCTGGAAACCTACACATACCACACAGCCAAATTAGCACCCAGTGGTGCCAGTGAATCTTTTAAGCAAACCAGCAGGCAGCTGGCGGAAGTCAAGCATGCCTCTTACAAACAAACAGAACAGCCATCCAAAAAAATACTGGCCGAATCACTCCCTCGAGCTACGGAACAATTAGAGCCACAGTGGGTCAATGCAGAACAGCGACAAAGGCCAAAAGTTAGGTGACCCCGTTAATGACCACTGGGCCCTGCTTAGAGGAAGCACCTTAATTGGTTGGGTTGTGCTTACGACTATGTTAAATGCGGCCGAGTCCCAGGTCAGCGCCCTCTGCTCTCCATACCCATCCTGAGCTTTAAGCAAACACAGGCAAACTGCCAGTGAAAGAGTGGGCTTTATGCCAACCCTACCAGATGAGCTGATCGTTGTAGAGGAATGTCGTGTACTTGATCAGACTTAGGCTCTCCTCCACCCTGTTCACAAAGGACTGTATCTTCAAGTAGGTCATCTTGTCTAAGGGGAAGAAACTGATCCCGCCAAAGACATCCAGGAGGTCACAAGACTGAAGGTGTAGAGTTTGGAGATACTGGAGACAAACGGGAAAGAGTCAGCAATAGGCACAGGCGACAGGACAGAGACAGGAATGCTTATCAGTGACTTTAAACAATGCTACAGCGATCGATTTTAGGGCATGGGTGTTCCTATACAGCCCCATGCACTTCCGCCCTAAAGAGCCCTTGACCATAAAGTCATAAGCAGGAGGTAACGTGACGCGTCCGGGCAGAACTTCCTTCTAGGGGTTTCCCCTTAATTAGAAATTAATTATTCAGACAGGTAAGTACACCAAGCAGAAATTTTAGGAGCACAGGAAAGCCGCCCTGAGTGCGAATGATTAATGCTGACACAATTGACACAGCTTTCCAAGCGAAACGCAAGTTGGGGAACAAATTACAGGTGTGCGCTGTGTTTGCCTGCTACGAGGCATGTGTCTGCCGGGTTTAGGATGAAAAGGGAGCTGGGATGCGGGCAGCATTGCACCCTCAACGTTGCACAAAAGGATGTCTAGTCTGGCAGCAGGTGCGTCAATGAATCCTGATAGCGATATGGAAGCAGGACCACTACACAGACTGCAGGTTCCACTGTCTGCTGCTAAAGGTTCTTCTCTTCTCATTTATCTTGCATTTACTGCTCCAAATGAGTCAGTCCACTCGAGTTTAGGCACAGGAGTAGGGTGACTCCCAAAGACGCAGAGATCAAGAGGTTTAATTCCTGAATTCAAGCGGCTCTCTAGATTTGGCATAAAATCAAGACAGAGGTCTTCAAAAACGAGGTGGTTACCCTGTAGAAGAACTTCTCCAGTTTTTGCGTGAGATGCTCCACTCCTCCCGCCTCCATTGCCCTGCCAAAGGTGCCGTTAAAGAGCTGGGGAGAGAGCAGGCAGCGTAAGGGGGGGACCAACGGTCACAATCGCTTACAGCTCTGCCATTCGAACCACCATACTCAGAAATCTGGCTCATTGCAGCAGGGAAAAAAAAGCTCAGTGATGAGCACAAATGAAATTATTACTGATGTGCTACAAGTCCTCCCATATACAGCCAATGGTATACTGCTGGACAGCGCCAGCCCAAACACGCTCGCATGGATATGGTTTAAAGCATTCATTTAAAAATAAGCAATTGCAGGGTTGAAGTCTGAATCTTTATGTCTGAGACTGGAGCATACAGCACTTAACCCCGAGTCTGCCCACAGGCCCTTCCTATCAGCCTGGACCTAACATACACAGAGAGGTGGAAAGAGACTAATTGTGAACCCCATACATAAGACACCTCCAGAAGTCTCTCGACTAGAAAACTGGAAGGTGGCACATATGAAGCCAGCACAAAATAAGCCTCACCTTGTACATGCTGTAGCACTGCTGCAGTACTGCGCCATAAACATTATCCTGAAAGAGTAAATGGAACAGAAATCACCCAAAAACAGATCAGCAGAATACAATGTTTTTTATCAATATCTGCCAAGACCTGCTTTTGAATTTAAAGGTTTTACCCTCATGGCTGGTCAGGACATCAGTTAAGTGAAATTTTTAGTCATCATAACAAAATCTTCTGAGCTCTCCAGCCTCACATTCCTAACCATCAGTCAATAATGGGACTAAGTGCAAAAGGGCCTCAGCAGCTGGGGAGGTAAGATTAAAGATAAGGCCCTGCAGCAGGCTAAACTATATGTCCATCTATCGTCCACTGAACATGGAGCTAGTCCAATGGAGCACAGGACAACGACAGGGGACACCCTGCAAGGGACAGCAGTTCACTGGAGGGACACCAGCTCACCAAACTGCATTTTGTAGGATGATGGGAGGAAACAGGAGTACCTAGAGGAAACCTGCTCACATGCAGGAAGAACAAAGAAACTGCACATGCACAGGGCTATGGGCAAGGATTTCATTCATATTCCTGGAGGAATGAGGCCACAGTGGTGTTTACTACTACTCAAACCATGCATTTGTGTGGGGCTCCCTGTTGGCCACAAACTGTCACAACTGTTGCCACACTCTGGTGGGGGGGGGACGACGACGCATATTGATTTGAGTGGGGACCCAGAAACAACAAGCCTGCCCCTATCAGTGCTACCCACTCACTTAAAAAATAAGACAAAGCATTTTCTTGGCAACCTGATCAATAAAAATAAGAACCATTTATTGAAGAAGTTAAAAGGCCAAAGTGCTTACCAAGAGCTCCTCTTCCTGATACTCTGTAGCTGGTGGCTTCCCCTCCTTGTTTGGTTTCTCCACCATTGGGTTTCGGACCACCTGCATTACGGTTGACACATCCATTTTACATTAGCACTATCTTTTTCCATTCTCACCTGCTCAGGAAGTACAGGCAGGGTTTGATTTTTCATGCTTAAAAAGGGAACTGAGCACAGCAAATTGAAATTGTCAGCTTTTAATACATGCAAAGTCTTAAAGGCACAAATGGGATATGCCCATATACTTAAGTCTCTGTACAAGTTTGTACTTGGGGTTAAACAGCATTTTTACTCAAACAGAGGTTTCTTTTGGATCCTGCACTAGAAACCAAAATAAACAAATAAACAGTAACTTTAAATTTTAAGTAGGAAAAGACATACAATATACTTCAACTGGCCATTTGTACACGTGTGAGTACAGGTATAAAGGAACTTTTTGATTTTCACATTTCCCATCTTGTTCTCATATAAGACACACAGAAACACGTATACAAGTAAGAGCAAAGCTTGGGGTCAGAGTGCAGCTTTCGTGCCCAAAAGCGATATGATTATATTGCTGGCACAGGATTCCAACTAGCACACAGGTGGAAGGTGTTTATAAGACCCTGACGTGTGTAGGTGCAGTAGAGTTCAGGACTGCAGAAGTACCATGACAATCCAGAAATTCTCCTCTGGTTCAAAGAAGAACTGCCTGTTCTTTTGCGTGTGAAGGGACTTTGCCGGTTTCGAGGGACAGAAGGTTCTGTGAGATGGGAGAGACAAGAAAAAACAAGCACATTACGTTCATTGAAATATATAGATATATAGATATGAGATATATTAACAGAAACTCATGTACTCTGAATTGATAGAAGCTTCATTGAGTTTGACTGAAAATACTGACGGGGTGGCCACCTCAGGTAATGACATAAGTGCTGCTGAATTTAGTTCCTCCACCACCGATTAACCATCGCTACACAAACTGTGAAATAATCCGTAACTCTCCAAAAGTGCAACCTAGCACCCTCTGACAGCTGCCATTTGCCAAACGACAAAACGTAGCGACAATACAAACAAAACAGGAGGGAAAGTCAATGTGGATATGTAAACCTATCATTTATTTTAAATAATTATTTTATTTTAGCATTTTGTTTTTGAATTATTTAAAAATTCTAGTATCAGTAATGATCAGTAATATCATATAAATGATTTTTTTTAATTCACTAACAATAAACAAAAACAAAAAAAAACACTGCTCAATTCTTGTGCAGCATGACAGCCACCAGAGACACCTGAAAATGTGAAGGAGATCTGACTGTTCATGCACGTGTGTCAGGACTGGGTACTATTTCTAAGGTGAGGTTGAAAGCATTTTTAATGAATTTTACTAAAAATATCACATGAACCAGACCTCCCTGCTCCAAAGCAACATGAAGGGTTTAGTGCATCGATCAGTAATAATAGAAGGTCAGAATTCCACACAACCCGTCTGTTGCGCTTTTCCAATGGCATACAGGAACCAGGCCATACCCAACCCATAACAGGAAGAGACACTAGTTATAGTGTTCTTCCGGGTCGCTTAGATTTTCCACTGCAGAAGGGTCGGCTCGGTAAAGGTGTTGCTGGGCTTGGAGAGCAACAATGACGTAAAACCAAAGAGATGCTTATTTTCTGCTTACACAGTGTACATGATGATTTATGATGTGCTAATTTCCGCTAGCACGTTATGTTAGCATCAAAGGCTAGTGGAATTAGCATTAGCTATTGTAAATTTACATTACGAATCCATTCCATTCAGCCGTTCTACAACACTTTTATAAGTAGGAGGCTGGAAATTTTCCAGTTCTGAGTTATTGGGAATACATCGATACATTGTGATGCGCGAAACTACTAATAATGAATGATTTATAGAATATGCACTTTTTACTTCAGATAATTCATGCATATTGATGCAAATCACCGGCATCTTACAAGAGCCCTAAAGAGCCACATGTATAGGGAGGCTCTTCTGAAATGCCCCTTAATAAGACATGCAGCCTGCAGCATGAACATGTTACTAGCCATACCAACCATCTGCATCTCTCGGTGGAAAAGGTATGTGTCATGTAAGGGCAGGTTGAGGAGCACAAAGACAGAAGTTGCCTTGGGGGTCTATGGGGACAGTCACAAGGATGGTCATGTGATCTGCACAATGCAGTGGTTTGACCCCATGAAAACAAGAGCATCTGTCATCATGGCTGCATATAGCATACGGGAGATCTGGTACGGGCTACACCAGCACTAACGCAGTTACTGGTGCAGCTTCTATACCTGGTAAACTGCACGATGGCTTCACATAATCCCACATTGCGGATTTTCTCGTTCTTCTCAACCTCGCTAGGATGGTAAAAGAGGATTTTCTTCTCTTCCTAGAAAGAGAAAGCCACCACAAAGGGATGGCATTAGAGATGTGTGAGGAGTTTGGAGTAGGCAGCAGTGAAGCCGATCTTAAGTAGTAAACCCTTATTAGAGCAGACACCCTGACCATTACATCTTTTAGGAATGGATAGACCTGTACCTCTCCCTCACGGGGCCCAAATTTAGGGTTGTAGATGAAAAAACTAAGCAACGATGGACTGTACTGTTTCTCTTGCATTCCCGTTGCCATTCTGGGACTAGAAAAGAGAAAGAAGAACAAAACTTTTGTCCAGGCCTTCACTGACATGTTTGACGCAACAGACGCCCGAATGTCTTACCTTATCATAAGCATTAGTGTGGTTTTGCTGTGGAAACGGTCTTCTCTGTAATACACCTTGATAACATGCCATGTACCTTGCAATGCAAAGAATAAATGTGTTTAAACAAAAAAAAACATCCAGACATAACCTTGACTTAAGCTCAATATGGTGCCTTAGTTCTACGATTTTTTTTTTCTATTTCTAGCTAATCGCTGTACTAAATACTTTTTCATTATTCATTCATCCATCCATCTGGTTATCTTAAGCAGGGTCATGGGGGGCCTGGAGCCTATCCCAGGTGGCAGGGGCACATCCTTGATGGCATGTTACTTGTTATTAATACATATTTATATATTTTATGGGGGCGATTTCATGCTAGAATCTATTTTTGTTATGTTGCTGGACAACAAAATGGGGAACCAATAAAATCTTTTCATATAATTATCAGCAACAGCCATTATGCTAGTACTTTCTTAATTCAGAAAAACTGCACAACTTAAGGCTTCATTCAGGAGATGCTGTAGCTATTATACAGAAGGATAGGACGACCACTTTGGTTGGCCATAATGAGCAGCATAAATGGTCATTTTACCACCATTAAACTATAATTTCTTTCATTTAATTAACTTACATTAGCACCCAGTATTTGGGAAAGCTACAACTTCTGCATGGCTTAGAAAATGTCAGAATGGTTGTGTACTGATTCTCCAGAAAATTAAAGAAAAATTTGGTATTCATGTAAACATGGATCACAGCGTTTAATAAGCAAAACATGGTAATCATATAGCATTAACGATTCCTTCATTCATAGGGGTGACAGATTTCAAGAATCCCATTTTCAAATTCCCCCAGGGTCATTATGCTGGCAAGTAGGACTGTAAATTCGTTATCTTTACGTTATATTTTAACTACCACCAGCCCCAGGCTCAGCAGAGCTTGGGAATATATCATAAAATAAATGCGGAGGGGAGAGACCTATTTACCTATGCAAATAAAAATAATACACATTCAACAATGGATCTAGTGTCCGGTGAAATTCATATTCCTAATGTATTTGAAATATTGGACAAAAACAACATTTAGCTCTTAGCACGGCTTAAACTTTCTTTCTTTAAACACATACAGAGGGCACTATAGCAAGACACGACATTAACAAGTAATTTCTACAACACCATAACTCAGTCTCACGAAACAATAAGGATTCAAAACACGGAATCTAGGACCGTAGCTTTGTGATTGCGACGAAAAAAGATAATCGAACGAAACAATAACAGAAGCTGCTGATCACCTATCTACTCAGAAAAACAGCACGATAAGAAGACACTGCTCAATAGATATATGAAACATAATCTGTACCCATGCAGCGAGACTGATTAACACTATTTTACGTCAAAAAGAACTAATTATTAACCTACAATATAACCTATTACTAAGTTTGCTCATTAATTAAGCAATGGAAAAATGTAACTAATATCTAGTTAATAGGAAATATGATATATACAGCAAATATATAATACATTATATATGCTATATACAATTATGTATTTATAATTAGCCGTTTTGGCTAATGCATCATCCAAGAGACATTATCAAGTTTTCTCCCAAAAATGTCGATTAATTTATTCGCATTCAGTTAAACGAATAGCAAGACAGCAAGCCATCGCTACCTCGTAAAGCTAACGCTGACTTTTCTGTTCTATTAAAATAGTTCATAAAACATTTTTAAAACAGTCTAAATTATTTTTCATACTACAGTAAAATCCTTACCTCTTTTAGCATAACAATTAATGAAACCAGGTGTCTCATATATTTTTTCATAAAATTTGTTAGCTAGCTAATCAGTTGAATAACAGCACATCCTTCCGGCTTTTTTTGACAGCGGGCAATGTGTTGCATTAAATAATGCTCGGATGGATTTTTCATACTCAATATGGTTCCTCTTTACCAAAAATATTTTCGTGTGTGTTCAGAAAGACTTAAAGCCATAACGACAACTGTGAAATTTGCACTTCTGCGACAGCGCAAATGAAAAGCTTTTTATTATTCTTTCAGGGCTGATTACATAGTTTACTGCGTTGTGACCCGAATGCATATCGAAAGAGACACATCGTCACTTGAAAGGATTCGAAGGTATCTACTTATACAAAGTCTTGGCATATATGAAAGCCTGCAAACAAAAATGTCATAGTTGGTAAAAATTCTTTCCAACAAAATAATGAATTATATAAATTATGCCATTTATGCATTGGTAACAAGTGTCGTTATAACAACAACGATTACCTGAAACTGTAATGAAAAATACATTTATAGCCAGGTTCATATAATTTGAAATGTTGAATGTGAACATATTGTGTTTTATACTCAAACTGTACAAACATTTTCCTTGTAAGAAATGCGAAATAGCAGAATATATAATCTTATAAATATTTTAACACGGTTTCAAATCAACTGGCCAGACAAATCATGTATGAAATTTTTTTAAGATGCCCATTAAAATCAAATGTAGCATCCAAAACTGTGCTTGGATGTTTGACATCTCACCAATAAATTATTTAGAATACAGTATGTTATTTTAACCAATCTGAGCTGAACTGACACACACACTCATGCATCTCTCTCTCGCACACACGCGCGCACACACACACAAATATTCTTGCAGGTAGCAGCAACGAAAGCTTGTCCAGGTGGACAGTTCCATTGGCAAGGATTCCAGCAATCACCACTCTGAGAGTCCCTACATCAAGTGGCGGGGGTCTGTGGAAGGGAATTGTTGCAATAACTCTTATGACAAAACTTGAGTTAGGGCAGAGGTAGCTGCTGTATGTCATTCGTCATATTGAAATACGACTAGTGGATTTGACCTACTTGGCCTTGTAATTAAGATAAGAGTTCACTATATTACAGTGTTCTAGCAGGTGTCACCAATCACAGTAATAACCTGTACAGTGAGATTTAATGTAGGAAACATGTCTGACTCATAGCATAATGAAGGACCAAAGATGTTTACTCTATCATGTGGTGATACCAAAGTCATACTAACCCTTGTGTATTTTACTTCTTCCATTCTAAATTCTAGATTCTATAGAATTTAACCTCATTTTGAAAATGGACTGGGGTCACTTCAACCCCAAAAATAACACAGGGGCTAATTCAGCAGCTCCTGGAGCATTGTAAAACCTTATTATCTGAAGTTCAAGTGTGACACAGGTTACAATTATTAATTAATTTCATTCATGAATAAATGAAAATTGACATAAATCCCTTAGAAAACATTGGGTGGCTCAAAAGTATAGTTTTATAGTTAGATTAGTATACGTATATAATATTTCCATAAGGAGTATTTGTTTCTGCTCTGGCAATTATGCTTACCTGAGCCACCCTGAACTATATTCTATATGTTTTAGAAGTAATGGCATTCAAGATTTTACAGTATACTATGGATCTATTGCACTCTAAGAAGTTAACAAGCATCATACATTTATCCAATAATTACCTTATACTAATAATTATCTCATTTTGACATGTCACCGCAAGCTATTTTGAAGAATATAATGAGAAGCAAGTGCACATTTGGAAACGATACTGTAAAAATTAGGTAACACTTTACTTAAAGCAGTCACATATAATGCATTTTAGATACCTTAATAATGCATTATAATGCATTCATAAAGTATTATAAACACTGCTATAACTATTTGTAAAAAGACATTACACATTCTAGCTATGTTTATTATGCATTGTGACTGCCTTATTAAACTCTGATCGATAATGCACTATGGATACCTTTATAATGCACTACAAAGCATCCTTAATGCTTATACTGACCATTATAATGCATTATGAAGGTATGTATAGTGCATTATAGATGAGATGATTATAATGCATAATAGACATGGCCTTAATGTGTTATGCTTTTTTATAAATATAGCCGTGTTTATAATACTTCATGAATGCATGCTTTAAGTAAAGTGTTACCAAAAATGTATTTGATTGAGAATGTTTACTTTGACTTCTTAGAGAGAAATGAATATCACTACGTAATACATCTAGAAGTTGCAAAAGGTTTACACCCAGATTTTTAAAAAGAGGTGACCTAATCAATTAATATAACCAATTTTAAGGCTATTAGCTTGTTCTTTTGACGCAGTCACAGTTATAAACTCATAAAAAGTTGCATTACTTAGTGATCTGTCTGGCTCTAAATTAATACAAATGAGCTTCTAAATTTTCTTGCATCATTGTGACTAAGCAAAGACCCCCTGCCCTCGTGCGTATGATGTGAGTCGGTGACTTTGCAGCTGCAGATGTTTAATATTAGTGTTGAGCTGCAGTGAATAAAAGGACTGAGTCTGCAGGAAACCCAGGTAGCTGCCTTGTGCTATCAGACTTTGAGCAGCGTGTTCACATTGTAACTTTAAGATGCCCTGCCTGTCACTAGCTTTTGTGTTGCCGCAGTATACTCTATATCTTTAACGCTACTTGTTTTCAAACCTGTTTGCATGAAAACCTGTTTAGTTGAGGATCGTCATTCAAATTTAGCTTAATGTTCTGCTTTACTGTGCCTGAATTCCAGTGTCAGATGTGACATATATGCAAATTTTATTTTTGTGTGTTTGTGTGTGCACTTATGGAAATCAAAAATCGTGTCTGTGCAAGACACATATAGATTTATTTATAGGAGTTTAAAAAAATGTCTGGATTATCAAAAATACAGCAGTACCAAAAGAAAAAAACACAGCTCTGGAAAAAATAAGAGACCACAGCAAAATTTTCAGTTTCACTCATTTCTGTGCGTCTGTATAAAATATACATTTTTTTGCAAACTGCAACCTGGCTCTTCCCTGCTTCTCATTAATGAAGGGCTCCTTCCTTGCTTTATGGGACTTCAGTCCTGCTTCTAGGAACCTGAGCTGAACTATCCAAGCAGTGCACTTCACACTTGCACTTAATGTTTCCCATTCATTTTGAAGGTCACTTGATGTCATCCTACGATTCATGACAAACTATTGGATAAGTTAATGGTCGTCTCTGGCATTAGAAAATTGCTTCTGCCTTTTACCTGACTGGTTTTTGGTCGTTCCCAGTGTCTCCTGCTTCCCCTTGTTCTTGCGTACTGCTGTCTTAGAAACTCTGAGCCTGGAAACAGTCTGCTGATGCATATTTAAAAAAAAAATTAGAGTGGTCTGTTATTTTTTTCCAGAGCTGTATTTTTTAATGTTTGTTATTCTCTCTTTTATACCTTACCAGACACCCAAAAGAAAGCATGATTTAATTGTTCAGACGCTACTGAGAAAATGGGGGAAACCGGAGAGCAGAAGTGTTTATATGCAGGCAAGAATGCAGATCGCGAGTACTGCTGGGTTACGTTTCATTTTCAATTCAATTCAATTCAATTCAATTTATTTTTATATAGCACAACAGAGTCACCCCAAAGCACTTTACATGATATTGAGAGAATAGGAATTAAATAGGAAAAAGGAAGGACAAAGAAATTAACTAAAGAAAGAAGGAAGGTTAGATGACAACAGAGGAGAGGAACAAAAAACTCCCAAGTAAGGAGAAAAAAGCCTTCTGGGGGTCCAAGGTCAACTGACTGCCCAACCCCCCTGGGCATGGTAACTTTATTGCTTAGACTGAAGAACCATGTGCTGACATAGGATTATACCAGATATTAATCCAGAAGGTTAACTTTTTACAGGAAAATAAACATTTATTAGGAAAACATAGAACTAAAAAACAAGCTAAACTAAAGTTAAACAGATAATTATGTGTATATCATATTAGCTCTGTCCAAGAAATTTCTGATATTTTTTTTTTTAATCATTTAATCATTTTCATTACATTCTCAGAAACTCACCTGCCTAAACTCATCTTGCCAATTCCCCTTTTGACTCCCAGGTCACACATCGCTTTCCCTGGCAAAACACTGACAAATCAGACACTGCACTCACAGATGCTGATGCAGAACCCAAGCAAGCGGCCCTGCCTGGTTTAATCTTGCCCTCCTCAATGAAGTAGAGTTCTGGTTGTGGCTGGCTTGTGACATTAACCATTCTTGGACAGTGACCTGGGCCACACAGCCCAGCTATACAAAGGCGGGTTTACTCAATGGTGACACTTTGAAGTTTCCCTTGACCAGTGCAATGATTACATATCACTGGTATTGATGGACTCAGCTTTCACTACTTACCTGGTACAGGAAGCTAATTCTTGCACCTACAGAAAATTATGTCTTACATTAAACTTCACTGCAAAGAACAACAAAGTATTTTCCTCTTCAACACTTTAATAAAATCAAGTGAACTGTGACTCAGCCTGACTGTAAGCACAGTAGATCTGTAAATGCAGTAAATAGAATATCGAACAGAATAATTGAATAGAATATTTTTTTATAATGACTGCATGGTTGTTACATCCATGTTCAGCAAAATAATTCCTGATGATTTTCATCTGTACTGTTACACTCAAGACATTTTGCACCTGCACCGTGGAACGTTTTCTGTCTGAGAACATCAACACCTGATTCTGAAGCTGCACCAAGCAGAACAGCATGGCCCTGTGTTTAGCTGATCTGCAGAACCTGCAGCACACCTACAGGAGGCGGTGCTGTGACAAAGCAGAGAGAGTAGTAAGAGACTGAACCGACCCCAACAATGACCTTTTCTTTCTGCTGCGGTTAGGGAGACGCTACCAGGGCAGACAGGGATGGCTGCTGCGGCGGTGGGGCTGAAGGCCAACATAGAAAGAGTTAGAACAAGTTTCTTCACTCTGGCCAGGGGTGTGGCTAGAAATTCTGGGCCCCGGTGGTAAAATTTAAGTTCATCGTGGGAGGAGGAAGTATACCATGGTAAAATTTGCAGAGTGGATGTATTATGTTCCCAGATTGTATAAATTAGTTTGTTTTTATATTCAGGGTCCCCTATAAAGTGCTGGGCCCCCAGAATCTGCCTGGGTATCCACGCCCCACCGTCACCCCTGGCTCAGGCTGTCCATACACTAAAGCAAGACTTGGTTATTGGCTAACGTGCCACTTTGCATATGCTTTATACCGTCACCTCACTGTTTTGGGGATTTTACCTCTTTGTGACATTCCTTTCTTTGTGTAGGTACAAGCATTAACATATTTTATTGTTATTGCTTTTATATTTTATTGTTTTATTTAATTGTTATTTATTTTTTGTATCAAGTCTTTCTTAATAGAAAAAGGAAGCACGAGGTGAAAGCATTTCACTGCACAGTCGGGTGCGTTTTGTATATGTGACAAATTCAACTTGAAAGTGTGTTAATAAATTATTTTATGGAAATTATTGGTTTATGGCTTAAATCCATGAATATTCATGTTCAAAGTGAATTCTCAGAACCTTTTTAAAGGAAATATCAAATGTGGAAAGCCCTTTAAGGTGATAGCTGATAATATTATATAGCATTGTGCTATGTTTCCCATTGGAATATATTTCAATGGTAAATGTCTGTGCAATACATCTTACAAGTACATTGTAAAATCATGCATTGTGTGCATTGTTCTTGTGCTAAAATGTGCTAGATATAATGATTCAACAATGTTTAACACTGAAGTTCTAATGAAAAGCATTTCATTAAAAAATAAAGGGTCCCTTCAGATCAGGTTCATAAACTAAATATTTTACTCTAAAAGTATTTCTAATGCGGATGGAGGATATATCGAATTTTCTTGTATATATGGAATCCAAAGTACTGCTATACGAAAAACACCACCAAGAGTCAGAATTAAAATATATTTATTCATTTATTTGTTTATTGCTTTGCTTATTCATTTCATTGGGGCCGCACTACATAAGAGTCATCTGAAGTGTATTCAAAAGGCAAATAAAAATGATTTAGCGTGAGCATGGAGGAAGGTCTGAAGAAATAATGGTACTGAGCAGAAGGCAGAAAGGTAAATGATCCTCCATGGTCAGAAGAGGGCCCACTTTGGGAATTCAAGACAGGACCAAAGCCTGGAACTCTGAAACGGCAAGACAGACACAGGAACATTAATCCTCCACCACCAAACCTTGCCGTGGTCCATCAGACAACAATATAATGATCTATCTACAAAGAGATTTGAAAACTGTGTTATCAAATTTAATTCACATTATTGTAACTGTGCGTGTGATTGTACTGTAACAGCAATAATGAGCCACACACAGTTTAATGCTGACTATGACACAGGAAAGGCATGGTGAAGTTTTGAAAAAATGTGCAATAAAGGATTCTGCTTCTATGCAGGATATTATTCTAATGATGATTGATTTGGTTATTATGGGAAGAAAAAAACAGAACTTTTAAGTGGCTTCAACACAAACCAAAAAGCAGCATGTGATAACCTTTATTTTATTTTCTAGTTTGTAAACTAATCAGTATAGATATTGAAAAGACAGAGTGCTAGTGAGACTCTGTAGCATTGTTGACATTGCATAATCCACTTCCCTAGTAATGGAAAACTGCAGCTGAGTGCTCAAGGCCTTCATTGCATTTAGAAAACAAACATCTGGATGTGTTTGATTTCTATATCTTGTTTCTTTTTTTAAATTTTTGTCCTGAAATGTAGTGTTTCAGATTATAGTGGTGTTCTTATCTGGGAGGGAAATCAAACGAAAGTGTTTAAGTAGGACTAGACTTTGCTGAAATGTCAGAGCCAAGCAGTCCTTGAATGTATTTAGGTCAGTTTATACCAACCCAGTCCTCGGGGACCCATGGATGGTCCATGTTTTTGCTTCCCCCCAGCTAACTGCCAGACAGTCCATGTTTTTGCTCCCTCCCAGTTCCTGGTAAAACATGGACTGTCTGCAGGACCCCAAGGACTGCATTGGGAAACACTGACTTAGGTCATTTGTTGAGCAAAGCCTGTGGTGGATATATGCCTGTGACGTGTTTGCGTGACATTCCATCTCTTTGACTGCCACTCAGTTTCTCTCACCATCTACTCCAATTTTCCCGTCGCCATCATCATCACAGGCATTCAGCATGGCTTGGGTCTCTTTCTCGGTCAGGAGGCGAGCACTAGGGTTGAACTTCTGGAGGAAGAACCTAACACGCAAACACAAAATAACATTAAAGATAAGATTTTGTCATTTGCTGCTTGTTGGGCTGGCATGCCAAGACATCACCAAGAACTGATAAGTAAACAGCAGATTAATGTCTAACAAACAAATTAATTGGCAAAAGGGCTGTTTTTGGGGGGCCAATAAACACTTTATATTTCTCGAAGGACAACTTGCTCAAATAAATTCTGAAATTTGGGCCTCTATACAGCGTTATGAGCCCAATCGGAGCTTCCTAACTAGAAACACTATAAACCCTGCGTGCAAAATTATTTTAGCAATACATTAATTTAATTAATTATATTTAATATTCATGTGATTGCTAACTATTAAGTAACAAGCTGAGATAGTTGCCAGTCCAAGCTGTTGTGTGAATAAATACCATAATCTGGATCTCAAAAAATAGATGAACTTAATGATTTACTGACTTGAGCTCTTCGTCCTCAATAAAACCGCTGTCATCGTCATCAATGCAACGGAAGACATCTTTCACTTCCTGGGGGGTTTTTGAGCTCAAGCCACACAGCTGGAAGAACTTTTTGTAACAGAAGGAGTCAGGAGCTGTGAAGACAAGAAGACATGATGCAAGTGAGGCACAGGGAAGTTCTACTCATAATGCAATATGGTAGGCGGATCCTGAATTAAACTGGAGAAATATATGTATACAGTAAAAATGTTACAAAATGAAGACAATACTGCATCAAGTAATATTTCCAGATCAGTTTGGAGGTTTCGTGCATGACTAATTTTATGTCAAATGTAACTTCCCCAAAATTTGCCCCTGGAGTGGTTATTGATTGATTATTATAACCGTCCTTGTTATTTTACATTTCCAAAGGGACTACACTTACAATTATCCTACACCCCCATCTATGCTGATTGCATTGTTACTGCCTTTTACTTATTTTTTTGGCCTTCTTCTTCCTGGTCAGTCCATGTTCGTACTTGATAATAATTCTTTATGGAAAACCAACCTTGACAGTCCTTGATAGCATTTTCAATGGCATCAGCAGAAAGGATGGAAGTGAGTGACATATTTCTCCTGTTGGAGAAATAGCAATGGAAATTATTAGAAGTCTACAGATTAATGTTCTTTTCACCAGTCATCGGAAATACTGCTAGCTAAAGCTTCTTATGGTTTGCGGATAGACATAACTATACCAAAATGCTCTTTTCATGTGTAGAAACATTGCGATATGCTGTAAATCCTTGCCAATATCTCATAAATCTGGAATTCAAAAATACACTATAAACTATTATATATCGAATGATATATTGACAAGACATTATTGCTACTACTTGCAACTACTAGTACTAACAGAATAACATATAGGTATAACAGTGTAACATACGATAGTGTGTTACTTAATTGTTTAATTTTCTCTTTCTGTGGAGAATGAAGCATTCTAGCATTAACTATTTGTCTTTTCTGCATTGACAGTTTATATTCGTTGCCCAAATACATAGCACTCTCTTTCTCTACTTCATATTAAAATCAATTTCCTGAAAAATTCCTAACTGAAACAATATCAATAACGTACGCGAAGTTTTCCCATTACGCTGAAACACCACTGAAAATACAGATGCAAAGCACTACACTTCATAGAAAACGCTATCACAAATACCACGCGAGTCAGCTACCACTAAAAGCGCAGCGGTACTCTCACCGACTTCCCTTGCAAATACCAGGAAAAAAAAGATTACGTTTAAAAATCGGAGACGATCATATAAAGATCCCACTTGCATTAAAAGTACTCCAAAGACTATAATTATCCAGTGATCCCTGCAAAAGTATAATCCGCAGGGGTTGCTGCATGCATGAGTTCCGAGTTATTCCTGTGGGTGCGAGCACGCACTGGACCTCAGGCATCCTATGCAGTTAATGTATATTACCGCGCACCAATTACTTACAGCTTAGGGTAGCTTTCCTCAGATGGTGATGCAGGTAGAGGAATTAAGGCAATGTGCTGTCACTGGAGTGTCAAAGTGAATTTATATGTACCCCGATTGCACAGACAATGAGTAATACTCGAATTACCTGTCAGAGTATCGAATTCTAATAGCGCGGGCCCCTCTCGAATTTCTTACCTAACTAATTAACCTTTACTATTTATATTCCCGTAACTGTGCGCAGGTTACGGGCACCTGTAATGCCCTTGTGTGTGGCACATTAAGTAACAAGTACTTTCTCTCTTTCCCTGACCCCACACCGCGACGCCACCCGCCGTGATTCGCATTTTTTAAAATTGAATTCATAAATAGCCTATTTGCAGCACCTGCACTTCGCCAGTGCTAGGCTAGTCATGCTTATAGATTTTAGTACAAATTCATTTAATATGTCATATGAGTTAATTTTGTTCTTCTAAGCACTTGCGCATTTTAATGCAGTATTTTTTTATCAGGAGCAATTTACAGCAGATGCCTCTGAATATACCCCCAGCTCCTCATGTTATGTAATATAATGAAATGTAAATAATTTCTTGCTGGTATTAATGGCAGAAAAATTCAGACAGAACTACATTACGATTCATAACTCTGTATATTTTTTAAAATATTCCACAGAAAGAGGTTTCGTAAAATACAAAGATATGAAGTCTTTTGTCTGCAGCAGTACGCACAATATCTCACTTCCAGCTATTAATATCAAGAATAAAATAAGTAATTTAACAGTGGCGACGAAAAACAATATTCAATCCGCCTGTTGATTAGTTTGTTTCAAGCTTAACCAATCAAGGCCAAATGATTGTTCAGGCATGACTTATGGGACAATTATAAAATATTCTATTTTCTTCAGTAGGCCGATCAAAAATGACAGTCCTTCCACAATGAATTGTATCCTCATGCATCTGTAGAAGCACGTTAGTGTACTTACTGATGTGCTGCTTTCGTTCCTGTTTAGTGATCATATTTGTCGAAAATGTCCATACTACAGTTATATAAGAGCACCCATCCATCCATCATTTATCTGCTCATCCAATGCAGGGTCACACGGTACATAAGAGCAGATGTAGTTTATGGAACATCATGAGCTTTCATATTAAGCTAAAAAAAAACACAGTACATCAACTTTATCCTGTTGAGATCGGCTGAGTAAAACAATGATGAAGCAGTTCATCTGGACACTAAAACAGAATGAATGGCCTTTTCCTCTTCAGACTTTATTTCCAATGAACTACAGTATATATCTTATGGAGTGTTTGTTTGGATGTGGTTTAAAAGGGCTCTGTTTATGCTTTTCTTGCAAATGAATTTTTTTTTGTCGCTGAAAAAAGTTATTATGACTGATAACGATCTTCAAATTCACACTAAATCATGGCATGTCAAGCCTAATCTTAATCAGAATTAATGAATACAGAGTAATATCAATTCAAGGTGAGACTAAAATTTATAACGCAATAAGAAAACCTTGCTTATTTAGAAGTCACACCTGGAAACCAGGTGGCATGTCTTAAATCCATTTTTACCAGTTTTTACCTAACCCTGAATGATAGGCTCATTTGTATATTCCGGAATGTTGAACAACAAGAAAAATATTAACTTAACTAGAAAAACAGGAAACCAAAAAATAGCTTTTGTGATTATTATAATAATTAAATTTGTTTGAAAGTTGATTTCAAAACCAAAAACTGTGCACCCGATATGGTGATTTCCGTGAATAATAATAATAGGGTTATATGAGAGAAAAGCACCAAAATAATATATTGCAAACATTAAAAGATTGTCTTCAGTGGACTGCATAACGTCATGAGGGTCTGAAAGTCAGAATGTGAGTGTTACAATGTGCTTAGCTGTATCCTAACAATCCACCACTAAATGTATAATCTAGCCATTAACCCTTGTGTATTTTACTTCTTCTGTTCTAAATTCTAGATTCTATAGAATTTATCCTCATTTTGAAAATGGACTAGGGTAACTTCAACCCAAAAAATCACACAGGGGTTAAGATAACTGAAGTAAAGCTCTGGAACTCATATTTTAGCTTTTTTGAAAAGATTAAGAAAACAAATAATTTAAAAAATTTAGTCTTACAAAAACCTGGAGAAATTCTGAAAAAAAAAAACTACCTGAAATCACGCCAGCACTGGGATTTCCTTGTCTTACACATTCATGTAAAAAGGCTTTTCTTACAAAGCACCACAGCCTGACTGCAGATAGCAGAGAAGAAAGAACAGAGAATGGACACCGGAGCCATGGGTGAGTGTTACCCTCCGAAGCTGATGTCACTGATCAAACTGATACTTCACTGCCGATACTGTTTCTATACAATCATTTATTCATTTGCTGTTTTCTTTACAAGTGTCCTGTCCTTCATCCTTTGTCATTGACTATCTGTCTATGTGTTAGCAAAAATAAAAAGCATCTGATGACTGCTGTGCTGATCAATGCAATACATTAATATCACAGGGTAGAGCAAGTGCAGTAGTTTGTCCTTACAAATTATGTTGTTCTTTTCAATTGAAAATAATTTTTTAATGTCTTGTGTTCGGGTAAATATAAAATTAATGGAATAGGCAGTATGTGAAACTTTGTGATCTGAAATTATGGAATATTGCTTGAACATAAATTTCGGAAGTTTCACCACCTGGTGGACTTTTTGCTGTTTCTCTGGTCTTTTGGAATCAACATCAACTTCACGGCAGATGATAATATAACAGTAATATTGCTTAATTCTAATATAGGACAATATGTGATCAGGTGTGTGTTTGCTTTACAGCAAGACATGGAGCAAAAGAGACTGTATAACTATTAGGGATACATTTGGTGTGTCCCTGGTGCCTGCAGATGAACCAGATTGTCCTGGATAGAGGACACCATACTGTCCTTCTCTACATTGAGAGCTAAAAATGGAACAGAGTTTCACTCACAAAATCAGGCCTGACAGCATTTTGGCAGAGTATGATATATCTATAGAAGCATAGAAATTTCTGTTAAGAGACCCCTGGACCATGTATTACCATCTCACAGAGGAACTTTTTTATGGCTTTTACTTACAAAAATGAATTATTTCTGAAATATAGTATTTTACAATAATTGAATTCTGTATCGTCTAAATAGTGAAGTCTTACGAACCCATTCTCTCATTGCTGTAACTTTGTTTTGTCATACAGTTGCACAGTTCTTTGCTTATTTGGGAATACTGGTTTGTCATTACAGGCGCTAGACTCCATCTAGCGGTTTTATCTTGAAATAACAGTCATTTCAATAATCGGTCCTTGAAACGTTCCTTTTCACAATTAACCCAACTGACAAATTGGAAACAGACCCAACACACACCCGCTAAAATATATGGATACATAGACAGCTTTTAGACAGCTAATATTGAAATGCATGCAATTAACAACATTGGTAATACAGCAGTTCTATTAGCTTACATAAATAAAATAAGCCAGATAACTATGCAGTATATCAGAATTCAGTGAAACTCCCTCTCCCGGGGGAATCAGGGGACATGGAGCCTGAATGGGCCATGTTCCGAGATTCCATCACTGAAATGGCTGAGGCAAAAACAAAAAAAGGTGTGGGAGGAGTTTCGTGAGGCTACGGAGAAGGACTTTCGGTCGGCCTCGAAAAACAATGCAGATTTCGTCCTGGTTGGGGAACACTGGACCAGCTCTTCACCCTTACAAGGATACTGGAGGGTTCATGGGAGTTTGCCCAACCAGTCTACATGTGTTTCATGGACTTGGAAAAGGCATACGACCATGTCCCTTGGGGAGTCCTGTGGGGGGGGGGGCTCCAAGAGTATGGTGTATGAGGTCCATTGTTGTGGGCCATCAGGTCCCCGTACAAACGGAGCGAGAGTTTGGTTCGCATTGCCAGCAGTAAGTCAGACTCGTTCCCGGTGGGTGTTGGACTCCGCCAGGGCTGCCCTTTGTCACCGATTCTGTTAACAACTTTTACGGACAGAATTTATAGGTGTAGCCAAGGGGTGGA
>JAAGVU020000092.1:16423925-16435992 GCA_011763525.2 Mormyrus iriodes | reverse complement strand
CTTCGGAAAAGAGGTGTCTTTCATTCGCACATATATATTAGTGTGTGTGTGTTTATGTATGCATGCATATATATGTGTATATATATGTATGTGTGTGTATATATATATGCATATATATATATATGTGTGTATATGTATGTATTTGTATAGTCGATAGTACATTTATTCATTATAATACATGTGTGTTAATTATAGTGCTGCTTTTGTGGTTTTCATGAAAAACAATGTTCATAATTAAATTTAAGAGTGGGTGTCAATTGACTTGGATAAGCAACTTTATAAATGACAGCTGACTAACTAGTTTCTGTAATTTGTTGAAGAAGCATATAGAAGTCAAAATGTAGTAGCCTGGCCTGTGTTTTCTAGCATGTGCAACTAGAGCACAACATTCTTTACATTAATTATATTTATATATTTGGCAGATGTACAAGTCAGGGACAAGTGATAATGCATAACAAGCATGCAGCTGTCACAGAGCCAAGTTCTTTGCAAATAATACTGAGCTGCAAAGTGATCTACAAGTTAGGGCTGTGCATTAGTAGAAATGAGAACCTGCTAAAGATTGTTAATTACCTCTACAGTAACCCCTGCTAATGACCTGTAACGTGTCATAGTCATGTATTGGGCCCTGTTTAAATTTGTTATATAACTGCAGAATATTCAAAATTTCGTATAGAATGTAACTGCAGATCACAGACGACTGAAAAGTGGGATTACAGAGCAATTAATGTTTTAGCTAAACACTTCTGATAATTTTCTGATAATTTCTGTTTCAGTAGCACAGGAAGGAATTAAATACATCAGAGAAATCTAAGTAAAAGTAGACATATGTGAAGGAAATTCAGTAATGAAATAAAAACAATACATTTGAAGAATAATTAGAACTGTGCAAAACAAAGTTCCACTATGGCAAATACCGTGCAGAATGGTTGTGCAAATGGCACGTATGTCTGAATACTAATGCCGGTACAAGAAGCAGCATTATACGTTGTATGGCAGTAGGTGTAAGAAAGAGCATCTGTAGCGCTCAGTTTAGCATTTGGGGGAGATGGGCCTGTCACTGAATGTACTCCTCATGTAGTTGCAGTATCGCTTGTAAAGCAGTTCATTGTGATTCCCTCTTCCTAGCTGTAACTGGGATTTTAAGAATGGGAAGCACTAACTAATCTGTTTTTTTAGTGTGGGAGAGATTCTTGAAATAGGATAGTCAATGAAAGCCGCCATAGTAACCATTGCCTAGCGATTATGGGTTATGACAATCGGCGGAGCAGACGGGAAACCCCTGTCGCGGTGGCCACAGAAAAACAGGATGTTTACAGGGAGAGCATGCCAAATGTGCTCGCTGACGGCTTTCACATCCCTGTAAGGACGTGCGTGGACAGCAGCAGGTACTGCCAGCGGAGTAACTGTATCTTAGGCTGAACTAAATATAACTTTTTTTTCTTTTTGAGCCACAACAGGGAAATGTTGTCGGCCCCTGGTGAACGAAAGGAGAAGCGGTGCGGTCTGGCAGGTGGAAGCGTGTTGCCCTGTGTGATCTTGCTGGGAAATGCACACGCAAAGCCCTCGGTCATGGACTGTGATTTTTTTTTTTTAAACCTGGCTATATGCTGCAGGGCCCCGTTTCAGTCATTTTCAAGATTTTTTCTAGAAAATAACTAGCCTAGCGCATCGGGAGCGGTAGTGAAGGTAAAGCATATGCCAGACTGCACTATCGAGCATTAACTAGTCATAGATTTCCTTACCTGAATAACCAAGTTTACTGCAATTTGGTGTTTGTACATTAGGGGCTTTTGGCTAAATGTCCTCTTGGAAATGCGATTGGAAGCAGGTGGGCCAGTTAATTAAGGAGCCAGTCAGTGTTTCAGGGTGGGTTAGGGCTTTGGGTTTTTGTGCTTTTAAATTATTTTTTTTTGAGGGGTGGGGGGGGTCTACAGATGATATCAAGATGATATAATTGTTTGATCCCCAGTTTTACTGTAACACATTTAATAAAATTTGAATAATGTGCAACATTACTGAGCCAAATCATGCCAGCGATTAGCTTGGCGGGCATGCAGGTTTGCAGGTCTTTAAAGCAGATGTCATGACAAGGTTTCTTCCAAAAGACCGTCCTCGCGCTTCTTACGGCAATGTGGAATTTTGGCACAGATTGACTTTAAGATCCAGTATAATATTAATAGTAATATTCCGAAGTTGTAAAATGATCATCATGAATTTTTAGGTCACATAAAAAAATCGTTTTTATGATATTAAGAAATCCTAATCTCGACTGTACACCAGACGGTCAAAAATTTGATGTGTTTTAAAGTCTGCCAAAGAAATTTCTGTGTAGAAAAATCACTGACGATCCCTTTAGACCTGCCTTTGAATGGTATATTCAAAGAATTCTCACGTGAGCTGCAAGCAGATCCATGTGAAATAAAATCCAGTTTTCAGTCATTTGCGGTTCTGTTCGGTCCGGGGTGGCCCGGGGGAATTGTGGGTGTTGTGTGTTGACATGTGAGCCAGCTTCTTGCTCTTTCAGAGGACCTCACGGCCGTGCAGGTGGCCCGGCACAGTCTGAGCTACATCCAGGAAATTGGCACTGGATGGTTTGGAAAGGTACGTATTTCCTGTCCGGCCCTGCCTGGCCTGGACACGGCTTTCAAGCTGCCTTATTTTAGATCAAAATCTACATCATAAGCCTTTTTTTTCCATTACGGAAACATGATACAAACATGTACAATGTTCTTTTTAAAATGCATTTTCCCTAATAAAACAAATTGTATTAATTTTTGGAACCAAAAACTTTGTGTGAAACACAAATACATACTTATCTGTCACAAGTTTTTATTATATGGCTAACTGAATAAGGCTTTGTATGTTTAATGTTCACTGTTTACTCTTTTTTTGCACTGCGTATGTTTGTTTTTAGTGTTCATATACTTTGCACGAATGAATGATTTTACACAATTGTGTACTCAGCTGTATATACTGTACAGTCACCAGCATACATAGTCAGCTGAATATTGGTTAATATTGGTATTGAAATATTTTCTCATTTTAGTGCGCTATTTTGATTCTTTATTGGAATTTTATAATTGATGCCTTTCTGTTCTTTTACCGAATTAGCATATCCCAGAATGATATGTTTAATATTTAGGTGAACCAATGTATGACAGATCTGTGACAGTTGGGAAAACATTGTGATGTGCATAGAACTGGTAAATGGGGAGTAACCTGTTTCACTGAGGAGTAGGTATAGTGTTTCATTGGTGGAGACTGTATCTTGTTTGCGCTATATATTATGTAAATCACATGTCTGTTGTCCTTTAAACATAACATTTAAAATTGAAAAATTGAAACACTGAAACATGAGCAGTTGATGGTGTTTTAGATGAGCACCCGCTGGGGTTGGTGGGCAGTCTCCTCTGCCCTGTGCCTGCGACTAGAGGCACGTGCCAGCCCGCGGTGGCCCCTGAGGTGATTACGTATGGCTAGAGTGACGTGAGCCTCCTTCCTGAGGCTCCTTCCTCAGGATGGAGGCCTGCTCCCAGCTCGCTAGCACCGGCTTCTGAGCCCTGACCAAAACATCCTCCCTCCTGGCGATGTGTGGCCTTGTCCCTTTCCACACTTTGGCCCTTGTTTGCAGGAAGTCCAGGTTTCCTGTGTGAAGCGGCAGGGGGGGGGGGGGGGGGGGGTTTTTGGGGTAAAAAAGACCCCCCCCCTTTCTTCCCCCTGTTTTTTTCCCCCTTCCTGTCGTCCCCCCCCCCCCCCCCCCCAAAAAAAAAACAGGTTCTTCTTGGGGAGCTCTGTGTCGAACCCGTGGCTGTCAGGCTCGTGGTGAAGGAGCTGAAGGCGAGCACCGGTGTCAAGGAGCAGGATAACTTCCTACAGCATGCGGACCCGTACCGGTGAGTCTGATTGCTGCAGGTTCAGGCTGAAGGTTAATCATTGCTCTTTGTGTTCCTGCCATTTCCCAATTAAAGTCGTACAAATTTGTACATTTAGTTAACGGTAAAAGTAAATGTGCATTTGTTCTTAAGCAGTTTGGGGAATACTTTCAATGCTATCGCAGTTTTATGTTGGGGGGGGCGGGGGGAGAGCTACAAGTTGATGAATGAATTGTATTTGGTATTCCTAATCATTAATGTCAGTATGTGGCAGTACATTTCTTGTGGTTAGTGTTTGATGGTGGTTGGTCTGAATCCCTACATGGAATCATGACGTTGGGTATCCTGCCTGCGTTCCCTGTCTGTAACCCAAGGCCTTCTGAACCTAACAGGGTCCTACAGCATCCTAACATCTTGCAGTGCCTGGGCCAGTGTGTGGAGACCATCCCTTTCCTGTTGGTCTTTGAGTACTGTGAGCTGGTAAGTGTTTGAGTACCATTAATTGCCACCATCCAGTGCACAGATCAACAGAATACATGTGTCTGATGGCACCGTAATTGAAATGTGATACTGAGTTTGGTAGGTGTCGGATTGTTGTGTTTGTTGAACTGGATGAATATGTAGCTTTTTGGGGACCCCAGGGAAATGGTGCTGGTTTGTCAATGTGACAGAATCTCTCTTCTGCTGGTCAGGGACTCAGTTTTGGCTTTTTCACATCTGAAGACATCTTGTTTGGAGAGAGATCTGTGTTGGCTGCTTTTTAATCAATGTATGCCTGCATTTTTTTTGGTCTATTTTTTGCCTGCTGACTGTCCGCGCCAGAGATTCCAGCTACATAGCCGCCTCTAGCAAGGCACCTCTCAGATTCCACGGTGTCCTCAGGCTTGTGCCTTCCTCTCTTTAGTGTCAGGCATGCGGTTTAGGGTTTTCACCCTTTCCACGTTTTCGAGTTCCTGTCTGCTACAGTGATAAACAAAAACAAGGAATTCCCCCCATATGTTTTTATAGATAAAGGGGCATCCTTTATTTTCTTTCTCTGCCTTATCAAAGTGTGTCCTCTCAATTCCCCGTGGGGCCCCGTGGAGCCTATTTTTGGCTGACAAGCCGTGAAATAGGAATGCAGCTGGTACACTGATTCAGCCATAACAGGCCCCTTTTTTGGGATACTAGCCTCACCCTTGAATCAATACTCATCTCTTATCCTCAAGTGTATGGGATGTTTTTTAGTTTAATTATTTTTTATATTTTTACTGTCTTCAAGCCCTTGTGCCTGCCGTAGAAGCTTTTTCTGGGTGTGTACTGTAAGGGAAACCAAAAAATAGCTTTAGTATTATAATTTTTGTGCTTTTCCCAATCTCTGGTTGAAAAATTATGCCCACTTTCAGCTGAGTTGTGGCCTCTTTTGGCCCAGGGTGTACAAAAATGGCAGCGTTGTTCCTTTTTGGCTTGGCGTGTGAGCAGAGAGCCCAAACGAGCAGAGGAGGGATGCCTCCAAAGCAGCAAGTGAACACCATGTACATTTAGAGGTGTGAGCCACTGATCCAGGTTGACCCGGGTAGCGGCACTGGGTTGGACCGCCCCCCACCCCCCAGGGTGATCTCATCCCGGCCGCACTTTGCGTAATGGCTACTCGCAATTCCAGCCGGGTGGCCTCACCAGACAGGGTCTCTGCACTCCCGTATTGGGTTTTCCTCCCTGTCGCTCTGTCCGGCGCTGTTTTGATGGCTTTATGGGTTCACACAGCCTGGAGTACAGCAGCTCCCCGTCTCTCCTTTTCGGTTTCTTTTTTTGAGGTTGGCAGATTCAACCGTATGTTGATACTGTCAGAAGTGCTGGCCTCTTGCCGGAGGCGGGGGGAGTATAAGATTTAAAGCAGGTCTTTTAAATCCACCCCCCGGGGGTTGGGTGTTGGGGGAGTTTGGGTTTCCATTGCCTTGACAAATTTTCCGTGTCTGTCCAAAAAGATAAGCGACTAAGTTTGTACCATTCGTTATGTTTGGTGCGTTTGAAGACTAGAAATTATTTTTGTTTACTTTGTAGCTTTTTGGGGATCCCCCTGCTGTCTGTTCAAACCTAGGGATTTGGGGGAAGGCAGATCATTGCTGATTTTGAAGTTGCCTCTTTTCCCAGTTTAGTATTGCTATATAGAATAGTGATCTGTCTGTTACATTAAAGTGGTGAATTATGTTGCGGTGTAAGTGTTAAAATGTCGCGGTCTTCTGGTCATGGATACTTCGGTCAAATAGTTAAATGTTGAATACGATGATGAGAAAATGGTATCGTAACGGTCATTCAGTACACCATCCGCGGCTGAGTCAGTTAGGCTTGGGGACCCAAGCTATCGACATAGTGGCACACTTGACAGATTTGTTTCCCGTTTGTTTGAGTGGTAACTAGCGGTAACCCTGACTCGATGCATTTGGGACAGAAATATAGAGAGCCGTTGCAATCGGAGCAGAGTGACACATGCTGCAATGCTGACTGACACTCCCTTTTGGGGGGTTAATAAAAAGCCTCTGGGGGTCCTGAGGTGCCTGTGGCAGCTCGGGGTGTTCCGCGGCATCACGTTAGTCCCTTGGGGGAGATTTCCTGTAACCTGGGCTGGGCTCTCTAGGGCCACAGAGGGTTGGGCTCTCAGGTGGGTGGGCAGCTGTTTGTTTCATCTTACTGGGAGCGGGCACCGGCTGCTATGGAGTCTGGCACGAGCCGGGCGCTTTCTGGGACAGCCCCTGGAAACTGTAACTTAACAGGACAGTACCCTCAGCAGGGTTCTCCATTGTGTCAGGTGATGTCATTCGGCCTACTCAGCCTAACCATGCGCGGTTTGGCCAGTTCAGGCTTAGGTTGCCTCATCACAGTTTAGCAACGGTCGCACAGCTGCATTCTCTGCTGCCTTCTGTTCCTCTACAGGGCAAATGTGAGCGGTTTCATTCATTACAATTGGTATTTAGAGCGCCTTTTTTGGGTTTTGTCAGGGACCTGAAATAAAAGGAAAAAAATTAAATGTTGGGATACGTCCTATTGTGTGGCATGACAATTGTGCTAATCTCTTTTGGCACAGTTACCATCTATTCACTATTATACTTGTCAAATGCTTCTTTCAAATGCAGTGGTATAATAAAGCCTTATCTTTTTATTATTTAACTTTTTGTCATAAAATTTTATTTTACACTGATAATGCACACTTGAATAGGCAGCTGTCAAATTCCCTCGTCTATATAGCTAGCAGCAAAAATAAAATATCACTTGTATGCTTTGTGTCCCGTTACATCTTATACGAAGTAGGAGTATTCTTAGCTAATTTTCTTTTTTGACAGAATATCGTAAGTAGTTGACCCAGTCTGTTGTATTGGCATTTCTGCTGTATTCGAATGGGATAAATTTTATTCAGTTGTATTTTATAACAGTTAAAATGATAAAAGGGAATTTCAGTAGCTGTAAAAGACAACAGAAAGAAAAAACATCAGAATGAAGGAACCCTTGAGTCAGGGCTGCAGTGGCCATCTGGCATCCCAGACAAGATTCATCATAACCCAAGCCACCATGGGTAGCAAAATTCATCACTAGGGACCCCCAGCCCCATTTGGAAAAAATTTACCATGGGGGACGTCAAAGTCCACGGGCGGTTTTTAATCCCAGCCCAGCCCTACGATGACCTCAAATAAACCACTTACATTCAATTCAATTCAGTTTTTTATATATATATAGCGCCTTTCACAATGGAGCTTTACATGGTACTGTGTCCCCAATAGAAAGAAATGCTAACAAGCCAGGCTAGCTGCTAACTGCTGGTAACCTGTGGCCTTCCCTGGCTTCCCAGCATTGAGTTGCTAAATGCTGGAGGAGCTGATAAATTGCTAGCTAGCATGATATGCGTGCGCTGGGGCGGCTGACCAGATAACTAGAGAGGGCCCCATTCTGTCCGGTGTACTAAGGCACAGCGATTGGTGTGACATAACAGTGGACCTGAATATTTTCTTGTAACAGATTAGCAGCGCAAACCCATAAGTGTGTATTACTATCATGGTCCCTGAACCAGCCTGTCCGTGATTCTGTTCTGCTGTCATTTATATGTGTAAGTGAGCTGAAAATCACAGCCCTGAGAATTAAGATGTTTTTTAACTATATATTGTTCATGTTTTGTTTCTTTATATTTCACTACTGCTTAATATTCTTGCGTATGATACTTTAACATGTAAGCAGCCTAGATAGGTGGCTTGTCCAAGCTGCTTTTATTTGCATCCCTGTACTGTTGTGGTTATCCACCCCGCCCCCCCAACCCTGTCAGGCACCCCAACAAGGAGCAGGAAGTCAATGGGGAGAGAAGCAGTGCATTTCTGTTTTCATCATAGCCCAAAAACCTCCATGTTGAAAAGAATAACTAAAGGGCATTGCCAAAGTCATCCATATATCCATAAATATTGTGATGTAGAATGTGCCCGTTTCTCACAGGAGGATACGCAATTGTAATGGGAAAGAAGAATCAGTGACATTTCCCAGATTATATGTCAGTATGAAGACATTTAATTTGCTGCCTGACACAGGAACTTGAGTGTTAACTGATTAGACCCATAAACCTGTTTCTTGTTTCAATGTTTTATATCAGATTTCTGGTAGTTTGTATGATCCATCACCTATTTTTTTGTTTTTTGTTTTATTTACTTTGTAGAACTATGTATATTTTTTTGTACATTAGGCTTTCTGCTAGTCATGCATAGTGGGTTGGCCGTCTGGTCCACAAGGACGCTGTTTTTATCCAAACTGGGTTCTAGGCTGCTGGTATAAGAAACCTGACCTGCTGTAGCAGCACGGCGGCACTCTGCCAGGCTGGCAGCCTCTTTTATTTTTAAATTGCAGTGACACAGCATATAGCATAATCTATTTAATATCCTTTACCTTTTAAGGCCTAATTTGGGCGGCTGGGTGGCGCAGCTGCCCCCTTCATATTGCAGAGAATGTTCACTGCCCTCTTATGGTTGAACTCCACACTGCACTCGTTTTTATTAATAAAAATGTTGTATGTTCTCATTAATCTCTAATTGGTTAGAATCTGGTCATTGTGATACCAGGCTGAATGAGCAGTTAAAATCATTGTCACGTTGGTACAGTATTTCTTAATAGCTATAATTTTAAAGTTACTTTTAAAGTGATTATTAGCTATTGTTCCAGCAGTCCCTATGATGTGTAAACTATGTTTAACACAGTGGTTGCCAAACTACTTCTGATAAATATTTTCTGAAATAATCTCCACATTTCATTTCAAATTTGCCCACTAACTAAACTAATATTTCAAGACACACAAAGCACTGTGGTCTCTCTTTTCTACCAGCTGTAGTACTTTGTGAAACCCAAGCACTTGACATCCAGGCACCCCCCTCCCCCACCCCCGGTAAATTTGTGTGCCCCCACAGTTTGGGAACCTGTGGTTTAACAGAAGCAGTGAGTAGTCAAAACAAAGACATTGTATGTCAACTCAACTCATCACTTGACCATGTCAAGGTAACCAGCGATTTTTATCAATAGAAGCCTTAGCCCCCGCTCCTCAGCCAGCCAGCTGCGTGCCACTGCTTGGCTGGTCAGCTGATGGATGCCCTTGGTGCCCCACTGCAGGGAGACCTGAGGAGCTACCTGGGCCAACAGGAGTGCGTGCTGGTGAGCAGCAATGTGCTGCAGAGGATGGCCTGCGAGGTTGCCGCTGGGGTCGCACACCTGCACAAGAGCAACTTCCTGCACAGGTACGCTGTCACTCTGACTTTACCCTGCAGTCTATTGGTGGTCTCTGCCATATTCCCCTCATACTCCTCTCCATTTGTAGATACTTGCAATTAAAAACTAAATTCTAAATTTTTATTTGGTATCTTGGTTGTTGGTTTGATTTTTACCATTTACCAGCATAGACAGGGGCGTCGCTAAAGATTTTGGCCTCCATGAAAGCACAGCTATTTGGCCCCCCGACGCAGACCAATTCAGTTATATTCCAAATTTGTTAGGGCTCCTGTTACTTGCCCAAATTGTCCTCCCTTTATGGCGGCCCTGAGCACAAGTGGCAGTTTTTGAAGCACCCTTATAGAATTTCAGTGCTGTGTCCTGTCAATGACAGTGTGTTGTTTTGCATACAGAAGTAAATGCTGCTTTAGTTTTTGGTCTGTAGGAATCGGTGCAGAGCATCCTGTCTGCACCACTAAGTGTATTTTTTGCATGCTTACAGATAATGTACCAGTCACCTATATGACAAAAATCAATTCAATATAAACATCTTGTGATTGTGTTTCTGTTATATGCATAATAAATTAAAGTCCAAATATTATAATATTCAGTGTAGATTTTAAAGTGGGTTTATTGGTCTGTGCTTAAACGAATACAGTTTTCTGCTTACTGCATGCGATTAGTATGATTGCTTGAGAAGTGTCACATGACCACACAGTGGTGAAAACGTGTCCTGAAGTCGCTATGCTTGGAACCTGTGGTTTACAAACTTTGTACAGTTTCCTTCAGTAGCCCCCTGGATGTCTGATAATGGTATTATAGCGGACGTAACTTGTGCTCCGGTCCACATGGTGGGACAGGTCAAATTGTAAGCCAGGAACCCCAGTGGAGACGTGTGCGAGACAGTAAGATTTATTTCTGTTTTCCTACCAGTCTGTTCTCAGAGTTTTGTTGTGCATTGCCGGTGCCCTTTTCTGGTTTCCCCAAAAAGTACCGCAGGGCAGCCGAAGTGACCGTTTCAGTCTCATTCCTACCCCTGTGGCCACAGGCTTCTGAGCAAGTGAGGGCCACAGGTATAGAGTGATGCGGGCTTTTAGCGTGTCATCTCTGTCTTCCGTGCTCGGATAAGCCCCGGGGGTGTCCAATTGCACAGCTCCCATGGATTGCTGGGTGTCACTTACTGTCTGTTGGAGAGATATGATGATTCGGCGCTTTGTGTGTAAAGGGATATTTTTGTAAACTTTTTTTTATTACATGCATTATAATCCAATAGGTGGCACTGTCACTGCGGGCCAATGGAAACGACACCACCGCTGAGCTCCGCTTTTGGTATTGAGTTGATTTATGGTCCGGCCCCCAGCCTGCCCCCCATGACTCCGCCTCCCATGGCCCCGCCCCCCCTGTTCCACCCCCTCATGGCTCGACATGGTCTGGAGCTCCCAGCAGGGTGTATCCACGCGGGAGGGCGACCGCCAGCCGTCTGGGCTGCGGTGACAGCGCTATTTTTATCCTACAGAATATAACAAGACATGGAGAGCGTCGTGGTGAAAAAAGGGCCCGTTTCCGGTTTATGTGCTGGAAAATAGCATGTAGGCCAGTGGAGGAGAGATATTCTGTGCTTTCGGCCGAGTTTTGGCAAATGACAAAAAAGCAAAGAAGCTGACGTGAGTTTGAGATGCCCAGGCATGAGAACCGGGGGCGGCGGCCTGTAAATACGGTCATTCAAACTGTGGCTTTACAGTGTCACAGGGTGCCTTGACTGTAATGGATTTACATTTTTTTTTGTGTACAATGGATTCTGTCTTTTAGGGAGTCACTGATTTTAATGCTCTTATCCCTCCTTTAAACCTGAAACGTTTCAGCCTGGTTTTCTGCCACTCAGACACACAGACACAGCCTTCAGATGTGCTGAAGTTCACAAACAAGTCCCCAGTTATCAGTGTTTGGCACACTGATGTGAGTTAAAAAGGAAATGAAATCTCTCTGAAAGCAATGAACATATAATGCACTGCCACGGCTGGGATAAATCACTGAATACCGAGTTTTGCAGTCTGTGGATGTAGTTTGGCTGTGTTTTACCTTGTAGGGGAAGATGACTGCCCTGGCTCTTTCTGGCCAGCCATACTGTATGCGCCAATAGCTGCCAAGTGAGCTGGAGGAGTTTAAAATACATCCCTCTTTATTTTAGGTGGTGTCAGGGGTCTGGCCGGGGGTACTGTGAGGGGCGGGAGTAACCTGGCCTGGGGAGGGTCAGATCAAAAGGGGGTGAAACTCAAGCCTGGTGGCTGGCCGTCCTCCCTCCATCCTCTCCAAGCCACCCCACCTCCCCTGTTCCTCCAGAGAGCGGTGTTCCTCCCTGGGAGCAAAATCTCGGTGCTGCATGAGCGAGATGGGAAAAGCTCCAGCATCAGTGATTTTGTTGCCAAGGGGTGAACGGAAGAAGCGGCTGGACCTCGTGGGGTGGGGGTGGGGGAGGGGGTGGGGGG
>JAAGVU020000092.1:16410338-16421075 GCA_011763525.2 Mormyrus iriodes | reverse complement strand
ACACCTCGGCCGTGCATCTTCAGGCTCCGCACTGCTCCAGATGAGGCTTCCTGTTTAGCACTGCCAGGTGATTCTGACATTTCAGGGCTCTCTTTCAGGAAGTTCTGCCAGGGCAGAAGAGACATTTAAGGCAGCCTCTTCCTAATGTTTTCTCAGACCTACACGTTTGATTTTAACCTTTGAGAGGCTAAAACTCATGCTCATTACCAAATTTTACTACAAAACGCAAATGACACGATGAATGAAGTTCCATAAGTGCATGAAAAGCAGGAAGGAAAGGATCCAGCAGATGAGTGTTATCTGAGACTTTCCTTGTGGAAACAGTGTTTTCCACACAAGCTGTGTTCGGTAGCATGTTAACGATGATGTCAGCGGGAGACATTTCTTTGAGCGCTTGAGGATTTAGCAGCAGGTCGTTATAATTACTGATTAAACAATGATTAAACATAAATTCTCTTAATGTGCTGATGTGTGTTGGAGGATTTAGGTCTGAGTGGAGTGGCGTATTCTCCGAGGCCCGTTTAGTCTGGGCTGGGCGGAAGGGTGGGTCACGTCCGAATGGAAAGAACTGAATGGTGTGTTCATAGGGCCCTGGGGGTCACGCTGTGGGAGCTCCTGGAGCGCGCTGGCCGGCCCTACGCACACCTGTCCGACAGAGACGTGCTAATCCACGTGATAAAGGAGCAGCAGATTAAACTCTGCAAGCCACAGCTGGAGTTGCCCTACTCTGACAGATGGTGAGCTTGTTTTCAATGAATACATAAACTGTGTGTGCGTCCGTGTTTGTGCGTGTACCTGCGTATGTGTTACACAGCCCTTTCAAGCAGCCCAAATCCTCCTAAAACTCCTTGAAATTTAAATTGCACGTCAACAAATACTGCTTTGTTTGTTGTTTCATCTGGGCTGAATGCTCGTAGAGTACATGGGTCATTAAAGCAGGCAGGTCAAAGTTAGCTGTTGTCATTAAACTGCAACATTTGTATTTCACCTAATATAACGACATGACGATTAAGAGCCTGATTACTCGGACAGATTTTGTGAGGCGAATTCACAAAACTTCCTGTACTTATGTCCTCATATTCCATACTTATAGTATAGAGGTTAATTTCCATTAGCATGATTCAGGAGTTTTTTGGAAGACACCTATTATGTGCGTGTGTGTGCATGTGTGTGCGCGTGTGTGTGTGTGTGTGTGTGTGGGGGGGGGGGCTTCTATCTCCGTCACAGTGCCTAGTGAGTCAGCTCTTCTTTGCTTCTTCCTTTGGTCCCTCTTTTTAAGGTTGCCTGGTGACTAAAGAGGGGAATATTTCCTATTGCGTACATGGTGATGTACAGCACAGTTTCAATATTTACTGACTTCCGGGCGAGGGGAAGATTTTGCAATAATGGTGTGAAAGCTTAGTTTTTTCTTTAAGAGAGAATTCTTATTAATTGGATTGTACAACCCCCTTTCCAGAAAAATTAATTTAAGAACATTATTTATAAATTGTTACACTACTTGCCCATGAAGCCTTTCAGACAGTGGGGAACCTCTCCCCAATTTCACTGCGGAGAGACTCCGGGAGGCTCTTTTTATACCCAGTCATCTTACTGACCTGTTGCCAGTTAAACTAATTAATTGTGTTTTGTTTTATTGTTATACAACTTTTCCAGTCTTTTGTTGCCTCTGTCCCAACCTTTTTGAAACGTGTCGCTGGTAACAAATTCAAATTGAGCATATATTTGTCATAAAACAATAACATTTCTCAGTCTCAGCGTTTGATGCTTTTTGTCTTTGTTCTATTTTCAATTAGATATGGGTTTATATGATTTGTAAACAATTACATTCTGTTTTTGTTTACATTGTGCACAGCATCCCGACATTTTTCGAAATGGGGTTGTACATTCTGTTTTGTGAATATTTAAATAGGTTTAGGGCAAATAAAATGCACTTAAAAATAAAGCCAGTCTGAAATGTAATCACATTCAGTACATTGATAATAACAAAACTAAAGAGTACTGCATTTACTTCCTCATAATTGTAAGGTATGTTTTACTTTATGAGAAAAGGTGTATTTACATTTACAGCATTTAGCAGATGCCCTAAGCCAGAGTGATTTACATAAGTGCTTAGAAGCCTCCATCAGTGAATATATTCTGATAGTGGTTCAGTAGCACCTGGGCTAAGAATACTATCACTCAAAAAAACTCTGTTGGCAAGTAATGCACTTTTTTAAAGTAACTAATCTAGAAGTGCTTATCCAAGTACATTCGAAAGAGGTAGGTTTTCAGTCATCCCTTGAAGACACTCAATGACTTGGCTGTTCGGACATCTAGGGGAAGTTTATTCTACCACATAGATGCCAACACAGAGAATAGTCTAGATGCATGTCTTCCTTGTGCCTTGAGAGATGGTGGGACTAGTTGAGTGGTGCTGAAGGATAGGAGAGTGCGTTGTACATTTCGGGGTATGATAAGTTCTTTTAGGTAGGAGGGTGCTGGTCTATTTTTGGTTTTGTAGGCAAGCATCGGTGTTTTGAATCTGATGCAGGCAGCGTCTGGAAGACACCGGAGAGAGTATAGCAATGGTGTGATGTGGGAGAACTTGGGCAGGTTGAAAACGAGTCGAGCAGCTGCATTCTGGATCAGTTGTGGAGGACAAATGGCACTCAGAGGCAGACCTGCTAGAAGTGAGTTACAGTAGTCTAGTCTCGGGATGACAAGGGATTGAGCAAGTACCTGGGTGGCCTATGTGGAAAGAAATGGACAAACTCATCTGATGGTGAGGAGGAGAAATTGACATGAGCGGGAATGATTAGCAGTTTGAGAGAAAAAGGACAGGCGATTAGCCATGGTTACCCTGAGGTTGCGTGCGGTAACCGAAGGACCGATCAGGTAGTTGTCCAGGGAAATCACAAGATCCTGGTGTGGGGATGGATCAGCTGGGATGAAAATCGGTTCAGTTATGCTGGGGTTAAGTTTCAGCTGATGAATTGTCATCCATGATGAGATGTCTGCTAGACATGCAGAGATCCGAATGGAGACTGGAGTGTCTGAAGGAGGAAAGGAGAGGATATGTTGAGGGTCATCTGTATAGCAGTGATATGAGAACCCATGTGAGGATATTACCTCACCAAGAGTTCTAGTGTACAGGGAGAACCAAAGATGACCAAGAACTGAGCCCTGAGGAACGCCAGTGGAGAGTCTGCATGGAGTAGATGTGGATCCTCTCCATGTCACTTGATATGACCGACCGACCTAGGTAGGAGGCAAGCAATTGCCATTCTGAGCCACAAATTCCAAGACTCATAAGGATGGACGAGAGTCTTGTGGTTGACTGTCTCAAATACTGCTGAAAGGTCAAGGAGGATGAGGACATATGACAGTTTGGCTGCTTGGCAGTATGTAACTTCTCAGTGACAGCCAATAGGATAGTCTCTGTGGAATGTGCTGCTTTGAATCCAGAGTGTTTAGGACGTTGGAGGTTGTTCTGAGAGAAACAGAGAGACAGTTGATTGTAATCTGTGTATTCAAAGATTTCTGAAAGAAAAGAGAGAAGTGATACTGGTCAGTAGTCACTGATGTCTGAGGGATCCAGAATGGATTTCTTCAGGATGGGAATAACCTTGGCTCTTTTGAATGCCATTGGTACATGACCAGATGTTATGGAACTATTAATGATAGTGGTGATGCAGGAGAGAAGGTCTGGAACATTGTGGAAGGTATTGGATCCAGTGGGCAGGTGGTAGGATTACATGACGAGATAACCTGCAGGATCTCTTAATTCTCTTTGATTGGTTCGCAACATATCCAATAGCCAAGGAGCAGGGCAAGTTGTCTTCCTGGGTTTGGAAGATGGTGGGCAGCGGTGATCCCTGGATGTGGAGAGAAAAGTGTCCATTGCTGACTCCAGTGATAGGGAGGAAAAGCAGTCAGGGTCTGGAAGATATCATAGAGTGCAGGAAGCAACAGATGAAAGGGAGATGGAAAGGAGCTTTTGTCGAGTAGCAGAGAAGTATTGATAGCTGGGTTTATGCCGGATAGGTAGGGTGATGGTAAAAGATATCAAGAGATGATCAGAGATGTGAAGTGGCATAGCGATAATGTCAGTAGCTAGAGAAGGACAGCTGAAGACCAGGTCTAGGGTGTTTCCTCCTTTGTACATGGTAGAGCAGTTGTTGGATGTGAGAGAGAAGGAATAGAGAAAAGGGAGAAGGCAGGAGGAATGGAGTTTGTCGAGGGGAAGGTGGAAGTCTCCAAGGAGAGTGAGAGGGATGTTGTCAGTAGGGAAAAGACTAAAGAGTGTATCCATTTCTTCCAGAAAGTAACATAAGGGTCCAGGAGGGCGGTAGATGACAATAATGAGAAGATTGATTGGAGAGGGAACTGCAACTGCATGAAATTGAAAGGATGAAATGTTGAGATTGGACAGAGGGAGGGATGTGAAGCACCAATTCCGAGACAGCAGCAGGCCTGTACCACCATCCAGTTTCTGATGGAGTGTGAGAGAAAGCATTCACAGAAGAAAGAGCTGCTGTTGTAGCTGATTTCTGTGGGGATATACAGGTCTCTCTGGGACAATAGGGATTGGTAGATGAGGTTACTGGTGGTATGGCCTCTGGATTGTGGACGGGATCTTCTGAGTCTAAGAGATTTGAGGACCGACATGTCTGTAGTTTACTTTAAGTCTAGAGTTTAAATAGGGTTAATAGAGCTCTAATAGAGCTAATAGCTGACTGTGTAAGAGAATGAAGATGCCACTAAATTATCATGTACAATTTAATTAAAATTCATTTAAATTATGCTGCATTATCCAAAAATATATAAGGTGGCACCTGTATTTCAGGTGTGTCATATGTGTTGAATGTTATATTTAGCAATGATCTGCTTACTGTAGACCTGTAGTAATACTGAGCATAAATACAACCATAAGACCAGAGATTTGCTCTGTATTTGCTCTGTAGTGGACCTAAGAAGCCTGCTGATACTCCGACATATACATACACTACACTATGACAGACACACGTTATAATATAAATGGCTAATTTAATGGCTGCATGGCAGTAATATGGCATTAGCGTGCAAACTTACTACAACCTGTGGTCTGAATGCTTATGCTATATCCTTTTGGACTGAGGGAGTCAGGAGAAATGTGCTTTTGCAGAATGATTGGGGTCTTTAGTCATGTGTGGTAACAGGATCGTGCCACTCATTTTATTTAATCATGCCGTCCTCTCTTCAGGTTTGAGGTGCTGCAGTTTTGCTGGCTCCCGCCAGCTAGGAGGGCCACAGCAGAGGAGGTGCACCGTCTGCTTACATATCTCCGGATGCAGGGTCAGCGGGACACCGAGGAAGACTTTGAGCGTTGGAGCGCCCTCAAGCCCAACTCCTCTAACCGGCAGGCTCCCACGAGCCAGACATCCTTCCCCATCCTCAAACAGTTTGCCGATGGGGGAGTGGACGAGGTGCTCACAGTGACAGAGACCAGCCGAGGCCTCAACTTCGAGTATGTGTGGGAGGCAGCCAAGCATGACCATTTCAGTCATGATCGTGGGGTGGTGGACACCACCCTCAACTACCGCAATATGTTCTTCCCAGTCTTACATTTCAGCCCACCATTCTCGCCAATGTCGGCTGCAGAAGTAGGGAGTCAGGGAACCTCTTCTGAGCTTCCCGGCATTGGTGCCAGTGTGTATGAAACGCCAGTCGCTCGGAAGCAGCACTACATACAGTTGGAGAAGCCGGGGATGCATAAATTTCAGGTAGATGATAATTCTAGCGCTCCAGACACTTGTGAAAACTTGGAACTGGCTCAAAACAAGAAGCAGCATCTAGTCTTACAGAGCAACCTCTTGGGTGACACTAGCACTGACCATGATTTTTTTTGTACCAGTATTGACTCTAAGGACTGCAATCTACAGATGAGCCAGGAATGGTCATCCAGTGACCCAGAAAGCCCCTGTCATGCAAACATGTTCCATGGAACTAGTTCCAAACTCAGTGACTCAGCTTCCTGGAATAGAGGTAGTCCCGAACTGCTAAATCTTAATGCCAAAACCTGGGCTTCTTTAGAGAGCACTGATCAGAGCAAAACGGAGAGTAGTTCATTTTTAGGAGACGGTCAACAGGCATTTTGCCCTAAGAACATAAGTGAGGATTCAGATTTGATACATCTTACTGAAGACACACCTATAGATAACTACTTTTTTCTCCATGAGAAGTGTCTGATGAAGCACAAGCAGTGTTCATCAGTAGAACATAGGGATCTGGGTCAAGGCATTTTAAGGGCTGGTATTAGCTGCATTCCTGAAAATATAAACCAGGGTAGTGCTGAAATGGATTCAGGTGAATGTAGTAAGATTGCGTGCTTATCTCCTGAGAATGCTCTTTCTCCAAAGGATAAACTGTTGAACTTTCCTAATTTAGATTTAAAGGATCTAGCAAAAAATGAGTCACTGGTGCCTTCAAGTACACTGGCTACAGGAGAAACCTTTCAAGACCAGCTCCAGTTCAACATTTTCTCTTCCAATGATCTGTTGCATTCCTCAGAATCTGATATTGGCTTTACCCTTGACTCTAATTCTACCTCTACTCTACCTGATCTGGCTGAAACTTCTGAGCTCCATCTATGTCCCTCTGACCATGGGCAGTCAGCTGTATTCTGTAAGGATGTCATTAATGACATTATGATTTCAGCTGCCAAGAATCTGAGCCTGATAGGAAGTGTTGGAGCATCCCCAGGGGATGTGTGTTCAGCAGACACAAAACATTCTGCAAAGCATAACCTCATTTCACCTTGTTCGCGAGGTTCGGAAAGGGTGTTGTATAGTGGTCATGAAGTAGAGTGCACTGCTAACTATTCAGTGGGTAGTGCTGTTAGGAAAATTTCAAGCAGTTTGCATAATGTAGCATCCGAACTGTCACATGCTAAGGACTGCACAATGGTTGAGCCTTTGCAGAATTTTGATAGAAATAACTTGCCTCTTGACAAATCTTCACTACAAATTTCTCCACCATGTTTGGAGACAAGCCAGGATAGTCTTCTTGACAACCATATTCCAGCCACTTTGCAGACTTTCTTTGGTGGAAATTCTTTGATGACCCCAGACTCCATGGATTCTCTGGATATGCACATTCTGCTGGGTTCAACCGAGGTGCTCAATAGCACAGCCTCTGAGAAACCTCAGCATGCTTACAAAACGGCCGACAGTGGTTATGAAACGGAGAATGTGGAATCTCCAGAATGGAGCTCCCAGCCTGCCATCCAAGATACTCCTGCTGTAGGAAGCCCTGTGGTAGGTTTGCATCCTTCCCCAGACATTTTAGTGTCAGCAACAGGCAGCATGCTGGATGCTCAGCAAGATGAAGGAGAAGGCTTCGCTGAAAAGACTCCCACTGAACCTGAGCATGAGGTCCAGTGCAGTGGCTACCAGAGCTACCGTGATTCTGCTTACTTCTCTGATAATGACTCTGAACCTGACAGGTTGCTCAGCGACTCCTCTCTTCTACCACACACTACTTCTGCTGGAGCTACAGTCAGCACTAGCATTGGAAATACGCCTCTTCTTGAGAAAGTTGTTGAGATGGAGGAACAGCAGTTCCACACTAATGTTCAGATGGAGGCTTCAAAAGCTGCAATCATACAGTCGAACTCCTTGCTTATCCAAAGCAAAAATGAGACAGACTTTGTCACAAAAGATAACTGGAAGAGTGATTCATTTGTATGTTTTTATGATGAAAAAAAAGGAGCAGATGATGCTCGTGGAGTGACGGTATGTATCTACAAACATGTATCACAGTCTGAGCAGCATAAAAACGCCACATCTTTCCTGTTGGCTGTGAACTCAAGGTCAGATAATGTGGGGGATACACCCAGGCTGAAAGAACCTGATATTGAGGGAAGGTACTTGGGTAAGCTGGACAGCCTGTCTGTGGTGAGTGGCCTGGGGGATGGCGCCAATGCTGATGAGGAGGACGAGAACAGCGACGACTCGGACGACGGAAATGCACACATCTACCACCAATCTACGTCCAGCTCTGACAGTGAGGATGATGCTGGTCACAGAGTGCCTCATATTGTCACTGACGGCAGTGAGGCCTGTGGCCTTAGAAGCCTCCTGAAACCAACGTCAGTGTTTACCAGCAGACCGTCGCAGCTAGGAGGCTCAGCTGATGACCTTAGGACAAAGACTGTGTCCTTCTTTGATGATGTCACAGTTTATCTCTTTGACCAGGTAATTAACATGCTGTGGAAAAGACATTTTCTGTAAAATGTATATATAAACTGACTGGAAATTCAATCAAATAACTGAACTATTAGACGCAGGCAATTTGAATTAAGTCTTAGTTTTTTAATTCTTTAAAAAGAATTAAATTCTTTAAAGTCTTTAAAGTGTTTTAATTGCTCTGCTACAGCCTTACAGACTCATTCAGTGTCAAAAGTTATTTTTGCCCAGTGCTGGATGACACATTTATTTTCTCTGACTTAGTTGTTAAATAAACTTAACAATCAGTGGTAATCTCTCCTTAACACATTATAGAACACCTCTTTCACCCATCAAAACCTGTAACTAGTTTCATATTAATTTCAGTGCATATCTTTAATATATGCGGTAAACTTTTGTTGTTGATTAGCAGTGTGTAAGTTTGTGTTGCTGATTATCAGAATGTCTTTCCCTTCAAAAACTCCTCCTGCAGTCTGATTAACGGCACATTTGTCCCTGATGCAATGGCGGCTTACAGGACACACCCACCAAGGAGCTTGGTGACCAAACGTCAATGGCAGGCTCCGCCCCACAGTTTAGCACTGTGGGGTCCCCCTCCAGCTATGTGAGCAGGTTCACCAGCTCAGAGAGTTCTACTGATGAAGAAGGTGAGGCACCGTCATACCGATCACAGCTCACATCTCCTGGCTTTGCCCCGTTTCGGCATTGCTAGTTGTGCTTGTTACCAGAGTCTTTGTTGGCTCCTCAGGTGGTGGCTTCGAATGGGACGATGACTTCGCCTTGCCAGAGCCAGCCTTCCTTGCCAGGACAACCAATCACCTCTCTGCATCCAGAACAACTGCCTCACCACCCTCCCGCTGCCTTTCCCCTCCACCTCCCGGTCGTACTGGGGAGCAGATCTGGACTCCACCATCTTCCTACTCCTGCTTCTCTGTCTCTCCCTCCAACATGGCCAGCTTCTCTCTCACCCACCTGACCGACTCTGACATGGAGCAAGAAGGTGGGGGACTCTTAATGAGAAAACACACACACACACACACACACACACACACACACCCATTCATTTCTATGGGGAAAAACCCTAATCCCAACTATGACAACCTTAACCCTTAACTTTAATCAAAAGTAATCAAACAAAATACAAGACTTTTAGCATTTTTAGTTTTTTGATTTCATTCATAGGGTTTTTATAAAATTGAGTTTCTTCTTGTATGGACCGAAAAAATGTTTCCACAATGTCCACAGGTTTTTATCACATTGCGGGGACATTTGGCCCGCACAATGTAAAATATACATGTGCCCCCCCCCCCCCAGACTATTAATGTTCAGACAGATGTCCATCTGGTCAGCGGTGTGTGTACAGCTGCCCCTGTACCCATTAATTTATGTATGATGTTAAGAAAAGCTCCATTCCGGATGTTTGCATCATTTTTTATTCTGTAGTCCATTTCATTTGGTTCATATAACTTAACATGAGCACTTTTGCATTAACCACAATGAATTCATTCATGTCTTTGTGGGTTGTAGTATTACGGAGGAAATCTAAGAAGGGGAAAATGGCAGCAAAAGGCGGCACTTCGATTTGTTTGGTTTGCAGTCTTCAGGTGTCTACATTCAGTCATTGCTCTGCTCTGTGGTCAAAACCTCAAGAAAGCAGTAAATAAGGTTGTTCAAAATGTCTACAAACAGCTCTGAGCCTACCTTGCTGAATATCCATCAGTCTTTGGTCTCTACCATCAGATTGAAAAATTCAACTCACACATTCTGGAGTTACATCATTATGTCAAAAGACATTCATGAAAACTCGCAAGAAAAAAGCTACGGACATTTCTCTTTGTAAGAGCCATACTCTAAAATGGAGGAAGTCCTGTCCAAAATGGCGTAGTACTGAATCTTCCCTAGTTTGACTGTCCCGTAAAAGGAATTCCAGGAATAAAACGTAAACCCGCAGTTATAACTGAGGAGGGATGATGGGGGGGTGCAGTTATTTTTACCTAATAAATGTAATCAGTAAGGTTCCTTTTGTCTTGCTCTCAGCAGCCGTTAAAATCTGATAGCACTCATCGTTGAAAGGATGTAAAGTTTGCACCAGATGGGGGGAAAAATACTCGTCATTGAATTTCCGTGTATGTAATGTAATCGTACCTTTCAATCTCGGCTTTAAGCGGCAGAAGCTCTGGGATGGAAGAGAAGGTTTAGCTCCCATGGCAATCCTGTCTGTGGAGAGGAAGGACACTAGCGCACGCAGAGGCCCAGCGGGACCTTGGGCACCGCGGTTCCGGCCCCCGTTGTCAGGATGATACAGGGGCGCTCGCTTTGCCCCCCCTCCGTCCGTGGGCTCATGGAAAGAGTGAGCTGCACCATGCCCTTTTTACGATTTCATATGAGTCAGCGTTTAATGGGCTGCGCCGTGAAACGAACCCCCCCCGCCGCCCGCGCGCCCCACCGCACCCGGCGCTCCCCGCGACAGGGGCGCCCCCCCCACCCCCACCCCCCCCCCCCCCCCCCCGGCGGGCGCCGCCCGCCCGTGCGC
>JAAGVU020000092.1:16325370-16410238 GCA_011763525.2 Mormyrus iriodes | reverse complement strand
CACCCCACCCCACTAACAGCTGTGACGCTCCCGAGGCATCTGCTGCCCCCCCACCCCCTCCGCCTCAGATCCTCTAAAGGGGGGTGCTGACGTCAGTGTGCACAGTGAGGGGGAGTCTGTGCACGTATCTGGCAGTCCTCTTTGTGGATCGGTGACTTCCACATCTCCATTAAACAGTAACGGGTCCTGGGGGCGGCGGGGGTGGCTGACAGTGGACGTCTGCATGAAGCCAACACCCTTCAACCACAGCTCTGAGCTAGCGATCTGACATCAACTGGCTCTGATGGCTTCTTGATCTCAGCCTTTATGGTGAAACACACATGAAACAGCAGTGAACAGGCAGAATGCGGAGCCCAGAGTGCAGTGGGGAGGTGGGGATGCGGCCTTGATGCGGGCGCTGAGTGGGGTGCGAGTGTTTGAGACAGCTGTGGTGGACAGCGCGGTTACCCTATGCCAGCTGCAGCTCTCCATGTCCTGGCTCTGACCTTGGGTCTGCAGCCTGAAGGACAGGCGGCCTTCATTCGCAGTATCTGCTTTGCCGTGGCTGTACTGTGCGGTACCAGCCAAATCAGTACATTTAAACTGTGTCTAAGACATTTTTTTTAATCGCTAGCAAAATTGGTGCCTTAAGTTGGTTATTTTTCTGAAGGAAAAGCCTTATTCTGAAAGCGATAATTCCCAAAATGGGAATGATAGCTTCTGCACGGTACAGCTACATCAAAACTTGAAAAGTTTTGAAAGTGCCCTGTCATTCATGTAAGATCAGCTTAATGCAATGACACCATTCAGCATCTTCCGTTTGCCAGCACGATGTGTTCAGGACTAGTTTCACAGGCAGGACGAAGCATGCAGCTCCTCGCTTTGTATGTGACTGTGTTCACTGTTTACCTGAATTCTGTCAATTGGGGCCCAAGGGCTGGGCCTCTGCATTAGGGAGTTACCATCACAGTCCTGGTGTCTTAACCACTTCTGTAAATTCACATTGGGTAAGTTCTTTATGTAGTAAGTAGTGTGATAAGATAACTAGCGGTTCCTCAACTGCTACCTCTGTTGTAAAGCTTTATGAATATATACATGCCTCTAAGAAATACATGAACACTTACTACGTTTTTGGCTTTTTTTCTAGGTACTTTGTGTGTAATAGGTGTGTGTGTGAGTGTGTGTTTGCAGTAGCATGAATGATGTGGGGCAGAAAAAGAGGGAGATATATGACCAGTTTGATCAGTATTGTATTCCATTTGTTATTTTATGAATGAGAAGGTTTGCTGTACCATTTGTAATATGTGTAAAATACTAAATGTTTGCAGCAACCCACAGTAGGTTTTAATAGATGTTGTTATTCATGAAATGAATCCTTGCCTTTTCTCTGTGGGTGTGGTAGAGTCGCAGAACCAGGGGTCGCTAGCCACCCTGTAGATGTATAACATTCCCTTTGGACATTTTGACCAAAGAGAGTCAGGGGTGGCATTTAGCAAATAAATGGACCTTGACATGTTGGACCAAGGCTGAGGGGACTGTAATCATGGGTCACATACCATAGGTAAGAGCTAAAGCAAGTGTGCCTCCTAGGTTTATTCAGTGATGTCCCTGCAGTCCTGTCCAGCCATGGCAAGGTGAAAGAAAGTAGCGTGGAGTTTTACCGAATATGCTAGCTGGTGATCATGACCCTCCCTGGGAGTTGTGCAGGTGTGCCTTCCATGCTTCTCTGGAAAAGCCTCCAAAGATAATGTTATACATCCCAGATCATGCTGAAGGCCACATCAAGTGCATGGTATAGTTAATGGTCAACGTGAAGTAGAGTGTTTTGAGTACAAATAAAATAAAACTTTTACATCATGACAAAGTAGTACTCTAAGAAATACGTCTTATATAATATTGCCATTGCATAATGTCGTTTGTCTGATTTTATTTTTTTATTCTAGGGAGCAGTGAAGATGGGGAGAAGGATTAAGTGCAGATGAAGTGAACCTCAAGATTTAGTGCAAGATGCACAATTTTGTACTTTAACAGCCATCGTATAAATGCTGATTTCAAGCAGTGCTGCTATTCTGTACAGAGTGCTGTAACAGTGACATGTGGTGAACCACCCACGGCAAAGCTAATCTGTAAGCAAATCTATCATGCCTGCAGGACCATGCCATACCAGCTACTACAAATCGTACCATTTTGTTTTCTGTTGCAAAACAACCCTCCTGTCAGCCTGTAATAGTCCTCCTCACTAGTAGCTCTGCTGTCACTGTCGTCACTTGAGTGGTGAGGTCACATTTCTGTCACAGTGACTGAAAATGTTCAGGATAATCCTTTTTTTGGCCCTGCGTTCTATTTGAGATGCGGTTCAATTCAATACACGTAATACATTTGTTTAAAACAAATGTGGTCTACTTTGTACTCGGGTAATCAACTTATGAAGAGAGAGGTACAAGCAGATTATTTGCTTTCAAAGTTTTCCTTGCAAATTACAGGTGTTTCTCAGAACATGTCCAGTGCTCAGCAGAAAGACCTTTTTATCTTGTTCTTTTGCCATGCAGTTGTATAGGTACCTATACTACTGCAAAAACTAGCATTGCCTTTTGTCTTACTCATCAATAATAATTTCTTTTTCATTACCAGCTTACATATGGGTTTTTAAAAAATGTACCCATATTTCCGAAGTTTTATGATGTTGATACTGGATTTGATATGAAATGTGTAAAATGTGAAGAAAAGGCACAAAGGCCAATAGCTGCATGAAGCTAAAATTGAAGCTAATATTTTTTTGCAGATGGTCATAGCATCGCTCATGTTGACAGCAGTGAAACAGGCTTGCAGGAAGTTATGAAGGCATGCAGGTGTCTACATGGGCCGTGTTCAATTACATAGACTGTAAGATTAGCTTCAGCAGACATGCCTCTAGGGAGTCTCCTTACTTGTGCCACAGATGCTCTGAGCTGTAGACAGATATTAACAATGGGAGCAACCTAGAGTCTGTAGAAATCTCAGTATTTTCTTTTTGGAATTAGCAAATTTCTTGTAGTCTTGCAGCATTTAGGTAATGTTGCTTGATCCTTGCTGTCAGCATTATTTGTGTTGTGTGAATGTATTGGTTTTAGATGAAAGTCAGAAGGAAATGAGGAGATACTGTCATTTGTAAAGCTGCTCATCTCTCTTTGTGCCATTTTACTTCACACGGACCACTGAATGGCAGACAGCATTTCTTTGAAATGCCACGATACTGGATCTACTTGATCTGATGTTCCAGAGCGTAATGTGAAGTAGACGTGATCAAGAAACGTTCAGTTGAGATGCTTGAGTTTTTTTGTAAATGAATTTTTATATAAACTCTGAATACCGCATAAGCTAAGCAGCAACTGTATGGACTTGCAGGGAAGCTGCAATAGCAAGTACATTTCTTTGTCTGATATGAAGTGTTGATAATGTGTAACGGTTTTGTGAGCAGAGGTACATGGTCTCCATGGTACTTCTGCAATTTGTCCCTCTAAAACCTATTAGAGGTTGAAAGTATTTTTAATTGAATGTCTGTTTGAAACAGGTACAGTATTTATTTGATTCTTGAATGCTTTTTGGGAGATTTAATAGCCAACAGATGTATGAATATGGGCTAATAGCAATACAGTGTCAAAGTGGAACATTAAAGGTGAGAGGTTCTAAAATAATGTGAGCAGTTGTTTTTTTATTTCAAACTTCAAAAAAAATGTACCCTCCAATCATAAGGCATGGTGAACTGCCTAATGTGATTGGTTGTCACCATCCTTAACTTTGATCTCCATGTGCCCAGATAAAGCAGAGAATTAGTAACAGGGGGTCTGTTTGTCGTGGTTCTCATGATAGAATTTAGAAGGGATCCCAAAGATTCAAGTGAATGGTTCTGAATCTCCATATTTTGTGCATCACAAATAAATGCCCCTGTTATTTTTTTTTTTATGTATGTATTACAATAGTTTACAAGAAGAAGAACCTGTTCTCCAGCCAGACTTGAAAATTTAAGCTATTCTGTAAATATTGCTTCACCTTGCACATTTGAAGTGTAACTTATTGTTTAATTGTGCTAATGTAAATAAATGTTGGCAATGTCTGTAAATTGGGAGTGATGTAGTCAAGTCTTAGGCATTTTGTTTAATGGGTAAGAATACACATTTCAGTACAATTATTAATCGAAGTAGAAAAAAAAATCTGTGAAGTGTTATTTTTACTTCACGTTGATTCATACATGTAATTCTACAATTTGTTGAAATTTAAGTACAATATGGTTATTTAGTATTAACAATAAATAAAAATGGCCTTTTATATTCTATTCTCAAACTCTCACTGCTTATTTCCCCTGTCTGTTATGTGTGCATTTTTCCCCCAAGCTTTACGCATTTTGTCCTGGTTTTGACTCAATCCATGGTCATAATTGCTTGATTTGTGTTCTCGGTGTGATCAAGCGCAAATGTATAGTTTATTGAACCTGATGAAAGATTCATTTTCCTAAATGATTTTGTGGACTTTCTGCACAGATAGTTGAGTTGCTTGAGACTCTGGAGATACTGCCTGGGAATTTCACTTTAGTTCAATAGCAGATAATTATTAGAACATCTTGTGTGATCAAAGGTCAAGCAGCTGCATATCAAAGTACAACAATGACCATTAGACAGGGATTAACATTAGGGGAGGGCTAGACTTAGGGCTAGCATTAGGGTTAGCATTTGAGTTGGGCTATGGTTGTGGTTAGAGTCAGTTAGGGGCGGAGGAGAGGTCTCACAGCAGGGGGACCTGTTGGCTAAATTTGTCCAACCTGGAGGGGTGGCGTTTAATTGTGAATTTTGCACGATTGTCTGTTATCTGCAGGGGCAGTTTGTAAAATTTGCCAACTGGTGGGGGCTTGGTAGATTTTGCAGTGATTTTGCCCCCTGCCTTAATGAGCCTGGCACAGATGCCCCTTCCCCTGGCCTCCTCTGCTACTGGGGTTAGGGTTAGAGGTACCATTTGTATTATAACTAATGTGACCAATTGGGATTGACAGGGTTAATAACGCCAAGGTGGTTGGTTTTCTCCCTGTATGGCCCACGTGTAACTTTGGGAGGTGGTTGTAGAGCTCTGTGCCTCTGTACCTTTTGCACAGCTTTTAACATGCCTTTTCTGGTGTGGTCGTATGTTTGCCGATATGGGTCTTCCAAACTGCCTGCTTATCACTTTGACACCAGTAATGGATTTGTGACTCTTTGGGGTTGGGCACTGTTCTAGTTTTCGTAGACCTTATGGTGCTTATCCAAACATAAATATCTAAATCCTGTAAGATGCTGTAAAGCCAGAGGTATTGTGAGTACAGGTAACACCCAGCTGTAATGCAAATTCTCACATGCAAATATTTGAAGAAGTTTAAGCGGGTGAACCATTCATGTAACAGGGCTCTGTAGGCAGATTCACAATAACACCACCTTTTATATTTCTTATTAATGTACACCAATTTATCGACAGTATGTATTTTAACGTAATAATAAGTTAATATTTCATAAGGCACTTGAGTCCACGACTCAGTCACCCCAAAACTGTCTGGCACCAACCAATGACAACCAATATTCATTCAATTTTCTATTTTTTTTGTTCATTCACAGGCCCTCCCTGCCTGAAACGTATATGGTCCTTTTGGTAAATATACGAGAAACGTACTACGTGTCGAATAAAGCCGTATATAATTTTATAATTGTGGTTTCAATGCGTTTTCTTCCGTTAATTATACGGGCAGAATCTAGTACAGAATATTTTTTTTTGTTTAACAATACATCATACTTACATTTAACAAAATAAAACATATCCTTTATCAATATACTAAGTTAAAACCTTGCTGATATCCAGTTAAAACTGGTTTAGAAAAGATCCATCTGGGTTTTAGCAGAGCATGAGTCCGAGCCTTTAAATAGACACGTCGCTCGTACTGACCGTCAGTTTCAAGAGGTAAAATACGGCTGAATTGGTCTCGCAGCGACGGACGTCAGCGGCACCGGGCGCTGCTGTCAGAGCGGGGAGGGCGAGGCCATTGGGCGGCCGAGCGCCACGTGTACTTCCAGAAGCAACAGGTACGCGCACTTGAAACAGTTACCGCTTCACCCCGCAGGGTGTCTGCCTGTCTCCAGATACTGAGGCTGAAATAAGCTGTTCTTTTTTTTTTGTTTTGTTTTATTGCAATTCATTTCTTTAAAAAAAAAATCCCAAATCATTTTATTTTTACGGGTAAGAGGAACGCATTTTACATCGCAGCATCACCCTCGTGGCCTGCAGTTAGAAGAGGAATTTCACTTTAAGGTAATATGCTGTCTTGGGTGACTTTGTTGTTTAGTCTTGTCAGAAAATAACAAAAACAAATTTAAAATGCTGTTTGAGCAATTTCTAGAGAAGCATACTGTTAGTTGAATTTGGGGCACTTGTGCTGTGCAGTTTAATTGGTTGCCTAATTATCAGTGATCAGTATTATTCCAGTATCATGAAATTGTCACATTTTTTGATTTTTTAAAATTTTGGTATAAGACGAATGAATAATCTAAAGATATATCTGTAAAACAAATCCACAAATCTTTGTTGTATTACTAATAATTCTGGTTTTTCTGCGACTAAGGTCGACAGATATGACTCACTTTATCTGCTGCAAACATATTGTGTTTGAATTGCAGGATCCCAGTCTGCTCTAAATTAAACCTTTATGTAAATGTTCCGGTTGAGTGCATATTAATAATAATTAAAATCTGCAAACCTTATTTAAACTGAGAAGCGATTACATTGACAGATGTAACTTTACGGTATGGTACCTTGCAAATGTACTGTTTCTTAGAATAACCTTGAATTGGGTCCTATCTGAAATGCCTCAGATAAGGAGTGCAGATTGCAGAAAATACATTAAGGTCTTTTCTTACATAGGACGATTAGATATTACAGTTTAGGTTATACCCCTAGGGTGAAAATATTTTCGTCAGTATTTTAGTAATTCGCAGGGGATATTGAACGCTACGAACTTCTTACTTCTGCCTTTTTCCCCCCATCACGAATTTTACTGCATGACATTATTCTTAAATTTTGCCGAACTGTTTTATGGAAGCTCAGAGCATTTTGGGATAGCTGAGTGGTGCAGGGTCCTTTACCAGGGGCGGGCATTTCTGAACTGAATGTAATTTTTGCTACAGTTAAAATAATTTAAAACATTTCTTTAATATATAATTATAGTTAATACAAAAATTAAACTTAAAATAATTTACTGAAATTGGCAAATTTTTGTGTAAACCGGTGTAATGCTTTTTAAAATATGATTTGCACACATAGGCACCTGCACTATTTGGGCCATAGTAGCCAGGTTTGCACAGTCCTGACTGGAGTGCTCCCCCTGTTGACTATACCCAATGATTGCAGGACCAGCAAAGACGTGAAGGTGGCAGGATGAAGTCCAAGGGGAAAGCCGCAAAGCACAGTCAGCAACCTTGGACCGAACCGGAGCCGGACTTCCAGCTGGAGACTGAGCTTGGCTGCAGTGAACACGAAGGCTCAGAGGTATCTCTGCGGCTGGACAGGTCCTGGAAGGGCTCCAGGAGGGAGAACAGGGGCACTGCGCCAGGCCCCAAACGCCGGCGGCCGCACAGAGGCACGAAGGAACGGAACGTGCGACGGCTGGAGAGCAATGAGAGGGAGCGGCAGAGGATGCACAAGCTGAACAACGCCTTCCAGGCCTTACGCGAGGTCATCCCGCACGTCTGGACTGAGAAGAAGCTCTCCAAGATCGAGACACTGACTCTTGCCAAAAACTACATCAAGGCCCTTACCACCATTATTCTGGGCATGTCGGGAGGTCGCCTGCCACATGGGGAGAGCCAGGCCCAGGTCAACGCATCCAGGCTTCTGCAGAGCTACCGGCTGCACCTGGAGGCGGAGGGGGAGGAGTGCTTGTCCAGGTACCTGAGCCAGATGCACAGCTTCAGCCAGGGCAGTTAGCCCCATGGACTGTTTGCGCAGCCACACGTGCCCACCAAGGTCAGGAACAGGAAAACAGGAACTGAGCTGTTTGCTGAAGGATTTCAATATCTTTTTTTTCCAACAGGTCTAAAGGGATTCTGGGAGGAACAAGAATGTTATGGACAAAAATTTCTTCTTCTGCCCATATGTATTTTTTGAATATTAGCTCTTTACCTGCTTAATTACATAATTCTGCTAATTTGTGCTCTGATAAATTTTATTTGTATTTTTAACCTACATAAATTTGTGATAGAAGGTAAATTAACTTACATGAATAGTGTGTTGATGTTAATATGCAAACACAGCCTGTTGTTTTGTGCCCCTGGCTTATGAAATAATTCTTTTGGTGCTGTATTTCCTGAAGAAAATGCTGGACTCCACAATGTTTTTTTTTTTCCCGTTCTACCCCATATCCATTTCTGATGTTATGAATGCTGCAAGTTTTACAAAACATGTATAAAATACACTAACTTAATTTTTAGAAATTCCTATTCATAATTGATTATCTGAAAAGAAATTAAGTAATGCGTATACAAGGCTCCATGAACAGAAATTATCTTTAGAAGTGGTTCCAAATTCGATTTATGGTCAAATATTTTCCAGTCTGCAACTTCTGTTTATAACTTTCTTGGGATGTTAGTTTACCTTAGCCCCTTAAAACAAATTCAGTTGTCAAATATTTCCAGGTGCTCACTCTGAGAACATATTCAGAACCTGCTATAAGAATGCTACAGGAATATTAGGGCAGTATTTTATACTAGATGTTTAGAGTCCTACTTGGAACCAATTTATGCCATAATTGAAGAACATTCACAAGGCTAATAGGTAAAAGGCTGATAGATATTTTGCATCTGGAAAAATATTTTCAGTGTTTCCCGAAACTATTCCATTTAAATCATTGTGGGAATCATAACCTCCAGGGAATATGCCTTGGAAATGCTAGGAATTGTTGCCATTCTTTGGGATCTGCATATTTTCCAGCTGTTGGTAAGTCAGTAATGACCTCAGTACTGTGACAGATGAGTTGGATTATTGACATAAAATTCAACACTTCTGATTGAGTTTGTGTAGATACAGGCACATAGAGCCCACAGGAGCAGGATTAGGGGCCCCTGGTCTGTGCTTATAGGACAATAAACAAATGGTCATGCAGTGCCTGACATTAACCTTGAGTTTTAAGAGGTCTGAAGGCTGAAGGCAACTGAATCGCCTTCAGCAAAGTTAGGGCTTGCTTTACTGACCAAAGTATTTGTTTTATCAACAGCCTGATAAGTTTTTTTTTTTTTTTTCTTTTTTTAGTTTGCCGAGCAAAAAATCATGTTATCAGGAGACTGAGTAAATGTGACTGATACACGTTAGTTTTCAGTTCACGAATTCAATTTTTTTTAGTTTAGGATATCATTTTGCTAAATTTATTGTGGAGACTGCCAAAACTTGCCTTGATGGTAGTGACTTGTAAAATGCTGATAGACATTCTTTAATAAACCTCTAACTTCATCATCAGAAGGTTGAGCATTAGATATTTAATCTGTAAAAGGAAAAGATGACCAGCAGTTCCCAGACAGAAACAATAATGCCTTTGAATAATCATCAAAAAGTGTTAATAAATCTGGATCACCTTGATCCCACTGAAACATTTATACAACATTATTGTAAACTGGGTCTTATACATGTGATTTTCTCCTAGTTTTACTTTAAGCAAAACAATTTTTACATTCATATTCACCAGTAATTATTTCCATCTGTTTTAATGGATAACTTTATCTAGTTAAATTTTATATTTCTACAAATGACCATTACCAATGAATGCAGCATTTAAGCATGCATGTATGTACACTGGCAGTCAAACGTTTTTAAACACTTGAAGAAAACACTGTCCTTTTATAATTTCAGTTATATCAGTGACATATACAAAGAAAAAGTTTTGGAATTTCTATTAGGGAAAAATTCTACCTCAGCCTAAACTGCCATGAAAATAGCCACCTTTCACAGCAATTAAAGCTGAACGCACTCTCTAGGAATCCTATTAATTAAAGACTCAAAGTTCACTTTAACACCGCTGGAAAGGTGCCTACGAATGATCGACACTGACTGTCTGTTTAGCCTTGACCTTTCCAAGCATTTCATCCCAAATGAACTCATGTTCAGGTGATTCTGCAGACAACGTTCAATTTTCCTTTATCGTCCTTCTTCAAAAAGTCTATGTGATTACAATGAGTGCATTGCTTTAAACTTAACTAAAATATAGCCCTGGAAAAATTTTAGAGACCACAGCAATGTTATTGTTTCACTCATTTCTCAATTTATGGGTGTGTCTGTGAATTTTATATATATAATTTTTTTTTACTAGCCTGGCTCTTCCCTGTCTCTTATTGATGAAGGGCTTCTTCCTTGCTTTATGGGACTTCAGTCGTGCTTCTAGGAGCCTGATACGAAATGTTCTAGCAGTGCACTTCACACCTGCACTTAATGTTTCCCATTCTTTCTGAAGGTCACTTGATGTCATCCTCTGATTCCTGAGGCACTGCCGGATAAGTTAACATTATAAAGTCGCTTCTGCCCCCTACCTGGCTAGTTTCTGGTCGTTCCCAGTGTCTCCTGCTTTACATTGTTCTTGTGTGCTGCTTGTTGTACATGTATGACTATGCATGTGACAAATAAAGAATCTTGAATCTTAGAAATGTTGAGCCTGGAAGCAGCCTGCTGCTCAGCGTAGCCTTCTGCCAGCAGAACCAGGATTAAATATGGTATTCAAAGACCTGTGACTGTATACATTTAATGACTACAGGCTGGCCAACTAAAGCTTTTACTTCACGGTGTTAGATTGTCTGGATAGCCGTTTAAATTGCATAAAGTAATGTATTAAAGTTGTGGGCTAGTTTTCACTTGTATAGCTCACACAACCCCGGGCCTATAACCAACACACACAGTTATTTGCATGCTTATAGGGAGCAGAACTGCTTTTGAAACAAATTAGTAACAATGGCCGAAATACTTGGCCCTCCTAGTTATCCAAATGCAACCAAAATGGCATTTCTTTGAAAGAATGACTCCCTTTCAGTCAACACTAGCATTTATTCATTTAGAGCAACACATTGAGTAAACTTTGATAAAATGCACAAAAAACATTTAAGTTAAGGAAAACATTTAATGAGGACACACCAACCGTGCACACGCTGGGAGGAATGCACAACAAACTAAATCATAGTGTATAGTAGTACCACTGTACCAAGCTGGGTGGCATATGATGAAATGCTTGTCAGTGAATGCTAGGCTGATCTTTCCATATTATAGATCACTCCTAAAAAACAAACACAGATATTCCAATGGAGAATGGAAAGTCTTCATGTAACGATTTAAGGAACTGAAAACCCACTTGGTGCAGAATGCCTCTATGTGGAAAATTCATTAAATACAGCCCAACTTGTGCAAATAATAAGTGCAACAGTACAATAAATAACACCACAGTTCTCTGTACAAATAACGCCTGATTTCATTCTTACAATAATACAGTCACACTATTACTCACTTCACCGTGACAGGTCAAAAGATGATTGCTTTCTGCTTTCCAAACGTTTTTTTTTAAACTCAATCTGATGATTTTTTAAACAGTTATTTGTAATGACAAATGTAAACTTCTTTTTAATAGCTAATATACCGAATAATAAATATTTCCCCTTTTAACCTCCCAAACTCTCGAAAAAAAAAAAAAAAAAGTGAATGGTACCATTACAGTTCATGATTGTGCAAAGGGATGGAGGGGTGTAGTGTATGTACCTGAGAAGAAAATATTTTTCAGCTTTACAGAAAAAAGGAATAAATATTAGTATTTTACATATATTTTTGACAGTGAAATAAATGTTAAAATACATTTTTAAAATGCCTGTCCACCAAAAAGATGACCTTAGTCCCACAGCTTCAAGATTCAACCTCAAATGCAAAACAGTGGAAGTTGGGAAAAACCTATATCAAGTCTATATCACAAAATCAGTTTTACTATCAGCTTTCATAACATTCCATTTATATTAAAGTCCTATCCAACACTCCCTCTAGTGCAAAAAGTTAAATACCCGTTGCCAGCAACTGGCATTATATGCTATCAGTTCCAAACGCTCTGTCACATTTTCTAGTTAAGGAAAACTGGCCTAAAATAAGATCAAAGAGAAAGAAAATCCCCTTTATTAAATTCTGCTTTGCTTGCACTACGATGACAGTAAGCAGACTCTGGTACTTTATCGTCAGTACCATGCAATAATGCCTGGTATTGTCAAAGAGTTGCATGTTCATATCAGCGTGCTGGAAAAAAAGGAATCTCAGGTAAGAATTAAAGACAAAACTGGTCAAACAGGGATATGCATGACAGTGTCACCGACTGATCCACACACAAAAATGATAGTGGAACATTATACAATGAGCAAACACGAAAACAAATGCTAAACCAAATCAGTAAACAGGAACAGCAACATAAAAAAACACCACAAAGGAATAACATAGTAGACTGAAGATGGGAGTGCCTATCCTGAAATGTAACAGGAATGTCTGAGTAGTGATTGAGAGCCAAACAAGGTGACTGACTGAAGTGCGGCAATGGGAGAAGGATCAGGGGCAGCAGAGAACTGGAGTGATGTAGAGGGCGAGGAAGCCACGCCTCATTTAAGACGTAATGGCATTCCCGTTCATCACGTCTGGGATGCTGACGGGCGCGGTGCTGCGTGGGGTCCTGCTGGCTGGGGTCGGGCCCCCGGGCAGGCTGGGCATGCTGATGCGTGGGGCTTCCATCGAGTTCCCTCTCACAGTGATGTGCTCCCACCCCCCCTAAAAACACAAAACACAGCAGCCGTTCAGCACACATGGCTCATGACGGACGTTCCCCGCCAGCGCACAGGGAGCTGGTGCCCTGGGTGACCTACCCCGATTCCGTAGTCCCAGGACAGTCCCTTTGGCTCCATGGGCAGCACGCCGAGGCGGTGACAGACGGTGCCACAGCTCAGACTGTGGCTGCCTTGAACTTTATCTGCAATGATCCATACCTGGAACACAATGGAGGACAGTGACATCCTAACATCCAGCCCCCCCGGAGAAACATTCAGCATACCTGCTCCTGCCAGGTCTCCAATCAGAACGATAACAGCACAGTGAACTGACAGCTCAGCAAGACAAAATCATGAGTAATTAATTTCATATTCACTGCTCGCGTAGGAGAAACATACGCTGAGCAGAAGTTGTGTTTAATTATTCAATTGAATTAATTTCATAGGCTAAAGAGTCACATCTCTTTTACACTGAAATATGAGAAATTATTTCTACAGCAGCATTTATTTCCCTGCTGAACTGAGTATGATGAGTCAGACTCACAGACCTGGTCCAGGGGCCCAACAGAGACTTTGCGGACATTGTTGGAGATATGCTCCCAAGAGGAACCCTGCGGGTAACTGGGAGTGAGACCCTGACGGAACCACAGGTTACCTGCAGGGAGACACAGATTAAGAGAAAAGCATAGTATTATGGTGGAGCAATGAGGAGAGGGATGACAACACACAAACCATTTATCATTCCCAAATGTCTGTGAACTTGTAACGATAAAGAGCTTTAAGGAGATGCTGGTTAAGCCAGGGTCATTATAATGGCATCATCTAAACCAGTGTTTCCAAATCTGTCCCTCCGGAACCCGCAGACAGTCCATGTCTTCGCTAAATGTAGAATGTCTCACAGGGAGCTGGGAGGGAGCAAAATCGTGGACCATCTGTGGGTTCCCAAAGACCGGGTTGGGAAACACTGATCTAAACAGAGGGCGGATGGTCTGCAAACACACCATTCTCATCCACTGCGTACACAGAGGTTCTGCCCACTGATACTTGTTTCAGCTTTTGCCGAGGTGGAGATGGGATGTGGTACCAGCAGTCACCTGGAAGTTACAAGACATCGTGCAAGTTCAACCCAAGATGCCTTTCTGCCATCTCACTATAGACCGGAATTATAACACCTTTTTTCCACAAACAAGGCAGGATTATTTGTATAGCGCAGCTGACTGACAAACCATGAATAACACTTTAAAATCTGCAGCAGTTAAAGAACCCTCTTTTGCATTTATCAGAAAGGTATCTCAGGTAGATCATGTCAAAGTAATTTTATTTAAATTAGTCAAGCAATTGATGTCTATTCTATGATTCATCAAACAATAACTAAATTGTGTGGGAAGGGCATCATGAAGGCTTCATAAAAAAACAAACTCACCCGCTGGGTTCTGAGGAGACACGGACCCCCTGTAGAACACTGAGCCGTCCCTGGCAATAGCCCACACCTGGTGCGCACCCCCAATGGAGATGGACTTGAATGGCTGGTCTGTCCCCACATGAAGCCAAGAGGTCCCCTGCGAGTCAAAATAACATGCGCAGTTTTTGAACATGGCAGTGGCCCTCGGATATGAACACGAGAGGGAGAAGGATGGAGGATGTGAAAGGCGGATGAGGAGGTTCCTCACAGCAGGAGCCTGCACAGTGACACCGAGGCGACACAGGACGTCCCCTTTGCTGCTGATGGCCCACAGAGGCACATGCTCCATTTTGCTTGCAGCCATGCAGGGCAGGATCGTGATTTCAGACAGCGAAATGGGCGGGACTTCCTTCCATGGGCCAGTTGTTGTGAGTTTGCATTTTCTGGGAAAGGAAACGATCAAAAATGTCAGCAAATGGGCTGAAATCTTTGCATATGTATCTCTGAAGATACAAACGTTGTAAGGACATATGACTCTTGAGATACCTGGCCCAACGTCTACGCCTGACAAAGTCCTTCAGAGTCTTAGAGCCATGATATGTCCTGGATGACAAAGAAGGGTTGGATGAATATGTCTAAAAGACTGAACACACCCTGTCTATCAAGTGGAGTAAAAGAGTCACAATGAAGCCAGATCAGAGGAGACTTACGCTGGGAAATCAGCAGCATACTGCCAGCCCTCCTTGTCTGTACCTCCAGGGACGTTGTAATCGACGGTCCAGTCATTCACCTGTCAGGAGACATAGGTGACGAAGAGGAAGAGGTACTATGGCAGAACACAGCTGAGCATGATCATTGAACAGAGAGCAAAACAATGCCATGGTACATCTTCCACTGCATATAATCACTTCAACTGTTGTTCTGGCTAATGTCTGAAAGGCTGAATGGGAATACCGACCCAGGCCCAGTGTGGGGAAGGAAGTTTAGTATTCTCCTTAGTGCACTCCTGCAGTCCTGAGGCATCGCTCCACATGTAGCGGTCAGTAGGCAGACCTCTGTGGAAGGCAGGACGAGCGGTTACGTGGGCCGCAGGCCACCTGAGCACAGCCCCGCATGCCGCTGGACCCGAGGCCGGCACCTGCTGGTGTATCCTGTGACTGGGTTCCAGCGCTGATTCTCGTAGATGTAGACGCTCTTCACGTCCGTTTGTGTGTAGATGTTGTCTGTGCTGCTGGCCAGCCCTGCACACAACATGATTACTTGAGATCTTGTCCCAATCCCTTGCATGGACTGTTTCTTTTTAGCACATCAGAAAGTAAGCTCTAGATATTACTTTGCTAAATCAGTCCATTTGACATTAAAGCAGGGGTGGGGAACCTGATCCATGGATAGCCCCTGTCGGTGTGGGTTTTTGGGATGACCCCTCAAACAGCCAATAATAAGACAGTGCTTCTCAACTCCAGTCCTGGGGACCCACTGTTATTGGCTGATTGAGGGGTCATCCCAAAAACCCGCACCCACACCATCCCTTAGGTTGCCCTCCCCTGCATTAAAGATTCAGAAGGAGAATTTACCCTGGAAGAAGCCGCCGCCATAGCCCCCTGTGTAGACCCAGGCGGTGTGGTCATACCCAATGCCCCACACCACGCCCACACTGTTGCACTCTATGACACGCAGGTGCCCCCCGATCTGATGCCAGTACCTGAGACACAGGACAGAACAATTCCCGTGAACTGAACCCTAGGAATACCAGGTAATTTATTCACAATTATGGACAAAATTTTAAATAAATGGACAAAAGAAAAGAACTGCTACAGAATGAGGTAGAGTACTGGAAGACAGTTATAATCCTATGCTTGTTTTATTCCAAATCCTTAGAGATTTCTCCTTCTGACAAGGGAAGCTTCATTCGCAGTGTAGCAACGATTAGAAAATGTAGCCGTTTTAGATCAAACACCTATAACAGCAGCAATAAATGAGAAACTGTATAAGAGAACACAGTGTGCAGGGCGACTCCTGATGTGCCGTACATCTGATCACAGGGCATGGGGTAGGGTGAGGCCTCCAAGCTGGGCGTGGGCTCACTGACAAAGACGTCCCCCTTGCAGGTGACAGACCAGATGGCCTGTTTGGAGGGTGGGCCCTGGATGCCCCTCGAGTCACAGCAGGACACACTCAGGAGAGCGAGCTGCGGAATGAGGACACAACCGAAGGCTGATGGCGACCCAGAATGAGGGCGCTATGGTAGTAAAATGTCACCTCCGACAACAGGCTTCACAAATTTGTTTAGCTACTTTTAGTAACTGGTTACCAATAACTAACTCATGCAGCCTTTTGCGTTTCCAGTTTTACCCAGTCATGCATCTCCAGCTCTGTGGACACTGCCAGGCGGATGGGCCATCGCTGCTTGGTTCTCTCCGGGGTGTAGATGGCAAAGGTGTGCTTGGAATCGCTGAGCACTGGCACCAATATGGTAACCTCGTTTATGAAAGTGTGCAGGTACTGTGAAGAAGCAGGGAGACACTCAAAGGCGGCATCATCTAGCTGCTTAAGGTGCGGTCACACTAGCACAAAAAAAATTGAGGCGTCTTCACAGCGTCGTACGAAAGTGGGCGAGATAAAGGATGTGACGTTTTGTTTCAAGAGTGCTGGTGCAGTGATGTTAGTAAGGAATAATGTTAATAAGGAATAAGTCAGATTTAGTTTGCCTTTAACATATATATTACAAAACCACTTATTTTTTGTACCTGCTAGTACCTTGTACCTTACTACTATCTCTTGTACCTCGCTAGTCAGCATTGGTGAAATTAGAAACACACAATAATAAATAAATGCATATTGTAATAATTAGCCTTCTAGCGATGCCATAAAATGCTCCGTAATCTGCTTTATACCTCAATTCAGCGCTCACTGCCAGTCATGCAGCTTTTCTCGTGTTTACAAATTTACATTCTGGCAAATCGACATTTTGCCCCACAGCCGGTGAAGCTGAGAGGTCGACCCCAACCACACCACACCTGATTGGTTGAGCTCTGCTACCGGAAGTGAGAAATCTGTTTTTTGCGCTGTGCAGCTATAATGGAAGTGAATGACATGTGAATGTTTCTGTGTGCTAATGTGATCGCATCTTTAAGGATCATTGCTAAGAGACTCACCTCCTTTTGGAACAATTACATAAGAAGATGAAATTAAAACCCTAACAAACATGGTTTAAAGACAATGACAAATAACCCATCTGGCAGTAGGACAAAAAGCCAACCTTCTTCTCTTCGTTGAATGTGTAGTAGATGAAGATGATTCCCTCCTTGTTGCCATCGGTGCCGCAGAACTGCTCCAGCGCGAAGTGGACATCGATCCACTTGTAGGGCTTCCAGTCTCTCCACCACTGCATGGTGCCCTTCTTCACCCACACTGCCTGTGTCACACACGCCGGGGGCAATCGCAGTTAGTATCATGGCTGGTGTATGCGTGGGTGGTTGACCCAGCAGCCCGTGCTATGGGGCGGGGGGGGTTTGGGTTGCTACCTGTTCCACTGCCTGCTCGTAGTGCCTGAAGTTCTCCATCTCCCGCTTGGACCTCTCGTTGAGCTGCTCGAAGATCTGCTTGCGCCAAGCCGCTGTCTGCGCAGGGGATACGGACAAGGACATGGACTGTGCAGAGGAAACGCCTGAGGGACAGACAGACAAACAGAAACTCCTTTTGAGCGCCTAAGGAAGCACAAGCCAAAGGGACCGGTGACACGTGGTAATACTGTAACCCAGTTTTGTATTCTGGGTCTTCGTAACCCCAGAAGTAGATGAACAGTGAGAGCTCCTTTCTGATGCACCAGAGTGGGCTGATATAATGTGCAGTGCATTGCTGTTTATAGCTGGGTTTTGAGAGCCCAGCACCATGCTGACCTGAGTTGAACCAGTTGAGCTGCGAGTGTGAGTCCACGGCACAGCCACCCCCGTTGACCCATGCCCAGATGGGATGATCATCAGCCCCGTATGGCTCCTCCAGGTTGTATGTGGCCACGGAGGACATGCTGCAGCTATCGCCAGTGTCGGAGGCCGGGCGGCCCACAGCCAGACGGCCCTGCGCCCCATCAAGGTCAACGTTGCTCCATTGGTGACCAGGCCCGCCTGATGGGCTAAGGGAGAGCACCACGGCAGGGGGTAGCTTCACGTCCTGCTCCGCTTCGGCCTCCTCCTCGGGGATGGGGGCCACCATTGTCTCCTCACGCTTCTCCGGCTGGCCTTCGCGGTCAGACACCAGCTCAGAGATAAAGCTGTCGCTGGTCACCTTCGGGATGCGCCGCTTGGAAGTGTCAGCATGCTCCTGGGGAGCCGGATTCCCTCCCGAAGCCCCCTCTGGCTCCATGTCCATGTCGCTGGTCACAGACCCCTGGGACTGCACTGTCACCTCATTACTGAAGAAGCAGCCAGCACTGCAATTGACAGAGGGAAGGTGCACATTTACAAACTGAACAGTGCCACCAACTGGATACTGGTGCATACTGCAGATTAAAAGGGAAATTCCACCGCAAGCTGACAGTTACAGAATAAACTGTACAATAAACCTAATCAGTTGATCTCACAGTTTCTATCTGGACTTTAGAAATTAGCATGTTCCGTGTCATTTTCTGGCAGGTGGATCCACAGACGTGGGAAGACATTTCTCAGAGTGCTGAAAGTTGGAACAACCAATAGACTTTACTGAAATTCTTTTGTATCACCAGTAGCTATCAACTGCTAACAACGCTATTCTTTTTGGAAAAATAATCAGAATGTCACCCCTGAACCATTGCATCCATCCATCCATCCATTTTCTATAACCGCTTATTCCATATGGGTCGCGGGGGCTCCGGAGCCTATCCCATTGCAAAAGTTAATATAACAGAATATTTTTCTTTGACGAAACAGACAAGAGGGGGCACTGAACTACCCTCAGCACCACTACTTCTCTGTACTATGCATTTCCCATTATCTGAACCCGTTTTTTGTTCCATGCTGTTCCAGACTGATGATGAATTGTGGGAAGTGGTTTGTGGGATTCTCCCTGTGACATCACACACCGTGATTTGGAAAAAAAAGAAGAGGAAATTGTTCTGGAGTCTGATTTCCTGTTCAAGAGGAGAATTCCTGCCCCTTATTCGCTGTTGAGAATGTGTGTGTTTTCATTGGTCAATGACGATGTGAATAAGTACAGTATAGTCTGGTGGAGAAATAGCCCATTGGTCCAATAGTATACACAGTTAAGTGAGACCGGGACTAAATAACCAGTGTAACAATTTGACTTTGGTTATTCTGTTATCTCAGTAATTTCAAAAATATATATCTGAGCATATATGGTATTATTTAAATAGTTCCGTTTATTTAAAACTGGGCACTGTTTAATACAGGCGCAGCACCGTGACACCGTAGCACCTGGCCAGGCTGCCGGCGCTGGACCTGGAGCTGGAGCGGTCGCCGTCCCGGAGCGACGTCAGTGCCTTCCATGCCTTTCCACTGAGCTCGCTGGAGGTGACGCCCTGCCGGAAGTACACGGCCCGATCCTCTGAGCTGATGCCCCACACCTGGAACAGAGGGGAGCCTTTGGAGAAACGACAGTGCTAACCGTGGTATTCACGAATACGTGTAGTGAGTTATTGGGGCTGCGTGTAGTGGGGTGGTGGGGTCTGGAGCCTATCCCAGGCAGCACAGGGCACAAGGCTGGGGTACACCCTGCATGAGATGCCAGGCCACAGGGCATGATCATGTGTGATAACACAAAATTACATCCTATGGACAATTCGTAGATGCCACAAATGGGTCTGACTGTATGTCTGGAACTGTGAGAGAAAACTGGAGTACCTAGATGAACTTGCAAATTGAAAAACATTCAAACTCCACATAAACAGCAGGGGGAGGGATTCAAACTCACAACCCTGGTGGTGGGAGGCAAAAGTGCCACTCAGGGTGCTTATGAAGTTCTCTATTTTCATTGAAGAAAAGTGACTAGCAATGAAAAAGGCCCGAAGGCTGTGTAGCATGATGAGAGTGCCTCCTAAGAAGGACAACTTATGTGCTGATGGTACGTTAGCACTTGGGCTGGAAAGTTCAGTGAAAGTAGGGGAAAGCATGCGTTTTTGATTGGGAATCATACTAATGGTGGACTGTTTGGTTCAGACACTTTGCGCATTTCCATTGCACCAGGTACCGTACTTTCGGTTCTTCAAGAAAGTACCCAAAGTACAGTACTTCAAGGTGCTGGTTTTCCACTGGCATGAAAATTGGTACCAGCACTGAATGACATCACAGTGCGAGGCGGGTATTCTGTACTGAATTAGAAAAATGTTTGTAGTATATTGTAGGGCTGGATGATGTGCGATATTAATACCAACATCACTAGTCAGGTTTTTCTTACCTTCATACTGTATGGACATTATAGTGCACGGAGTTTAAGTTTCACTGAAACATTTTTACACAGTCATATGAAAAAAATTTAGCAAGCTTTGCAATTTTAATGATTGTTCCTTTTCAAGATTGTCTAGTATATGTTTAAAAAACCAGTTTAAAGTTTACGATTTCTGCTTTTGCATGAGCACTGCATGCGCTCTCCCAGATCATCGCAATCATTTTCATCCATCACTCCTAGACGGGTTTGTAAGAAATTTATGTTGAACTCCTTTTTGCTTTATAAATACCCCAATATTTATTACAACAAAATTACATCGAGGTATTTGGAAATTTTCCAGTATCGTGCTGCCCTAGCCCTAGCATATTATACGAAATACCTTTTTACTTCTTGTCATGCCACCCTGATCTTCTTCTGGTTCTTTTGACCAGATCACAGTTAAAGCTTGGATCTCTCCATTATTACTTTTGTTTTTTTTACTTTGTTTATAGTTATGTGTTATGTGAATGTGTAACTTTTTCAAGACGCCTGTTTGTACTGTGTTTCAGAGGCAGGCTATGTGCATAACCGATCGACAAAGAAAGCATTTGCAAGTCCCATCCCAAAGTACTGAAGTACAAAAAAAGTACCCCAGTTGGTTTGGCACTTTCGGTACTGGAACTCGACTGGAAATTAATGGAAAAGGGAAAGTTCCGAAAGTACCATACCAAAAGTACAGGACCTGGTGCAGTGGAAAAGCACTCTTAAAAGGACCATGGGCTTGCATCAGCATTCCCAATAAATCCCCAGCACTGCCCAGCAGACACTGTGAGACCATGGCTTTGGTTTCAGTGGGGGGGGGGGGGGGGACTAGACGGGGGGTTCTGTATCCCTTGCCAAGCCAGCTTTTCGGGAATACACACCTAGTAATATGAAACTGAAAGAGAGAGACTGGGAGGGACAGACTGAAACTTAGTGGGGGGCGGAGGGGTTATGCAAGGCCCAAAAAAAAAAAGAAAAACATGCAGTCATGTGATTAGTGCCTGCCTTATTTGCCATGGGGGGTCTCCCCCTGAGTGAAACCATATTCAATTACTTTCTGCAGAATGACCCCAGACAAATCCTATTAATTTGCTTTAAAGTCTCTTTAGTCGATGATTTAGTATACAAATTAAAATCATGAGAAAAAACTATTTGGCATGCTGAACTGAAGAAACCCGTTCTCTCGTACCTGGTCATTGACACCAACATCTATCATCACCATTTCTCCCACCATGGAAATCCAGCCTGAACCACGGGGATTGTGAGAGTTTATTCCCCGTCTGAACCACACCTGACGTATAACAGAAAAAAAACAACATTTAAAACCTCAACCAGAGCAACTAACATTACAAGGTTTATGTTCAGCAGCGATGCAAATAAGAGCGGTGCTTGGCATTTTGTAAAGCAGCTATCAGATAACAACGTCAATCATTTTAAAAAAGTAATTCTGTAGGATACTTATTTTTATTTTTATTTATGTGGTGTATTTTGGAAAAAAAAACAAAGAGCTGGAGATTGTGTGCATGGGGGTGTTCTTGCAAACAGATGAGAGTGACTCTGAATGCACACTTGCCTTGCGATCCTTCGTGACAGCCCACACCACATTGACACCCACAGCTACGTGGATGGCACCAAACTCTGGGCTGGGGGATTCCACTACCGCCCAGGAGATTCCTGCAAATACCAAGCGATATGGCAGATGTTAATTCAGATACCTGTCCCAAAAAAAGAACACACCACTGAAGTCATAATATTGTCGCTATACAATCCACACAAACAGCACGTAAATCAGTGCTGAAGAACTGAACTGGGCCTGTGGCTACAGGTCTAATTCCCAGCTGGGGCATGCGGTCAAACCACGAAGCAACATACTTAACGTTCATTATTTAAGCCAAAAATAATACTTGTCTGGAGGTGTAACCAGTACAAGCCAATGGGGAAGAGTGCTTACCTTGGAATTAACATGAGCTTAATGGGCAAAGCACTACAGAAATAGTTTACAAAAGACCTTTACATTTACATATTTGGAAGTGTTTGTCCAGCGTTTGCATTTATTTTTATAAATTTGACAGTGTTTGTTCAAAGTGACATACAAGTGAGGAAGAGAGTACATAACAAGGGTACAACTGTCAAGAAGCCAAATGAGATACATGTCCAGCTAGGGCAAGCTTCCAATGAGAAAGGGAAAGATTGGTGCCAGTGGAAACAAGAATAAACAATGGCTAAACCTCACATTTGTATATATTTGTAATAAGTACATGGATTAATCCCTACAAGTACTCATAGACATTGCCAAGCATGGCAAAGAACCATGGCTTACTGCCTGCGGTAAGGGGATAAGGGAGCTTTTTTGGGCGGGCATATGGGTGCTAGGTGTCTGGAGCGACTGACCTTTGGGACAGTCCCTCCCGATGCCCTCCCGGACCAGGAGCTGACCCTCCCACATGACAGCCCACACCAGGTCCCCTGGGCCGCAGTTGATCTGCACCACTTCCCCTGGGCACTGCACCTCCACCCAGGCTGAGCCCTCAGGGTTTTGGTGGTGAATGTCCTCTCTGAACCAGACCTGTTGCAGCCCACACACACACGCACACACACAAAGACACAGTTGCGTAAACACAGTAAGAGATATGAATTTGTAGTGGCCTCTAGTGGCTAAATGATCAAACTACAAGGCCATGGTGAAAAGCACCATTGCCAAGCTGCGTACCTTCCCCTGCAGAGTGACCGCCCACAGTGACAGCTGACCCATGGGCTCCTCAGTGATCTCCCAACCCCCACAGCTGATGTCACTGAACGGGTCTGGGAGTGCTCCGGACTGTTCTGAGGAGACCTGGTTAGACGCCAGACAAGCCAGGAAAAGTACAGCCAAACTTAGCAATCTCATATACAGAGTTCATAAACCAAATGAACGGCATGACCGACAAGACGACACTCTGCCTTTTATTAGAATTAACGTGTGGTGAATTTATGCAGCACTACCGGTGCATGTGCCCCACCCGCTCAGGCCCTCACCTTGGCCCAGGTGCCCCGTGCCTTGTACCTCCTGAAGCGGATCCATCTCCGACGACGGACACAGGAGTTCCACTTCTTGTCTTTGGTGTAGCTGGCCGGAAAATCGATGGCGTACGTCCAGCCCTGGTCACAAAAACAGCCGCTTACAGAACAACAGCTAGTAAAAGTCACTAACCTGGCTTCCTGCCAGCTGAACTTAACTTGCAATTTATAATTTAAATTAAAAAAATTTATTTTCTCATGGAGAATAATATAATGCTGGACAATCACAGAGGATAGCAAAAATATCCTTAATTACAAATACGAGTTCTCATACTGCTGTCATTTTCTGTTGTTACAGTTTAAAAATTTTATAGTACAGGAACTGTATACAACCAGCCTGGCCAATTGGAGCTGAAATAAAAGAAAGAAGTTTTTGTGACTGGCTGAACACCTCTAGGAGGGGCACAAGGGAAGCCTGGTATTGGATACAGCCATCGTTAGCCCCCACTTAGAGCGGGCCTTTAAGTAGTACCATATGTCCTTTTTTCAGACTGGTGAGTTGTCCAACTTCTTTCTTTCCATTCCAGTAGATACCAAGACCTTTTGACAAAGCTGTGCCTTCCCCTCCCCCCCAAATGACAGAGAGCAAACCAGACGGCAGACTTAGCATACAGCAGAATTGACGCTGGTCCAAGCTAAAAGGACTGGCTGCCCGGTAATTGACCGTGGCGACTGCCACCGCGCAGCCACTGACCCGCTCTACTTACCGCCTTCTCAGTGGCTTCCCCGCCGAAGTTCTCATCCACATACCAGTCCGCCTCCCACTCCCAGTTCTCTGAGGACAGCTGGAAGCTGTCCAGTGGCTGGTGCTTCAGGCCCGTAATATCGCTCCACTGCCAGCGGTCGCTGGGCAGTAGCCGGTCTGAGAAGCCATCCATGGGGTTCCATCGCTGGGGAATACCAACAGGAGAAGGCACAGTGGTCCCCGGTCTAACTTCTGCCAATTTACATTTTACACAGCATGATGGGAATGAAACGGGAACTGATGCAATTTTAACTTGTATAAAGAGGCAGCACGTCCCAAAGAGGATCCTACGACATGCTCACTACTCTATAAGCCTGACACAGTGCAGGCACGCATTAGTGTGTCCGGCCAAAAGCACCTGGTTCTCATAGGTCTCCTCCTGGTAGCGGATAGGCACGTCGTTAGCGTAGACGTTCAGGTAGATCTGGTGGTCACAGGCAATGGCCCAGCAGCACTGCTGTATGGAGGTGACGCGCTTGATCTCCAGCTGGGCATCCTTGCACAGGTCCCACTGCTGGCCTGTGGGGGACAGGCTGTATAGCCTGCCGAACACGTCCACTGCCCACAGGAGGGAGCTAGGCATGGTGCGCCCTGCCAAAGAGAAAGCAGGGAGGCATCAGCTGAAAGCTACAACAGCCATTGCAAAATTAGCCTTTTCCTAAAGGATCCCATGTTCATGCTTCTCAATCCCACTTCTATCACCTAGTACTAAGGGTATAAATTGTTGGCCCCAAAGGAATTTGATTTGATTACAAATATTGAGAGAATGACTTTGAATACTGCTGAAGTTGAAATATCAGCTGGCAATACAAGTCAAGACTGACACATTAAACCAATGCCAGTATCTTGGTTATTATCGAATATCAGCTAATACCAGTGTTAATCATGTCGTGCATCTCTACTTTATATTTAGCTAGCTAGTCAGTTACCTCAGGATCTTGAGCATTGTTACGGTAGCTTGCAAGGCCTGGGCTACAAAACTGAAATATTTCTCAAAAGCACTGTTGTGCAAATACTTCCTTAACCATTAGAGGGAGCCTTCTGCACTACTAAACAGGGGTGAGTTGCCCAAAAGCACCATAGCACAAATACCATAGCACAACAACATGATCATCTCCAAGATCACAGGATTTTAGCTGGACTTAAAGAGTGCAAGAGGGATCTGCCTGGGCTTGCAGAAGTTTCACTGCAGGTAGGAGGAGGTCTTCAAATTACTGTAAGGCCAAGAGCTTCTTTTCCTCACTACCAGGTACCACAACCTCACTAGTAATGCAATTTTGATATTTTAAATGCTGATTATATCTTCAGAAATGATTTCCAGGACAGATACTTCATTGCATGCAAAGTGAAAATGTTTTCCCCTGATGAAGAGCGGTAGAAATTTTCAAATAGATAAACATACTTCATAATGTTCACGGCACACCAACTGTTCTGCGGTATAAAAATAGTAAATGTTGTTTGTTACATGAAAAGAGCAGAAACGTAATGTAAGAAGAGCAAATAAGTTTCCACACAAACCGGTGTAGCAACAGAACAAATAGATGTGCATGTACCTGCAAGGAAGCTCCTGTTTTTGGCTGCAGGGTACAAACATGCACACACATACCCACACAATCACAATCTATTGGCAATTTAGAGATGCCAATTCACCAAACAGCACTGCCCTGAACTGCCAGAGAAAACTGGAGTATCTGGAGGTAACAGGCAGCAAGGAGTCAACATACAAAATAAAATAAAGACTATTGCTCACACAGCGCAGCTGGATACAGGCCTCGTATTAGAAATCCTGTCCCAGCCAAGAGCATGTCTAATACAGGGCTTATATGTGTGATATTACCATGTGTAAAAGGATACTTTAAAAATCAATAACCATCCAATGATAAATTATACTTTTAAGGAGAAGTTCAATGTTAAAGTCGAGAAGTGAACTTGATTTTTATCGGCCATTTCATATATAATATAGACACCTCTTTATGTCAACAGCATTTGTATAAGCATCGTGATTCGTTTACTTTATTCAAAAGCAGTACCTGTTACAGTACCTATAGAACATAAACATAAATTAAAGAACCGATAATTTAGCCAAAGAAAGGCAACTGGTTCTTTAACCAATTAGCTCATCTACTATGGGCTAGTAGCAAACACCTAAAGCCAACTTGAGGTTTTAGCAGTGTTAATCTCGTTGACAAAAACTGACGAAAATTATTTGTTGATGAAGATTTTTAATAGGCGAAAACGAGTTGAAACTAAAATTAATTTATGATGCCAAAAACCATGACGAAACATACTTTCGTCGGCGAATAAAACGAGACTGGTGTTTTTTTGTTATAAGATGAATGATGATGCGTCATGTGAAAGTAGTTAGGGACTCAATTTTGGTTTTATTTACATTTTATTCATATAAAGCCATTTTAGAACTTGCTCGAAATGTCTGAGCACCATCACCACTACTCTGGATTAGTTAGTGATAAATGGCACAAATCTTCGCTCATTTAGATATATGTTAAGTATAAAATCACTGAGTGGAGTAAATACTGCTCCTTTAGGTCTATTTCCACTTCAGAGAATAAACTGTCTATACCCTGGTTAAAACTTTACCTAGTTCATATGAATGGATTAAGTTGCATATATAGCTAAAGGTCCCTGGTGAGAAATAAGAAACAGTAGCACCACCAGTCATACAATGTCATGGCAAACCAAAGGGTAACAGACACAGGTGAGGTAAAGCCTGGGGATAAAAAGCCATATAACCAAACGCCTTCTAATAAGATTATAAAAACTTCTTTGCATGTCACACAATACTTCTGTGCTCCTCCCTTCATGGCTGCTCAAGGTTTTAACTGCATGTGACATAGGAGAGTGTGATGCCTTTTGTCCGTATTAAGCAGTTTTACACAAGTCATTATGAAATCTATTCATCTTCTCCTGCCATGGCATTAATTCCCATGCATTTCCACAATCACCTATCTGCTGTTGGGGATGTTTTTTTTCTATGTGAACAAATAGTAGCTTGATACAGGAAAAACAAGTGAAACCTGGAACATGGGTAAGCTGCTGATCTCCAGCTTGTGTATCATGCTCTTAAGAATGCAACAAGGAAATATCACACTCCCATGAAGAATTGGCAAACAAAGTACTTGACGCTAAGTGGGAGTCTTAGAGAATCCTATAGACTTTAGTATAACTTTGCATTGACCTGTGTGGTTAAAGTTATAGTACTTTACAGATCTGTAGTACTTTAGTCTGGACTTGGATTCAAGTCTGGTCTCAAGTCTACATAAGAATGGTCTTGGTCTTGTCACGCATTCAGGTGAATTTTCATTTAGTCTTGATTTAAACTCAAATGCTCCCAACTCAGATAATGTTCCTGGGTTCATGGCATACATCTGCAGCCTGTAGTGCTCCCTCCAAATTCTTATTTAACTTCCATGTTTTTCGAACATTGTGCGTCCACCCACTCATACTTTTCATCACATCAGTTATCCGGTTTGTGTACATAAACCATAAGGTGTTTCTGTGCAAGACATCCAGCGAAAACACGCAAACCTTGGAATGCAAGTACTGCAAAGCATCGACGACGGAGGCGGCTGGCATGATTTCTAATTTCTATTGCTCCTATGACAAATTTCATAAATTCCCCAAAAATGCATTAGCTTCATACTGCCCAAGCCTAGGTCAGTTGCTGAACAGACTTTTAACACAATAAATCATCAAGAAAACAGAGCCTGTGAATGTGACAGGGAATTATTGAGTATGTAAGTAAATTCACATAATTTTTTACTGTATCACAAGTCTGTTCAACAGTTGACTATGTTCAACAATCCCTGGTCTCCTGCTCAGGGGGTTAAAGATGGTGTGATTGATTTGCTGGGAGTGGAATCAAGCAAGTCATTTTCCAGACACTAGGGTCTGAACCCACTGAATCACAAGTCACCTTCTGGCTAAACACATTAAATGTTAGGTAGCTACACATTGTTATCTACATACTTTAATGAAGTTATTTGGGCATATTTTAAAACCAATGGTGTTATGTTTGCTGATAGTAGCAACTACCTAGACCATTGTAAAAAAAAATGTCATTAAGGGATCCCATAGTGCACATTTAAGACATAAAATGATCACTGTGCTTGTATTTCTGAAGAGCAATATGTCACTGTTGTAGTGTGGAGAGTCCCAATCATAATAGATATCACACACAGTGTTACATAGGTGTGTCTGCACTTTATGTTTAGCTACCTTGTGTGTATGAATGATAAAAGTCTGTTAAAAAAAAGCCCTTTAATGATACTTTGTATTGTTTTATGCATATTCTTTGGTTCCAGAACCAATTTTGAACTTGAGTTTTTCTGGACTCAGACCTGGACACAGCTACCCAGCTCCGGCAATGGACTCAGTTTCATCTTAGACTTGCTCTCTTGTTGGACTCAGTGTTGACTTGGACTAAATTTGTTAAAGATACAGCCTTCAGTCAGACTCGACTAAGGTGGACTTGAACACAATAATAATAATAATAATAATAATAATAATAATAATATAGCTAGTGATAAGATTTTCTCTCGAGCTGGGGGAGGGGAGAGCGCTGGCGGACCGAACATTGCATTTCCTTAGTGTTGGGGTCCCTTCCCCTTTCCCCTTTATGGATGGCACTGCCCAATAGCAGCTCATGTCCTGTTTCCTATAATATAAACATTTAAACGATCCGGCAAGAAATCCATATTTTAACGCTAGGATCGATTCTCAAAATGAAAACATTCAGATCAAAAGAATCTATATTTCAGTATCAATCCACACATCCCTAACTCGCATACTACTTCAAGCACAAATACCTAGTCTGAAAGTTAAACAATATGCATTGTCGGCCATGATCTCACACTTAAGGGCACATTTTACTGGACATGCCTATCATTTAATTTTAGTTATTAATTTATTAATTCTACCATTTGTACTTTGAACAAACACAGTGCAATTATTAACATTAACAACAAAGTATTGCGAGAAACTTGCAAAAGGACTAAATTTTTCCCTTTCATTAATTTTTTTCTGTTTCTGCAGGGTGAGCCGGCTGGATGACTCAATATTGACCCTCCCTATTACTATTCGTCAGTCGATCTCAGTCTCAGATTTCAAAATCAAGCTAAAATCCTTTTTGTTTGCTCAAGCGTATTACCTTCCCTGTCCATAATATGTTTTGTCGTCTTACCTGTTTACTTTATTCTATGTAAGCATCTTTGAGGTCTTGAAAAGCACTGTATAAATAAAATGTATTATTATTTATCGTGATATTTAAAAGTTAAAATATCGTATATTATTTTTTTTTTTAGATATTGCCCAGCCTTAGTGTCCAGTACTCAATCTCAATCACTTATCCACTGCCACCAAAAACCGGGCCGTACCCAAGCTGTACCCACACTGACATGGCCCTGCTTACTACCAGGGCCAAAAGCGTGTCCAAACAGAGATGGTTGTGTTACCACCATCTGATTGGTCATAATACAGGGAGATTCCTGTGTTCTGAATCAATAAGCATGGATTAACTGAAGGAAAGAAGGGCGTATTCAATAAATCATTCATTATTAGCAGTATCGCACATCGTTATGTACGGATGGATTCCCGATAACTCGGAACTTGAAACTTTTTCAAGTAGGTGGTTGGAAATTATTATAGAACAGTTGAACAGAATGGATTTTTAACGGCAATTTATGCAAGGGAATACTAATTCTGTTAGTGTTTGATTCCAACATTCCTCACTGACCTGCTAGTGGAAATTAGCACACAGTGAACCATGATGTATACCATGTTAACAGTAAATAAGCAGCTCTTCGCTTTTACATCACTGACGCTCTACAAACACATCAAAGCCTTTACAGAGCCGACCCTTCTGCAGTGGAAAACTGAGGCGAGCTGGGACCATGCTGTAACTAGTCTGTCATTGGGGTATGGCTCACATACTGCTCGGTTCCTGTATGCCTGTGGAAAACAGCCACAAAGGCATACAGTTCAAATACGGCAATTGAAATTACCTTTTGCACTACTGTGTGGCTTTCTGGGTTGGGATCCTGTGTGCGTGATAAGAAGGTCGCTGGTTCAAATCCTGTGTTCACTGTTGGGCCCTTGAACATGGCCTTTAACTCAAATTGCTTGAGGGAGTGGCTGGCCCTGCCTGCTCAATTGTATGTCACTTTGTATAAAAGTGTCTACTAAATAAATAAATGCAAATGTCAAGGGACGACTGGGCCAGGAGACAATAGTCAAAGCATGAGCAACAGTCACACAGAAAGTGGAGATTGTTTAAATGAAAGCTGACACACTGGGAATTAACGCGACAATCTGAAATTTGACATCCATATACTATATGGTAAACTATGAGAGGACAGAGTTTCTAAGCAAAAATGTTACATGTACATAAATATGTCGTTATCCAAACACTGTAATGATGAAAAACGATTCTTAGATACAGCTTTATAAAATTATAAAATTATAAAATTCACACTAAGGTTGCGTTCTGTACTTAAAAAAACCGTCATACTGTCATACTGTCACTACCAAAAAGGAGACTTCTGCTGTAGGGTGCATTATGCAAAGAGTAAATTACAGCTAGCTTGAAAAGGTCTGCCACACAGGATGTGGGTGAAGCTAATATAAGGAGCTACAAGAAACATCAGTATTAGAGAATTTGCAACTGGAAAGTATTTGGTTAAATCAGAGAAAAGAAAATACTTATTTGTGTTTCTTCATTGGAAACATGTTATATGTTTGACCAACACTAGATAAGAGTCTAATAACACACATTAAACACCCAAAACTAGTAAAATTAGTATTTATGACGACCTCTATTTTGCCATTATTGTGTTTTTTCTAAAATGTTATTATTACAGCTCTCATGGTAGCTCTGTTGTCCCTGTTACTGTTCTCATATTTCGCTGCTCTAGTTACACAAGCTCATTTCTGCATCATCACACTCTGCATCCCTTTGGCCTCGATCCTACTGCTGCCACTATATAATGAATCCCACAATCAAAGGAGGTGATAAAGTGCAACTTAACTGAGAAAACGCGCAGCACTTTGGAGAAACTGTACAGTCCTTTTTTCCCGTTATAAGGACAAACACTAACTTGATTTGTCGTCTTTTCATTTAAATGAAATTTTGAAAATAGTGGTACAAAAACAAATATGCATAATACACATGCTTTTCACACTGGAAAGCAAAATCAAGATGGTACTGAAGCATGAACATCTGTTCAAAAACAGATTTGTGAACACATCTGTCTTCATACATATTACATATGGAAAGATGTAATATGACCATACTGCTGCCATTAACACATTAGCTGGAATGGTAGCCATAAAAAATTCTTGCAGGAATGTATAAGACGTACTAACTGCCATACTCCTATACTACTGAAATAAACATAAGCTGAACATTGTTGCATTGATGTTCAAAACACTTAGGCTGAAAGTAGCTTTCACCCTTATATTTACCTTCTTCCTGATGGAACTTGACCAAAAAAAACGCTTCTAATGAGATTTAGAGCATGTGGCAAGAAAGCTAGTCACAAGCGGTCTTCCATGAGTCACAGGACATTGTTATGCTTCAGATCTATGATTGTTTGTACACTGCCGGTACTTCTGGATCAAAAATGAGTCCATAGCAACCTTCTTAGCAGTTCAACTGTGCGGAGGCAAATTATTGCAACTGTGTCAGCAACACATCAGCTGCAACCAAACACAGCCAAAACCACCTTAGGCATGAGGCAAAGTCGTGTGGAAATCATATTCACTGAATGTTAGTAATAGGGCAGTTAGAGAACAAATTTCTCACCTAGTATCTTAGCCAGTCCATCACCACACTGCAAACTCATCCTCTCAGCAAATTACTCAAAGATAACATTATCAACTGAGATCAATACAGACAATAACCTCACCTTCTTCCATTATGTATCTGCAGTCACTTATACTTACACTACGCAGTGTCTGTCAGAGTTGCTCAGAGTTGCACTGCAGAAAGCTACAACTACTAACTCAGCTACTGGTCCAACCTATGGACATCTCATGTCCTGACAACCCAAGTCAAACCAAATGCAGTTATTCCAAATATTGCTGCATGGCATGCATGGTCTCCACATACATCTATCCTCTCCTGAAATCCCTTGTTTGCCTACCATCTGGAGTTTGCTCGAAGCCCAAGATTGTGGTACCAGCCTACAGAATTGTCAGGGCAGCGGTACCAGCTATCTACAATATTTAAATCCAATGCTCCATCAAGGCTGGAAATGTTCCCTCTGTAGGCAACAGTTCCAGGTATAAAATGAGAGAAATCAAAATTCTGTGTTCAAATTTGGCCTTTGTTAAAGAACAAGCTTCACTTGAGCTTCAAGATACTTACAGGATACCTCCAAAAAAGGAGATCGAAACGCATCCTCTCTGAATGTAATTAGCCTTCAACTGCCAACCACATTCTAACAGCTATCAAAAGGCTGCTCTATTTTTGTTGAGGAACCATTCATGGAACAGCGTTATTGTGGAGTGATATTCTTAAGTACCACTTTACTCTACTTTGCTAAGAACTGCAAAGTAAAATGTAACAGCTCCTAGTCAACCCATATAGTCATAGTTAGTACTTCTTGTCATTAACACACACTGGTATTGTTTCCATCAAAGGGTTCAGCTGACACAAGACATCAGCGTTCCATTATGCAGCAATTTGGCCCCTTGGTGCATCATATATTCTTTGCTACAAACATTCCATTACTGTTGTGTCTGCCATCATTTTTCCAGTCCTGATCAGCAATGCGCTGCCCCCTTACTAAGGACACCAAATGCTGAACACATAAAAGCTTTTGCTCCAAACACATGTCATGTGCTCTTGCAACAGGACTTTATGCATGAATAAACTCAAAACCAAAGGCATGGTTTTCATGGAACATTACAGAGCTGATACATATTCTTAGGGCAGAATACTATTAAGTATCTTCATCAGACAATCTTCCTTCTTCCCTATGTTGTCCAGACTGCAAGTTGGGGAAAAGCAGTTAATAAATGAGAAACTGATTGCCTTTTTCTTTTGGGGGACGATTCACGAGTGAAAGAATGTAGTTAAGTAGAGGTACAAGCAATACACCCCCAAATCACCATCTTCTCCTCTGCTCAAACTCGTGAAACAAATGAAGACATGATAGGGTCACAGTTATCATATGTTATAGGTCACTGGAATGTCTCACAATATGCAGACTCTACCTGGAGTTTTAGCTACACAACCACATTGTGTTGTTCCATTAAAGATATGTACAGAATGCATGTAAACACACACACATACGTGTATGTATAACAGGTATCAAATGATGCCTAGTTAAGGATTAACAGGTTAGGACATGCAAATAATGCATTTCAGAGAATATACATGAACAGCTATGAGGATTTAAAAAGGTAGATACATTTAAGATAAAATATATACCCACAAACCGCAAGATAAATGAAGGCACAGAAAAACACACAAGTGCAGCAACTTCCGTCACATCTCAGGTAAATTCTGACACTTGACTTTGTGTCAAGAAACAGCCTAGCCTACGCATCCAAAAACCATTACTGTCATCGCTTAAATTAGAAATAACACGGCTTCAGGTCAAAACAGCGGTTTCCCTATGTTTTACCAGTGACTAAAATTAAATCCCTGGCTAACTGACAGGCTATTTACTTTGCAGTCTTTCGACGTGCGGTCTGCATTAGCAAATATTTTAAAATTCCATTTCTGGTGGCAAAATTTTATAGGAACAGAATTTCGAAACGCATAATTCTAGTGAAATATCTGCTTCATTCTACATAAAGAGGCCATAGACAAACGTAAATTAAAAATACAGCTAGCTAGCTGTCAGGCTAAATTGTAATAGCTGGACTCGAAAATCGATTTTTGTCGTAGTCCCTCTTCCATTTCGTCTTAATAACGCCGGTTAAAATGGAAGGACGGTACCAGCAGCACGCAACATACCTTCCTTTGTCCTTCATACAAAAGTACGGGTGATTAAAATGAGAATTTCGCAGTAGTCCTTTCGTCCCGTCTTCAGCACTACTGTAGATTCACATTCAATATTTACGCTGAGTCCAGGGTTACCAGACAGTGTCTGAGACTTCAAAAGAGACGCGTCATGAACAACCCAGGAACAGTAGCACCTTAATGTCACAAAATATCAAAATAAAAGCCAAAATTCTCGCTCATCCCTTTTACTTTTTCTACAGTTCATGATAAATGAGGCACAGAGTGCTAGGCACAACTGACTTTTACCGGCATACAACTTTACATTTAAAAAAGCACCATGTTTCGGCTTTCCTAAAACTATAATGCACAACACAGACAATATGACAGCACATATTCTTGAAGCCAGATCTGGCACCCACTTCTTTTGTCTCCACAACAGGAAGTTGCGCAATTAATACATATTGGCTGCACGCGTAAAACTCTTTTCGTCCGGCTTGTCGTTCTGCTGTCCGCGTCAGGATCTGCTTTCAAACCTGTACTTATAAGTGCTGCCCCTGGGTCCTTGCATACCCAGTTTACATGGTGGTTCTTCAAAGCTGATACTTAGACTAAAGTATTTCGCAACTGTGTGGTTCTGACGCGTAAAAATATCTGTAGCTTTACATATGTTTTAAACATATTACTTATCACTCAATTACACTGTAACATATAAAACATTCAATCATGCCTTGTCTTGTGTTTGTCAACGACAAGGGTTTGTGCCCGCCGACGGACTGGCATCGCGTCTAGGGCGTACCCCTACATTGTGCTCCATACTCCTGCCTTCGCCCTCGCCATGGCGCTGTATTGGATAAGGAGTTTGAAGATGAATGGAAGGCAGCTGAATTTAACTTAATTTTATTTCAAGGGGATATTTTTAGATTAAATCTACTATATGTAATATAGCACATATAATAAGTGTATCCCATCCAGCGTGTCTCCTTGTCTTACGTTGTGTTTGATAGAATCCAGGCTCCCGGCGACCCTGAAGTAGATGAGCTGGAAATGATAGGATGAATGATGAATATGTTTCATGCCATGGCCACATCTTTAGGACATTATTTCTAATAATGGCAACGTTTAAATTATTGACTGCTCATTAAAAAAAGAAAAATTCATAGTCAGTATTTTGTCTTACCAGATAGGACTTTATTGTCATTGTAGTTACACAACGAGGCTTTGGTAGCTCTGTACTACTTTGGTAGTGCTTCATCACTACCCCACTAAATACTTTCTATGTGTGTGTGTGTGTGTGTATATATATATACATATATATGTTATTTTCCGTTGTTATTTATACGATATGCAATTAGAATTGCTATTATTATCTATTGTGTCTGTATTTGTATAGCATCAGATTTAGATGATTTTATAGACAGAGAGAAAGACATGCATTTAGCTCATTTTACACTATATTTACTGGTATATTACTGGTAAATTATAAGATGATCAACTAAAATGGAACAAAATAAAATATATCCAAAACAAAAAATAACGAGAAGACAAATATTACGTCATATTTTAAAAACTCGATAAAAGGACCTAAATATTTTATTAATTTATAAAGAGAAGTTACACTAATAATAACATGCTTTAAAATAATTTCACCTTTGAATAGCGATGTCATAAATGTTACCGACAGATACTTAAATCTTTTCATATTCATCCACTAATATGTCAAAAGTGGAAATTTCTCAGAAAAACCTAGCACACACGCACCCCACGCCAGTAGGTGGTGGTAACAAATTCCAGGGTCGGTGGTCCCGCGAGTAGAAAGTTGGCGCTGAATGAAGAAGAAGAAGCAGAAGAAGAATTCCGCGGCGCGTCACGTGACCGCAGTCTTGTGACTGGCCCAAGAGCAGGAACAAAATTTCCAAGAGTTCACAAACAGTTTTAAGTGGATACTGCTGAGATCAAAAGGAAAGGGAAATAACGAGGCCTTAAGCGGAAGGGGCGTTATATTAAGAAAACTAAAATCAGAAGGTCTCTAAAAACTACCAACGTATAAATCGGCATTAATTGCTGATATATTAGGGCGACATGTATTGAACACAAAGGGTCTAATGTCAAATGTACCAGCGAGCAGAAAGTAGCGCTGAAGGGTCGGGGAGTGATACTTTCGTTATTTGAAGTTCTTGTTTTTTTTTTTTTATTCGAGCGAGAAAACGTATGTTAGATCGGTGCCGTCGTTTTGAAAGCGTGTAGGACGGAATCGAACTTGAAGGAGCAACACGTCGAATATGGACAGCAAGCCGTTACTGCAAGAGAGACCTCCTGCCTACAACGCGGTACCCGAGGCTTATGAATATGGACCACAGCATAACTACGGGGCCATTCCTGCGCCTGCCCAGCCGCAGCCGGGATTCCAGCAACCACCGCCGCCGTATCAGTATCCCGAGGGACCAGGTAAGCGACAGCTCGCCACCTGAACCCCATTTAACTTCCACCGGTATGCTTTGGACGATGGCTTTACCATTTATGTATCTAGTGGTTTGTGTTACGCCAGATTATCAGTACTGCTATGAGTGTGGAGTTGCCATTCTAAATTCTGCTGTAAATGTAAAACGTTAATATCCGCGTTTCAGATCTCTTTGTCCATGCAACAAACTCTTTAAAATCTTCATGTACATCTTAGACGTTTAGATTGAAGGCTGGCTTATTAGCATACTTTATGTACAAAGCGCATTATTTAGACTGAGTCAGTAGTCCAATTAGGAAAAAAAATATATATATTTATAAAGGTTATAGTCCATGTCAGAGTGATTTGTAATTTGATGGTCTGACACAGGACTGTTCTATTTGCGACTGGTGCTCAGGATGACATATACAGCTTTATAAACATATAAAATGTATTTTGCAGAATCTGAAAGGACGTATTAGTAATTAAAGCATTTATTAAAAATGTGAAAAATGTAACGAATATTTAAAATGAGTTTGTTTTTCCATAAAAGTGTTTTTCTGCTTTTCATTTTAGACACAAGTTTTTGATATTGTGTATTAGTCAACAAACCAAATTTGTTTTTGTTTAGAATTTGTTTACAATGTTGTTTGTGGGAACATATAACTGGTGCGGATATGCAACTAGTGATGTCTAATAGTAGTTTTACTAAAGGACAAAGGTAAAAATACTTTTCTTTTTCACACAGGATACACACAGGCCTCCGTGCAGGCGCCCCCTGTTGCCCAACAGCCAAACTACACAGGGACATACACCATCATCCAGCCCTCTGTTGTAGTGGTGGGAGGCTGCCCAGCCTGCAGGTGAGCTGTGCACTTCTGCCTTCACTCACCCCGTTTCGCAATATACTGAACAGCACGGAGTTACACGTAAACCAGCATATTTGCAGGGAATGTGCATAATTCAGCTGTGTTATCTAAAGCAGTTCCTCATTCCGTGTGACCGTGTGGTCAAGCGGTCTACCTCACATGGTCTGTGAGAGTAACTTCTCAATAGTGGAATCAACCATTGCATACAATGACATGTGATACGTGACTGCTTAATGTATTTCTTCCATGTGGAATTTAAACTGAAATCAGTTGTGAGCTTTATTCTTTTACACAGGTTCATTTCAAGTTTCCTTGTCATTTTAAAATGAACATAAGGTTTCGTTTTAAAGAAAATACATTTTTAATAGTTCTTCACCAGCACGTGCTTGAAATAGATTGATATTGGTTGTCTTTAATATTGTTTTTTTCAATGTAGAATACAATTTTATCCTTCTATAACCTGTAATAATCCTGCCTTCATCGTTAATTTAACCCAGCTGGGTAATCAGAGGAAGTAGTGGCGGGTAACGCGAGTGTCATGGCTAATGCAGTATATCCATCACCTTCCTGCACTAGAGTTGGTGTTCTAGAGGACGACTTCACCTGTCTGGGGATCCTCTGTGCCATTGTCTTCTTTCCCATTGGGATCTTCTTCTGCCTTGCACTGCGCCAAAGAAGGTGTCCCAACTGTGGAGCCACCTTCTGATAGGGCAAAATGAGCTAGCCGCTGGCCAAGGAAGCACAGCTTCGAAGGAAATTCCTTTACTGTTCTTTTGACCTTTTTTTTTTTTTAAATTCCATTTGCCATGCACCGCCTCCATCAGGCTTATGTTTATAAAATTAACTTGTGGCAGCCAAACCCAGATATGCATGTGAAAACGTGTAGGCCACCCCATTCCTGTTCACATGCATGGAAAGGAGGAAAGCAAGTCATTTTGTCATCTTGCAATTCTGTACTTTGCTGTTCATCCATTAGCTGGTGCCTTTGAAATAAACGTTTTCCTTTTGTTTTTAGTAATGCAGGAAGTTCAACAGGGAATGTGCCATCTAAATGCTTGAATACCCCTCCCACAATTTGATCCATCCTATCCCACAAACAAGCAAACTAATATGCTTCCTTTTTTTCCACAAAACAGATGGTCTGTTTTCTAGTATTTCGTGGTTATCAATATCATTCCATTTGAGCTTTGCTTGAAATATCACAAGGGCATAATTCCCTATATTTTTTCAGCGTCTAAGCAATCATATTAGGAAGTGCTTTCGCACCTAATTTCATCATAAATAGGCACCTGTAGCCAATAAATCATCCTTTGAATGACGCAATGGAAACGCTCTTTGGAGGAAATCATTCAGTAGGAATTAATGGTATAATAGAAACTAGATGAATATTCTACAGTTGTCATTGTATGCTCCATGTTTTTCTAGCACATCAATGGTGATGTCTTGGTGAGCATTTAACTATTAGCATTGACCTTAGGAATCACTTTTGGACCTTGGTCATTTAAACTGCGACACTGTGAATGAGTTCAGGGAAATGTATGAAGGTATGTTAGATGGAAAAAAAAACTGAAGAAAAACTGGACTGATTCAAGTATCAAGTTCAAGATATCCACTTTCTTCTAATGAAAGACAATCAAGTCTGTTCCGCTGTGTTGCATTCATATACTATGTCAAGGTGTAATTATTTTACAGGCATTGTACCTTGAAGTACACTAAACTTTCTCCTATGATTTATTGTAACTTTTTATAAGAATTGTAAATAAAATTATGAGCATGTGGTTGGTCTGGATTGAACTCTTGGTTTGATTTTCTCAAGTTATGGAGTATAACAGGTTAAACAAATCTTCTTTTATTCCGGTAAATTAAAAAAATAATTACACAACATCTTATGAGTAGATTTCTTTTGGCAGGTAACAAAACACCCAACACTGGGCCTCGAAATGATCAATCCATATAATTAAAATATGAATTTCTTTAAGGTTTCTAATTGTATGTCAAGAAAATGGATGATAGCTTTAGACCTGGATACCTATGGGATCAAAAATAAAAAATGCAAATTTTAGCCAGACAAAGTATGGGGGCATCAGAAAACATGCGACTTTGTGCACACACAACAAATGGAAAATTTTTTACTGAAACACGCGGAGGTTGCATATGTGCAGAAACATTCAGATTACCAGTAAATTAATAAAAATGATGCAATTTCTACAGAACTAAAAATGCATAAGGCATCTATTTCTCCCCACACTGTCAAATTGATGTTTTAATGATTAGTGTGTGCACTTTTAATCCAAAAACAAGCTACTTGTAAGCTTGCAAGCTACTTATTTATGAAATTGCCTACACTACATTTACCCCATGAAGCATTTTTATATGTAACAAAAATTGATAAGCCTTGTATTCCGGTTTTATATATATATATATATGTGCCAGGATATTGTAACTATGGTGGAACGAAAAACTACAAACAATACATATATGAATAAGTAATGCAAAAAGATCATTCCATATCCCATACAGAACATTCAACATCCTATGGCAAATTAAAAACCTTTACCAGGAAATTTTCACCAAAAAGTCAGTTTCTCCATTTAAAACATACATCTCTCTTCAAAGAAAAAAAAGCTATTTGATTTAACACTTTCTAATGCATTTGTCCATGTAAGGCAATTCTTGTGTACAGTCATTTGTAACAAAATTTAAAATATAGCAGTGAATTACATTGAAAGTATAAATAAACTGTCTCTGCATCTCAATGTGAGTGTGAGCAGCAGCAGTTTCACAACACTTTTGACATAAATGGGCTTCTGCAGCAGAGATTCTCCACGGCGGCCCATTTCGTTCTCGGTTCAGCTAAGCCCTCATCTCACCTCGACCTCCTGCAGGTTACAGCACACTTGAGAGAGAGAGAGGAAAAAAAGTTGCAGATGCTTTGATAGGGATGAGGAGGTGCTGGTTAGCTGAAGAGCACGAGGTGGAGCTTACAGCCCCTCTCTCGCTCTCTCTCTCTCTCTCTCTCTCACACACACACACACACACACACACACACACACGGACGGACGGACGGACGCACACACAGACAGACGGACGGACGGACACAGGCAGACGGACGGACGGACACAGGCAGACGGACGGACACAGGCAGACGGACGGACACAGGCAGACGGACGGACACACACACACGAAATGCATGGGGTCTCTCCCCATTAGATGACTGGTGCTGATCTGTCATTTGTCACCGTGGGTCTCAGCTTAACAGTGGCAAAAGGATTCCCTCCGCTGTGAAGGGAAGCAAAACCTGTTAAGAGTTTGTTACTTTTTTTTACTGGTAACATCCAGAGGATGCAGATGAAGTGATGAGCCCATTTGAGCGAAATACTCACCTGAGGAAGGGAGGCTTTGAAATACCGTTATATTCAGACATCTGTGAATGAAAATGGGAAGAATTCATGTAGGAAACCAGGAATGAAAAACCTGACTGGGAATGTTAGTAACTATTTAAATCCACATTAACTTCAGTTTAAGGTTATAAGCTTCATTATCATCTACTGTCATGAATACAAAGTAATAATGGCTTACAAATGTGATTTCACTTAAAACTATGTAATTTACTTGGAATTACAATGGAATTCATCATATCATCATGAAAAACTGCAGGCGTTTTGACTGCCAAGAGTGAATCATCCTGCCTAAAACAGTTTAATATTGTGAAGAAAAATCTAACCCTTCTTTGTCTAGGTCTCAACCACCTGTCAAATTCAGTCATAATTGCTAAGAAATGCCACTAGAGGGCAGATTGGGACAGGAAAGAGCAACAGCAACAGAACTCAAAGCAGCTGTCCAAGCTTGTATCAGCCTCCAGGGCAAAGTCACCTCTCTCGAGTCACATGGGCACGTGGCGAATCTGTTCTTCCACCAACAGCAGCATATTTCTGCCAAAACCCTTAGGCAGCAATTATAGCCAAAGGACATTTAATCAGTGGAAGAGGCTGTCTCAAGAGGCCAACGGTTTCACTCTGAAATCAGCTGACTCAATAGAGGCTCTAATTGCCCACACCGACCCATAAGAACTCCTCATACCCCTTTCATTTTTCTGTCCTGGTGTAGGTGCAAAACCCAGCCAGGAACAACTCAACATCCCCCTCAATATTCTACAGATGTCTACAGCCCTGGAAATGCTGATATCTAACTAAACGTAAAGTCTAATCAATTGAACATCCATGTCTCCCTAAACATATTTCTAAAATTCCAGGTTAATTTAAGCAGCACTATATTCTTAATATCAGTACATGAGTAGATTCCTCCTAGAAACAAATATGCTCACAACTACCCTGTGTTTAGTGAAAACTTGTCTCTCACTGGTTTTTTACAAGCCAGCTTGTGTTACCAGAACTCAATATCATGAATAGAGCTGAAGCTGCTCCCTAAATGACCCCTATTTACCCCACCCGCAGCCGTTCGCAGGAGGAGGGAGCCCGGCGGTTTCAGGTTCATCCTCGTGGTGAAATTCTATCGGAAGTGGGAGTCTGACCCCGGATGTGCAGCGCTAGCCTCTGCCTCCTGCTCTGACGCTACGCCCCAGGATCCCAGGAAAAAAAAAAAAAACAACAGGGCCTTTAATATTTCATACCGCTAAAAAGGGAGGCCGAGCCAAGTAGGGAAGCACTATGCAGACACCCTGAGCGGTCAAACAAGAGCCACAAATCACAACCACAGTTAGTGGCAAAGAGCCAGCACTGGATCAGAGGTGTTCCCATTGTCATGCACCACACACAGATAATTAAGGTGAAAGGGATCCTCAGATACCAAATATTACATCAATGGCGACTTGGCACTAGCTTCATAGATATAAATAATCTATTGTAACATCTTTCCAGGAATTTGACTTTCTGCCTGGACTGGATTGATGGATGCATGGGTACAAGCAGTCACACCATTTGCCCATCACTATGATTGTAAAGTGTTTACCACATGAATATTTAAAGAAAACAGCATCCCAACTGAGGGCAACTGTGGAGCCATGACAGGGATTCTCTTACACTGAGAATATTAATAAGAAACTAAACTGCATTTTTTTTAACTGGCGTCAATGCATCGATTTTTTGCAATTTGAGCGTGCAGTCATTTTGCTGAAGTCTAGTTTTTATTAATAATTTCCTCGGTATTTCATGCACTGTGAAAGCAAATAAAATTGTTAAAAATAAGATCTTGCATAACCTCTGGGCAAAGTTTGTACTGCCACATTGCTGTAGTTGATAAGTGTAGGTGTAGATAGATAGAACATATGATGCTCAGTATAGTCCTACACACTGGCTATTATAATGCTTTACATAATGGATATTAACATTGTTTAAATACAACAGACTTTAGAAATGTCTCTTTTACATTGAACACATCTCTTTGCTCATTTATTGGTTTGTTGCAGGGTTCATTTTTTCCCTACATGGCCAAATGCACGAACATTAATTTCCATGGTCTGACAAGCCCTTGTTCGTGAGCGTGGTGAAATAAAGAGTGAACAGACAGTAGACGAGTGAATGGTTGACTGTCTGCATCACACTTTCAGCCAGGTAGGTCTCCAAGGATCCAAGGTAACCACTGATGGTAATACAAACACCTCTCATCAATGTTTCCTTACCAAGAAACCTCTAAAACTCAACTCTGACCACAGCTTAGAGTCACTAACGTGCATGCCTGCTGCAGAGGGCTACCCTTTGCCAATCTCATTACCACAGAGAGTGGTTACAGGAAGAGCCGTGGGCCACATGCTAACCGTGTTCTCCGGCGAAGGCGTAGACATGGAGCTCTTTGTGGGGGAGTCGCTATAGTCTGGTGGGGGGAGCTCCATCGTCCCTGGCTCTTTCTCTGCAAAGTTGGCCAGGTTCTGGGTAGGCGCTGGTACCTCTGTGCTGGGGCTGGAAACAACAGCCAGAATAGTGGGACAACATCCCCAGCAGCTTCATTAAGTATGTTTTTTTTTCTGGCAAACCTCATGTAAGGTACTATCTGGAGAAACAAGTTCTCCAATATTCCACAGAGCACACAGTGCTCAATGCACACCATTTAACCTTCATACCATAAATGAAAGTTCATATCAGCATCTGCAAAAGTCTGACATTTGTAAATGTCTGTTCCCCAAGCTGCCTGAGGAATATACACACACAGGAAAAACTTCTAATACAATGGAAAAATGGACACTAAGGTGTACACAACGGGTTAGCAGAAACATTTTCCTACATCAGATGTACTAAAATGCAGAAATATTTATGACATATTATAAATATGTATATTATACTCTGGGACGTTACATTTTGTAGGAAGCAAATTTCTCCAAGCCAGAAGAAAAATACTAAGAGCCGAAATATAGAAATTAATGTCATGAGCATATTATCTAACAATACTGAGAAGTGAAGGTGCTGAAATAAGAAGCATGTGTGTGGATTTCACCTGTTTTTGACCACTGGCTCTGTGTAGGGGCGACAGTAGGATGACGGAAACCAGCCACGCCTGGAGAAGACAGCGACACGGAGAAGCATTACAGTGGCCACAAACATTTAGAAGGGAAAGAGCGCCAAGCTGGGATTTCAGTACAGGATCATCTGAAATCATTTCTAATATAGTCTGCACAATATTTATGTAAAATGCTTTATTAAACGCAGTATGTGTGAATAAAGCACATAATTAAAACTGGATATTGAAAGAGTGTTGGCTGCCCAGGGGGTATTGGGGGGGTGGAGGATTGAGAAATCGTGCACCTTTAATTAAAAGCGCTCAGCGCCCCCTGTCAAGCAGTGAGGCACGTTATGTCTGGCATGCTCTTTCAAAGCTTTCTGCAGAGTTGCATGGAACTGCAGCTGGTTACTGTACCAGCATTGTTTACTAAATGATGTGGTAGTTTTCATTTGAGCAAAACTCCTCAGGTTCACAAAACAGTGTTTCTCTTAAGTTTTGAAGCAGTTAAGTATTAGTCCGGGTTATGATATGCTACCAAAAATGTCAAAGGTGAGCTCTTTGAAGGAAATGTGACGTAATGGACATATATGAGCGTCCTGCTATGATATGTACTCCTCGATGCACATAAAAGCATCAATGCAAAGCACTTCTAAATGATCACTTTCAACCATTCAAATGATCATTCCCCAATTAAGCAAAGAGGTCAATTACATAGGGGACTTCCTACCTTCTTAATGAAAATTATTAAAATGACCATTCTAGCAGTTTTCAAAAAAATAAAACATGGAGCAAAGTCTTATCTGGTAGCTCAGATACAACTTTACAGACCCAGATGCTGTTTACTTTCTGTTTGAAACCAGCTCTCAATATTTCAGTTGGTAAAAGCCTAATTAATGGAATATTACACTCTGTCAGGGGAAAACGCAACGACCCTTCTGGTAAGTTCAGCACACTGCAGCCACAGTTTGCAGCAACACACACCGGCCGCTGCCACTCACGTTGCTCGGCAACTATTGTCCAGTTGCTGCTTTTCAAGACAAAAGAATCCAGTGCCAGAGAAATCGGTCTGTGAATTTAGACCATTTCAATAAGGTTCTTCTGGGAATTGCACAAGCAGTGTGTGGTTCTGTGGGTTAGGACTGTGTGCCTGTGATTGGAAGGTGAGAGCTTAAAAATCCTGTGGCTGACAGAGTGATTTCACCACTGACCGCGACAAAGACCCCTATCCCCAATTGCTCCATGAACAGTCTGACCCTGCTCGCTGATCCTTACGCATACATTGCTTTGGCCAAAAGCAGCTGCTAAATGAAACGTAATATTATTATAAAACCTGTGTATGCCAGCAAACCCAAATTGACGCCATCTGATAAAGGTTACTTGAATAGGTGATGTAAATATTTCCTTCAGCAAGGAAATCGATGCAGTAATAAGTGCCACAAGGGCTAATAACTTTAGCGTGACTTTACAGTTTCCCTCTTGTATGTTGATTCAGCCGCAGAGGACACTCTGTGCCTATTTAATAATTAACATTCAAGTCAGCTTTCCACTACATCTGTGACCATAGCCGCCTATGACCTCTGATCTCATCTCCATGGAATAAGAGGAAAAACTTATTTCGATGAAAAGGTTAGAAGAACTATAGATTATTTAAACTGGAACCAGACTTAAAATAGCAAATAACGTAAAACTATGATGGGTACTTTGGGCACTTTGTAATTGTATACGAATATGATAAGCTATTGCGAATGAATGGGCCACCCATACGAAGTCACATTTGAGGTAGTTCACCACCTTAATTTACAGGCAGGGTTTAGCAACCTATAGTCAAACAGGACCTTAATTACAGATTAGGTTGCAGAGACACTGGCACATGCATTGCTCCTTTATGCCGTGCTGGTTCAGAGCGAGTTCCCATTTGTAAATGTCAGCCCCCCATTCCACTCAGTAAGGCAGCTAGGTGCCACTTCCCTATGTCACTCAGCATTTCCACCGGGACACACTGCAAGTGTGGTAGTGCAAGCGAGTTCAGGTCTTACGTCGAACCTTCGCTTTTTACATGCGTTTAGGATTAAACATCCTACAGAGGATACTGGCATTGCACAGCCTGCAGCACACATCATGGAACATTTCTGGTAGAGCCTTGAAGATGAGGCCAGTCTATGGGGTCTAATTAGAAAAAGCCAGGCTTAAATGTATGTGTAATTCCAGCCTAGTGAGGTTACATCCCTGGATAAAGTGCCGCTTGGTCTCCGTCAATGCGGGACCTTTTCACAAATTCCACCAAAATGCTGCCCTCTAGAGACGAGGCAGAAATAGTGTACTTGTTCCCCTAGGTGGAGCATTTTCCTCCATAACAGGACACTGTAGGGAGGCGGAGGGGGGAGGGTGTGCTTGTTTATAGCCATTGAGTCAGCGGCCTATGTAGGACTTACCGCCCGGACTTCTCCAGCTCTCCATAAAGCCAGCCGTCCTTCTCCTCTGGGACAAGGAGCGTTATGACATCACCCTCATCGAAGCTGAGCAGCGTCTCATTGTTGCCAGCCGTGTGGGGGAAGATGGTTCGCACCTTGGGCTTCTGCACCACGACTGTGCCCATAGACACAGAACGGGGCAGCGTGCCTTCCTCGTTATTATCTGCCAGGCAGAAAGCGCCCACTACAGGTCATCAAGTGATATAATCAGTATTGAGCTGCAAGGGTACATTCTGTTATATTCTGTAACGCTGGAACAGTGAGACATACGAGTTAATAACAGGACTGAGAGCATTAACTGTTTAAAAAATTCCATCCATTTCCCAGAACTGCGAATTAGTTATACGTGTGGCAGTGTTCCACAGCAGTGTTTCCCAATCCGGTCCTTGGGAACCCACAGCCGGTCCATGTTTTTGCTCCCCTCCCAGCTCCCTGTCAGACATTCCACATTTTTGCTCCTTCCTAACTCCTGGAGACGTGGACTGTCTGTCGGTCCCCAAGGACTGGACTGGGGAACACTGCTAGTAAAGGGTCACAGTGAGTCTGGAGTTTATCCCAAGAAACAGGGCAGGAGGCGGGGACACCCTCGATGGGAAGCCGGAATCCTAGGACACAAACTCACACTATTCACATATACAGAGCCAGGTAAGTAATCTGCAAATGTAGTGACAGTGATGTATCCTGTTCAACTTACAAAACATAAATGTAAATTTTGCTCATAGCATCTCAACCGTAACCAAAAAAAGGGCCTGAGTGCCAGAACGGACCGGAGATGCGCTCTGCTGTGACGGGGGCCTTGGGCTCATCCTGGTAGAACATGTTAGCCAACGGGCTAGTTTGGGCCTTCAGCGGTGGGGCTGGAGGTGGAATCAGGGTGTCCGTGTTGTTCTGAAGGGGGGAAAAGCTGACACCGTCATGACAACACTCTGGAGACGCAGATGATTGTATTTTTAGTGCATTGGGCCTGCATTACATATAACTTCCAAGTATGTCCTTTACTGGAATGAACGGACATGCCTGAACTGGCTGGATGAGAACCCAGAGAACACATCAATGATGCCTGATATACCAGAATCAGAACTGACTCTTTGCTTATTACAATGATCATTTAACAACACTGTAATCATCACCAACATCATCACTACCACTGGCTGCAACATGTAGTGATACAATCCCTTGTGTAAATAGCTGGACTGACCATGGTGTAGCGGTCCACCATTGGGGATGGCTGGGGTGTGACGGACACGGGGGTGCGAAGACCTTCAATCATTGACATCACACTGTCTGGGACCTTGGTGGCATCTCCACATTTGTCCTGCCAACTGGGCAGCTTTGCGGAGAGCATCTCCTTAGCCTACAATGGGGGGGGTCCAATCACATTTAATCAAAGACAGGTCTTGGGCAAACCTTCACGCAGTGTCATTTCCAGACCTAATTTACCGGAATTGATATTCGAAACAGACAGCACAACAGTAACTGTTTTGTCCCGTCCAGATTGCCAGACATGACACTCATATAGGTCTTATAGCAGTTTACAACTGATATGAATTTTACAGCTAAATGCACGAGCTGCAAATTACTCAACAAGCAGAGATATTCAACTTTAAAAGCACTGTACTTAAATAGGATCAAATCATGTCAATCGACTCAACTACAAAACACATTAGCTGCAGCGCATTTTCAAGTGACTTAACACCAAGTGACTGATGAAAACCATCTCCCGTAAGGCTAACTGCAGAAAACTGTGGGAAAACATATTTATGGGTCAGGCAGAAAAACAAAATATAAAAATCCAACAGAAGAGTTTGCTGATAAGCTCCGGATTTCTGCGTGTCACCTTGTCGTGGAAGGTGGACATGTGGTAGGAGAAGTTACAGTGCTTGTCAACCAGGAAGCAGAACCTCCTCTTCTCCTCCAGCAGGGCTTCCCGGCAGCCGTCTGCCACAAACTTCTGCATGTCCATCTGACGGATGGTGATCACCTCCAGGCACTGTGGGGAGCGGTCAGACAGCATTGCCTTGTGAGCTTTACAACTACAGACGACTACTGTAGCATAACAATATAAGTTACTGACACCCGGAGCGAGTTCCTGTAGAACTGCCTCAGGTTAGAGACGTCACAATGCCTGTGTGTAGATGTGGCGCAATTATACAGGTTTTTCCAAATTCTGTTCCAGATCTGATCTTACCAACAAAGTGCACCTTTGCTGTTGGTGGCACAATAAGACTATCATGCACACACCCTCTTTTCAGAGTTCCTGAGTCTTGGGGTGCGGACATGGGTTTCTGGGCATAGCAGAAGGCCATTTTATACGTTTTTTTTTTAGCGTACTGTCGATCCCCGGCTTAATCACAACTTTTTGGAAAGTCTGTTAGTAACCAAACTCAGATAAGCACACGCATACAAACACACACACGCCTGCACATAAGTGCAACACTGACACCCAGCAGACAGTGACTTAAGAACAAAACAGCATAAAATAAAGTGCTGGGCAGTCTCTACCACTTATTTGTTCCTCTGTTGGGTTGTCATGGTGATTATAAAAGGCTTTTCACCCATGACGTTTCAGGTTCCCTGTGCTGAGACAGCCCCCTGTAGTGCCCAGCCTGCTGCCCTATTGCTGTACGATCTCTGTCGCTGTACCTGTGGCCTACTAGTAGGCCACCATTTAACGGAGAGACGATGGTTTTTCAGTGCTATATTAAAAAAAATTCAACAAAGCAAGGCCCCCCAAACAACATATTACAGATCAATCATGTACTTTCTTAGGAACACAGGTTGTATATAAACAATGTAAAATGATTAACGATACAGTGAGGGAAGACTAGCTGGTCAACCTGCATTGTTTCAGCTTTTTATCAGCTTCTCCACTAAAGCACCACCCTATTGGATTGGATCCGCTTTCAGGAGAGCTGTGTTCCTTTTTAAATACCGCCCTCTACAGCCACCCTCACACTGGCTTTAATGAGCTTCCGTTTTAAATGTAAAGGAAACCCAGGGCTGTATCTTAAAGGGCAGGGCTGATCCTCAGATGACTCATGGACCATATATGCAAAACAATGTATTATACATTATGTACATTAAACACACACACACACAAACAGATTAGGTATCAATATATCATTGTGGGGACCCTCTATTCATTTCTATGGGCATAACCCTAATCCAAAATATGACAACACCTACACAGCCATAAGCTTATCCATAAGTAACCAAACAAAATACAAGACCTTTGGCATTTTTAGTTTTTTGACTGCATTCATAGATTTTTATAAAATTGAGTTTCCCCCATCTGGGGACCAAAAACATGTCCCCATAAGGCCAAAATAATAGGTTTTTAATCACACTGTGGTACCCACAAATGTAATATATACATGCCAGCCACCTTCTCACACACACACACACAGACACACACACACAGACACACACAGACAGTAGTGATTCATCTTATTTTCACCATTTTGACAATAACCAACAATCTTTTTTTGGTTTTTTTGAATAATCAAAACATGGCATAAGGACCAACACTGAAAGAGGACACATATGGTACAGATGCAGCACAGCAATGCCAAACAGACATTAGTAGCAGAAAAATGCCAAGTTCCCTTACTTGCACACACATGCAAATACTAAATATATCTATGTTCACACAGCCAGAGAAAGTTCCAAGATGTATTCCTGTTTCTCAGCATCAGGTTGGCCTTTGGAACTATCAGATCAATATAATGACTTGCATGTCGGGGCAGGTCTAGGGGCATGACATCATCTAGCTATTCATTACCTGCATGGACAAATACGCTTCTCCCTCCTTTGAACGTTCCATTGCCTACCACATTGAAACATGCCTTTCCTAACCAACCCAAAGGTAACTTATCTCCAAGCAGAAGCGGCCAATGTGAGGGCTGCTAGGCATAGAATTATTCTTCAATTAGTAATGTATTCACACCAGAAGCAGCAGACATGTATCCCGAATGAGAGCATCAAACAGCGCTTTAAATTCAGACACTACAGCTCCTGGAGCCTGTAGACACCCATCCCTGCTTTTGAGGCTCACCCCAAACTTAAACAGCAGCAAAGTAAAAACATGGCTGATCGTCAATGCTTTTAAATGCATGAACAACACCCAGTTATGTAACATGACAGATCCAGTCCAACATTTGATCTTGTGGAGATGGTTCTTTCAGCAAAAGCAGCAGTGCCTTCCACGGTTAAGCTGCTGGCATGTTCCACACGTCATCTTCCCCTCTAAGGTGCACAGCAGTGGGCCTTAGCACGGCTTAACGTCTAATAGGTTTGATCCACGATGCCCTGCCTCAATGGCAACAGCAGTTAATTATTTAAATTAAAAAAAACAGTACCGAGTGATACATCCATACAGCACAAATGTAGTGGATATTCCTTTAAGCGGAGTTGTTGTTCATCATGACTAGCTTTTCCACAGTAATACAACTATTTTACTTTGGCCATGTTAGGAGAATCCTGGTACACTGTAAAAAACCATAATGCATGGAAAATGGAATGTTAAGAGGAAGGGGACTAACAGCAACCAATCATTAACAATGAAGGTGTCGCTGAGAAACCTGAAGGCCAGGGGAGCAGACAGAACGTTCTGGGGGAGTGCCGTCTAGCTTACTGCCAAGACTCAACATCAGCTTAACAGGTCCTGAACGGTAATAATAGAGTAGGAAGGCGCTCTCTCACTCACCTCATTTTCTTTGGTCTCGTACTTTGATGCATTCTTTCCTTGGCTTTTCCTCCGCAGTTTCTTCAGGTCCGACTGTGACCTCTCCAGAGAATCCTGTTTCACTTTGTGTTCTGTCTGGTACCTCTTGAACGTCGCCTGCAGGAGAAAAGTTATTTTGGAGGCAAGAAATGGGGCTCAGGTACATATGTAAATAAACGCATCTATACAGTGGCACAGACTTTTCAAAAGGGGAACATAACAGACAGTAACGTTACTTACATTCATGTATTTCACATCCAGCTCTGTTTTCCGTTCCAACTCGGTGATGATCTCCTTGTGGAACCGTTTGAACTGAAAATGGTGAACATGTAAGTTTTCATTTTGAAAAGACAGCTTATGATGCCCATAAGGTAGGGAGTCCCCGATAAAATACTGAGGGAATACTGCCCCGACTTAATGGCAAGAACTAGTTTTAAAGAATGATTAACAAAAGCATCATGGACAGGCTTTTCTCAGAGCTAGGCCGAGGCTGTGACTCTCCAAGTATGGTGATCACATTTCTCAAAATACTGCCTTCATGAAGATTATCATACACATTCATAATAATTAATCTCACTCTGATAAATGCCAAAGCAAACATTCACAATGTAGAAGCCTTTTAGGCATTAGTTTCTGACACAAATTGATTGTTTGCAAGTTGCAAAAGGAGCACAATGCAAAAAAAATAATAATAATTGCACTCTGGAGTTTGGTGAAAACATGTGCTGGATAAACATATAATGTGTTCTTGGATAACAGAACCTTTTACAATGGAGTTCTCTCCATCGTTCAGATTAGCCTTTCGATTACCACTGCTGACTAAACCCTGGTGTATCGCAGCAGCTGTACTGACACCTTTATACACAGGAAAAGCCCACATGAAAATAAAGTCCAAGAGGGCAGAACACTTAAAGTGGGGGGTGGGGCAGTCAGACCTTCCTTGAATAGAAATTAAGCCTGACTTTTGTGTACTGACTTGTTTATAGCAAGAACCAGAGTCTGGACTGGTATGTCACCGATAGGAAGATTTGAATAGCAATAACTGTGATAATGACCTCTAGGACCAGTGAATAGACCTCAAAGTATCTGAGACAGTATTCCACAGATTGACCGACGTATCGGTTGGCTGATCAAAACGACTCGTATTAAGGTTCCACGGATTTTATCCGCATCGGCGGAACCCCTTGTTATAAAGCACCAATAATATCTCTTTAAAATTTATGATGCAAAAAGGAGCTGTTTCACTGGAGAAAATGCGGAGATGCTATACTTCCTGCATTATAACTCACCACTCTTAGCCTGAGACCATTAGTTCGTTTGGCTAAAGAGTTGTTAGTGATCATCTGGGAATAGAAATAATATGTCATACAAAAACTATAAGACCCAAGGGATTTTTTCTTCCTATGTGAACACAATTTATACATATGCTTTTGTAGCAGAAGAGGCAATTCACTTCAAAGTTGCACTTTTTGAAAAGCTCATGTCATTTATTATAAGACTATTTGTTTTATATTTAAGACTGAGTTTGACAAACTGATGATAATCAGCAATAAAAGCAAAGTAGCTAAAATTATCAGTGCGGAGTTAATTTTTGAGCACACAAAATCATATCTGGGGATATTTTTAGCTACTTAAAATCTGCAGGAGTCAAAATTTTCCACCACAGTGTACGGGTGTGCACGGCAACAATAAACAATTCTCTTTACTGAATTGTAAACACAGACACTTTACGGAATAGGTTTATGGGATGTCACGCATGTATGCTGCACACATTAGATGTTTACGCGCATACCTCCTGCTGCTCTACCCTGGCAGAGAGCTCTAAGCAGCATGAGCACGCGTAATGGTCGTACCGCAGCGTGCATGCGCAGACGTGCTCGGCGAGAGCACTGCACTGTCGAAATCCCCGCAGGGCGACCGCTAAGGGCCTGCCCGGGCACTCCCCCGCGTTCTTGGCAGGAAAAATAGCCGTCACGCTTCCCGTGAGACACAAGCAGGCAGGATGTGAACCTTAAATCAACACTACTACCCTTAATGAAATTGCACAGGAGTGAATCAGGCACCACTTGTCAGCTGACTGCTTGGCTTGGGCTGCCAGACTGGAGGGGAGAGGTGTTTGTTTGTTTGTTTTAAAATGGGAATGACCATCATCATGGGGAACTCAGGATCCTGCAGCAACGAGACGGAAAAGTCGGGACACTTACATTGTCCTCCAGCTCAAGGTGGATCTTCTTGTGAACCTCGGAAACCTCCATGAGCACCACACCTGATGGGACAGGAGATGATGTGGAGTCATTCCAGGATGTGGCTGAAGGGCACGAGTCACTCCAGGTGTGACCTGGCGTCATGCATTAGCAGCCGCGGGTTGTGGAGGTTCTCGCATCCCAGCCCGCACACACAGGGAAACACATTCGCCTGCAGAAATGCCACCAGCTGAATGCGGCGCCGTCATCGGCCACCTGCACTCTGCCGTCAGTCACGGTTTCGACGGGTGTAATTTGGGCCCAGGCCGCACAGAGGCTGACCTTTTCGCTGACCTTTTCCCCTTATGTAGCATATTCTTCTGAAGAAACAGTACCTTTCCAGTTCATTGCAGAGCCTCCTGTGGACTGTTTGCGACTCGTCAAGGCACATTTCAGCATTATGATAAAGAAAGGCAGTGATTAAGAAGAGCCTGGCCAAAAAGAAGCCAAGTGAAGTCCTTACCAGCTATAACATACAATTTGTATTATTGAGCTTGTATGTGGAAAAAACCCCATCAAGTCTGAGGAACCAACTACTAACCAGGGTTAATTTAAGGGTTACATTTTTTCCCACTAATATGTATACACAGCAACCAGTGTGTAGTTTTACCTCCATTTTGCCTCCATAACCAGCTGAAGTGCATGTTGATTTTGATGAAATCACATTTCAATCTTGCTTAATGTTTCCGCAAAGCCATTATGATAAGCAAAGGTAGGTTGAAAAATACGAAAACAGGAGAGTGGCATTTTCACATCTCCATTAGCACAGGTACGAGAGCAAGTATCAAAGCTACCGAGTACATCTTTGAAGGTAAATGACAGTGCTAATGCATGATACACTACATTTTTTTCCCCTGGGGTGAAGAATACATACATTTCACTTAAGGTAAAGTCAGAAAAAAATATACATTTATAATGTGACACTGGCAATAAAAAGCTTAACAGCCATTGGAAACCGCATACTTCAAATGTGTCTGTGTGAAATGTGTATATATTAAAAACCGGCAATCTCAACATCATTTCCAGCAATTCCCAATGATAACTGCAAACACTCGGGCCAAGCACAGTAAACAAGGTAAAGCTTGACATATCAACAGCGATAAACATCTGCCGTTATGAACCTAACAGGTAGGATTAGTATACTAGCAACACCAGAGGCGGGTCAGATTGGGCCGGGCCAGGCCGGCTGATGCGACGTATATTCATAGCTTCCCCTTGCTTGGTACTATGGAGGGTAGATATTTATGATAATCATATTAAACTCTTCAGTCTTTTTGGTGTTACTGGCTTATATGAGCATTGCATGAACCAAAACCTTTACCCAAGAACTATCAAAGATTTGAAGGACGTTTCAGTCTACATCCCTCTTCCCATTAAGACCATGGAGTCAGCAGAAGGCACGTCAAACTCAACATTCACTGCTCTTTTGTGTGGCGAAGAACAGACTGCTTTTCGGCAGAGGCGAACAGAAGCAGTAAGTACATGCATGTGAAGGCCGCTCTCCAGGGCTGGCATTTCACAAGGCACGGCTAGCACAGCCCTGCTATCTAAAGGTCAGCAGAACATCCCGCTAAATGCAGCCTTTGTATAGAAAGGGAGCACCGTGCACCCAGCAGCTTTCACTGCATCAGGAAAAATCTGGAGGGTGTGGACCACAAAGGTTACAGTGTGCAAAAAGTCAACTGTAGGCTAACAAAACCTTCATGATTTGCCCTTATATAGCAGCCAGATTAAATGCACATCTATATATACACACATTGAATGGGGCAGTCATAACCACCTTTGTGTGGGGGGGCGGAATTAAAGATCTGCTTTAACACTAAAATATAGCAAAAGGTTATTTCTGTAACAGATTCCCTTTTTGGGCACCTGATGTACAATATCGTGAGCTTCAGATACACATGTAGTCCAGGTTAGGCCTCTAACTCCTATTCTATAGTTATATCTTCTTCTGAGAAAGTTCTGAGAAAGACAGCACCACCAGAACCATCCACCTGGCCTGAAAGTACCCCGCATCACTGCGCAACTCAAATAATTGTTTAAGATCCCTCAGATTTTTAATCATTACTCAATGTTGAAAATATTTTCCATTTTCACCTTTGCTTGAATGCATAGGCTAACTTCATAAATCTTTTGCTTTTGAGATACTTTGTGATGAATGTATATAATTCCGTCGGTGTCTGGCTGTATACTTCTTCCTTGTATACACTATTTACTTTATCAGCGTCTAATCAATACATGCGTGTTTCAGAAGCCCTTGTCCTTGTTTTCCAAGGGTGTTTAATGTTGCATGCATTTGCACACAAGGAGTTTCTACAGGAACACACCCAACACCGGCAGGTTCCACCTACAGCAGCACTGTGAAGCTGAACTCAGGGAGAACCTCTGTTAGGTTGCTATGGATTAGTTGTTTCTTCTGGTTAATTTTACATCAGTGTGACTCAGAAAGGCAGTGTCCCAATACACAGTCTCAAGCCAAAGCACACATTCAATACCTGCCCACTGTAACAAAACACCAAAATAACAGTAACAGCAACCAGGCAGAGCTTTGTTATCGGTACGTCAGTACAGTGTCAGTGCAATGTTGGGAATCAAGCAGGCCGTGCTTCACCGTGCCTCCCTTAAAGGAGCAACCTGTGATAAATTCAGATTTGAAATGAATGAGGATATCATATCACACACAGACAGATAGACAGGATGTGTGGAGTGTGACACATAGCTAGGTCACTGGATAAACTCCTGTGAAAAATGTGTTGGTCATAGAGAATGGGATCTTGCTAAACTCATGTCATCAGTGGGGCCATGACTGTTTGCCAAACCCACCCAATCTTCAAGATCATCTCAGCAAACACAGATTCACCAGTCAGCACCCCATAAGTGTAACAGCTGACTGCCTAAGCTTTTGATAATGTGCCTGTGCTTACTTGACCTGATCCAGTCTGAGGGGCACGGTTATCTTGCGTCATCTGACTAACTCAGAGCTCAGATGGGCAAAGCCAACAGCGGGGAGCCAATCTGAAGAGAAGGATTCTTGACAGCTGGCCCGTATTTAAGGGGCAAATTCTTAGCAACTGTGCATCTAACAGAAAGTGGGAAATAAAAAAAAAAACATTAACGATCTTAACGTCAAGGTCAGCCATGTTTATGGTCAAATGTCTACTGTGACTGTAAATAAACATTAAATACTGGGGGGCAGGGCAGGGAGGGGTGAAGAGCTTCCTGCCATACTTTCAGCATTGGATAACAGCAAACCCGAAAAACGCTGTAAATCATACATAAAAATGTGCATGATAATGAATACTGGTGTGTGTCACACTGCATTTCGGGTAAAACCAGCAGGACTGCAAGAAGTTTGGGATCATTTCTTTCCATGGTGTGGCAAAAATGTGAGGAGTATGAATGACCAAATGAATAGACAGTGACATAAGAGAGGGTCCACTCCCTGTGTGCTTCATTAATGTAATATATGACAGAACATAGTAGCATGTTAATGGACCTCATCCTTCACACAGAAAAGCTGTTAATACCTTTACTTTGCAAGTTGACCCTAGACGGTTCCCTCGAAGTTAGAAATTCAGCACTTTCCCCAATAGCAACCGCATGACAAAATGGTTCCTTTGACTAAAATAGACACAATGAAAGGAAGCACAATTCCTATTCAGAGCACAGCGTAGATTACAATAAAAATACAGGTATTGTTTAGGATTATTTACCATGGGTGACAGATCATAAATAGCCATAAGAAAAGGAGGATAGATGGAAATTAACAATGGGGTTTATAATGTAATTATATTACAGCCATGCAGTGAAGATTAATGATAACACACCTTGTATTCTGTTTACATCAAAAACTCAACTAAGCTCATATAACTAAAAAGTTTTGGTTGTGCACAGAAATATCGTGCATTTGGGGCATAAGGTGGCTGAAATATGGATAAGTAGACCAGAGGCAGGCCAGGGTCCTGCAGCATACATAAAGAGAGGCGTGTCACGTGCACGCCATACATTCACAATGGTGCTTTCAAGGTCATTGAATGACAGGAAGGAGCCTGGCAGTCTGGGCTCAGCTTTGCCATTTCTCTCCAGCTTGCATGGTCGTTGCGTTCCATTGTTGCATGCCAAATTGGCATTTGCCATTTTCCTTGACAATAGAAGGCTAGGACTGGATGCATCGTTACGGATGAAAATGACACAGCGTGATACTTGTACTCAGTACCTGGTAAGTCTAAAAGTTGTTTTCTTACCAAATATGGCCAGAGAACCTCAAGTACCCAAGACATTTGAACAGAAATTTGAAAAACTCTAGGGTCTTATGTATGTGCTTTTCCTGGGCCTGGTGATTTTCTATATGGCACCTTACCCATGGTGGATAACAGTAGAACTGTGGACAGAACACTGTCTCTGAATGTCTGCATGGACTTTGCCCAAATGTCTACTTTTATTGCCGTCTTAGTGAACATATCCGGCATCTGCTGAATCCGGAAATATGACAAATTTGTTTTACAATGAGTTTTGGAAAAGGGATCATGTAATCATGCCTGTGTCCGTATGTACAATTGTTTCTACCAACGGTATGGATTGATTCTCAGTCAAAGCACAAAATAAGCTTTCAGTCAGAAAAGTAACTTCATAACATGGTTGAAGCCTAAACCTGAACCTTTTCCATAACCGTAAAGTGACACCAGCAACAAACCGCCAGGACTCTGGAGGCAACGCCAACAAAACGTTCATCTCCAGTGGCAAGACTGGTCTTTCTTCATGCTTTCCATGATCCGTCTTATGCACCCACAATATTCACTGAGGGAAGGAATGAGATATTCCCAAGCACAGGACCATATTCTGTAGCCATAGAGATGAAAGACTTAGCATAAAGTTAAAATGCACATCCCTGAATTCCATTTCCTATGATGTCAGCAAACATGCATAAAATGCTACATTCAAGCTGCACCCTCCCAGCACCCTGAAGGTTGCTTGATTTATTTAGATACTGCTCACAAAAACCACTGTCTCACTATTGCATATATCCTTGTCACAATGCCATGTCCTGCTTTAAGCCCCTCCCCCCTTTAAAGGAAAGGGAAAGTACAGATTACCTGCCAAATAACACTGACATCCAACATCAGAACTACACAGGCATTAACCTATAACTGGGAACAGTATAAGGAACTCAATACCCAAGACTTTTAATAGTGAAATTACAGTGGTGTGCCGTGTCCCCCTGCCAAATCACACATGTAACCAAAAGACATCCCAAAGATCCCAAAGCATTCAGATTACCTTTAAAAAGCCATTACCCTCAACTATGGAAATGCCACTGTGACACTTTCACAAATGATCTCAAACTCTCCACTAGACCAAAAATACATACCTATTACGGAACTCCAAATTTCCGCTAAATAAATATCAACCACAGGGATGTGAAAAGGCTGTATGGCTAAAAAGTTAAACGCTGGCATAATTTCAAAAATGTTCAAAACCTCCTGACTGCAGCATGCCAGAATCAGCTCAACCAAGCACTGCCTCACCTGGGTAATGTACCAATCCTGGGTGACTGTCAGGAGTTCACAGGCCTTCCTGTAAAGATGATTAGAAAGCTACAATCATACCTGTCCTGACAACAACAGGGTGTGACCCGCATGATGCAAGGACACACTCAAGGAAAGAGAACGATGGGGAAAATAGGTTTTGGTCTTTGCTTTCCATACACTCAGTGTGTTTGCTAAGGGTAGAAACAAAAACATTAGCCGGTCCTGTTAGCCCAAATTACAAAGCAGTCCTGCTCTGCACTAGCACAGTATACATCCTGAGCCACAGTTACTCCAGGATCAATCCCACATGCAAACATCCTCATGATTAATTCATAATGCCGTGGAAGTTTTTATTTATGTTTACATAATGTAGATGTGTGTGTGGCTCAGGAGGCAGTGTGTGGCTCTGTGGGTGAGGACTCTGCCCGTCATTAAAAGGATGCCGATTTAAATCCCATGGCTGGCAGAGTGATTTCACTTCATCTCAACTGCTCCAGGGACTGGCGGACCCTGCTCTCCAAATTGTACGTGACATCTGCCAAGTACTGCGGGGGGTGCCAAAACATCATAATATTACAAGGAATATAATTAGCCTTTGTATGTATTTAAAAGAATGGTTCTCAGAGTTGACTTTAACAGGGGATCCACAAGACACTATACAGCCAAAAGTATGTAGACACCAGCATCTCAATCTGAAACCAAGAGGCATAATATTAAACTTGTCTATTGGGGCCTCCTCTGCTCTTCTGGGAAGAATTTCCATTATATTTTGAAACATTAATGGTGGGATTTGCTGCCATTCAGGTTGGGTTTTGATACTGGGTGATAAGGTCCCTTTATGTGAGCTTGAGCAGCCTCCAATTTCACAAACAAACTTCCTCCCAGATGTTTCCACTTCACCATCACTTCACTTGTGGTTGACCTGGGTCTGACTACAGCAGTTCAGAATTACAGCAAACTGACTTGTTGGAGAGATGGCATCCGGTGATGGTGCTAAGTTGATAATCACTAACCTCTTCTGTACGGCCACCAATTCTGCTGCCAGCATTGTTGCTTAATTATAAAGGAGTGTCAGCAATGGGTGTGGCTTAATTAGTGAATTCCTCTAATTAATAAGGGTGTCCACATACTTTTGGCTATATAGTGTAGCATCACAAGAATACAACTGGCAGTGTGCTATGTGAATCACAACAGGATGGGCACATTGCTATTTTGAAGACCACAATTCCTGGACTGCAACTAAGCCTGCTGTTCCTGTGTTGAAACATTACAGTAAGAATGCAGCCAGGGAATAGAGAGATAATAATTGTTTTATCTATTCTTGTGCTCAAAGAACTGACAACAGTTTATCCTGCAATTAGCTTCCTTATTGCAGCAATAATTTATCACATAGCATTTACACACAATGTTGCACTTGTACAACTTTCAATCAGCTGAAGTACATAAACGAATGAACGAATAAGCAAATAGCACAACTTTGCATCAAACCATAAAAACAATGACATGATACAGTGAGTTAAATAATCTGCTACTTTGGATAGCACAATCTATTTTCCTAATGTAAAAAATGTAACTGCTGTATCAAAAAACAGAAAAGCAAAGCAGTCTCAACTACCTGGTTTGAGCAAGACACAATAAGCCACTAGAAAAATCAAGTACAAGTTCCTAGTTCTGATAAACGTTGTGTTGGCAGGAATATTAAAATTTCCTTATAATAGGCCACAGAGTACACCAGACCAACAGATTCAGAATATCCCACAGCGTACACCAAACCAGATTCAGAAGTCCTGTCCACAAACAAAAATGAATAACTTGTAACATGAAAAAAGTTCCTCCAGAGAAGAATCAACTCATTTTGCTTTCAAGAGCCAGCTGTGTCTAGACAAGCTGACTTTTGCACCAGCGCCTTCAAACAAGGGCCTGCGGTACACTTAAAGTGGCAGATGGCGGGGGGGGGGGAAGAGAGAAAAGCAGCCTCCCTGTCTGGCTGTTTACTCTGCTTGTTTGCTGCTGCCTGCTGTGCAGCGTATGAGAAAATTCACACTGCCACACGGGGCGGCAGGGGAGTCGGGGCCTCGCACACATGGCCACATAAACTCAGCGCGGATCTGCGGCGATTTAACCCAGAGAGCCGGCAGTAATGGGAAAACAATGAGAAGCCGACATGCTTAACAAGCCAAATTAACACGTGCCCTTCAGAGGAAATGCGATAAGATCATTGATTTGCTCATTTATTTACCTGTGGTCAACAAGACAGATGCCTAGTGAGTCATAAATGGGAAGTTATTGCCAGTTTTTGTTATGTGATTAAGATCTTCAGGATGGGAAAACGGTTGGGAATTCTCTATGCCACTAACTTACCTCTATTAATACTAGGGAAACGGAGAAAAACAGACAAAATAAATCAGGCATTAAGAAGTGTTTTAATAAATAAAAAACACAGCATGCATCACTTAAAAGCAAAGTAACTTAAAAATATGAGAACACTGCATATGGTTCACTACATAATAGTTTATCAATGGCGAACCAAACAGACAGAGATATCCATTGTCTTGAAGATGCAAACATTTCAAAATAAATTAGGCAATGTTAGAATCCAAAATCTATATAAAGCATCAACACAGCAGTGAATGTTGGAAACTTGTGGTAAGATTATAGTATGCACAGTAAGTATTTGTTTACTTTCATTAAGAGGTTGACCAAATGCTTATAAATGATGTACTACCACACAGCAAGGCAAGTCTAATGGATATTAAAAGATACATTTCAACTGTTTTTGAAAGGGTTTTGGAATTTAGTTTTCTTTAACAAGTTGGATCAAAAACAGTAGCCATCTAGTAAATGTACCAGGACATTTTTGGGCAATCTACTTGTGAATAATGCAGAAAATATCAAGTTTCAGCTGGAGTGAACTCATGCAGGGCACATCGAAATTCATAAATCAGTTTGAAGCATTTGACACTGGTGTCTGATCTGCCAGCAGAAAAGTGAGCTCGCACTGAAGTCAGTCAGATTCCTCGGCTGAACACTCACCCAGTTCTCGGGAGACTGGCGAAACGGCCGCATTTTCCCCAATCTTCGAAACGGCATCAAAATACATTTTTCCAGCTACGGTCATTGCTGCAATGGACAAATACAATATTACTTCAACGGCTGACTTTATATGGTCTGTTGATATGCAAGCTCATTAATATATGGATGCAAGATCATTAATATATGGGAATCTCCAGTTGTTAAGCAAGATATAAATATGACTGCTTAAAAAATACCAGCTAAAATGTAAAATTACCTGCCACCGACTTCTCATAGCTTTTCCCCAGGTTGATCAGGTTCCTGAGCCCAGGGTTAAACTGATCCATGACATTCTGGGTAGGACGAAAAGGACAGTCAAAAATCTGATCCTGTAGGAATATTGCCACACTTGTGAGATTACAAGGTAAATCTGTCCACTCCACCACACAGGAAAATGCAACAGGTTTGTTCACAATTTAATATAAAATGTGTTTACTTCCATAAATTGTGCTCATTTCCACACATAACCAATGCTACACTCCCAAACGTGAACTTGAATTATTGTTGAAAAACCAGATTAATTACGAGTTTACCAGACTTGTATCTAAACTGAATCTGTGCTTCCATAAAGTACACATATGGAAATAAGTCATTTGTTTAACACAAACTTCTCTATTCCACATTTATTCTTTTGGTTTCACTTGGAAATTATAATATTTATAAATCTCTAAATATTTTAATAGGTTTTTTGGGTTTTTTTTTAAAGTCTGAAGTCTTTTTTTTTTAATTATATTTCTATCACTTAAAAATATAGCCTCAGTAGCATGACAAATGAGGATTACTCAATATAAGGCTTAAGGGTATTAAGGTGTAAAGTAACAACAATATATTCACATTAATTAGTACAAAATTACACATATGAACCAATGCATGTTATTTGCAAAAATGTCTTTGTATCATCTGTACTATGTAACTGAAAGTTGAAACATCTACAGCAGATTTTATCAGTCCAATAATCCCTGAAGATGAAAGTGAAACTAAACATTCCAATGAACCAAAACTTTAAAGCAGCTTACATACCTAATCTCATTTAGACAGCTGGAATTTTTACTGAAGTTACTTTAGTTAAACTCTTTGCTCAGGGATACGACAAGTCCCTCAAGCAGAGATTCGATCTGACAAGCTTTTATTCTGAGGTTCAGTTCCTAGTAGCCTACACTGCCTCAACGTGTTGGCTTCATATAAAAAATGTATGGCAGTTATGGCAAACATTTACCAAGTCTCAGAAAGCAGTTAAAGAGCATGAAAACTTAATACTAAATTTGATGAAGAATCATTCAATATTATTAAATTGAAAAATGACATGAAATGGGAGAATACAGCAAAACTGCATATTGGACAGCACAGAATCATTGCAGTTATAAATACTCTACATTTGCTTGTTCTACATGCTGAGCTTGATTTTTTTCTCCCCAATCACCAGCAGACATATACATTTCCAAAGCAAATTAAATTACATGAACCAGAAAGAAATGATCCTTTGTTTTCACAGGGGGATAAAAAACAATGAAAACGTTTTTATTGAATTGTATCAGAAGTCAATGAAGAAAATGTATGTGCTGCCAAAAGATATTCGCTTTGTCACATTTAATTCTTAACAACCAAGCAAGAACAGTCAGCCAGCTAAACCATTCCTGTGCTCATAGACCTGACCAAAATATGTTAACACACAGGATATGATAACTTATAAACTTTAAGCCTTACATATATACATTTCATCTACAAAGGACAAAGGCTGAATTTGGCTTCTGCTGCCCTCCAGCACTGAAGTTCATGATAAAATACTTTTCAGTCAATAACTTCTAGCTAAACCTAACACAGAAACTAAAGTTCGACATTAAAATAACTAGGTTATGGTGATAGTGATGATAGGCCAACAATGGGTTAACGTATACTGTAATTCTCAGTTCCACTGTAGGTAGATCACCATCTTTTCACTAATTTCTTGTGGAAAGCAAATTAAAATGGCAAATGAATAGCAAGTCACAGAGCCCTGGACAGTAAAATATAGCCCTGTGTTGACTTGCGTTCACATTTGGGACCGGGATCACGAAACACAAGTCAATTTTGGCATAGCTCGATATTGTAGCTGTCCATCACATATACAATAACGCACGCATACTGTACTACAAGGGCAGTGGGTCATTATACCGCTGGCAGTGCTGCCCATTTTTCAGTACCTGTTACACTAAGCAATACACCCACTAATATCCTATTTCCATTCTCAGGCATCTCTCGATAAGTGTGGATTATTTACTATGGACCTCAGACATAAATGCGATTGAACATGACTTGATCAATCGTAACCAGACGCAAGACTGTTATGAAATGCCAGATGATATACTCAATATAAATTTAGTCAGTTTTCCTCTTTCCAAGAATAGCCAATCTGCCCTTGCACCACGGAAACTAACACCTCATGAGATGTTCAGTGAGACTTTTTTGTCCAATTAAAATCAACGATAAATTTTTCTTTTCTTTTTTCTTTACTGAAAGAACAATGGGTGAAGGAAAAACATTTGTGAGGGTTAACAGCTCTATCGACTCAGCAGGGTTTCCTTTGTATATTTTTTAACCCCTGCCCCCCAGTAAACCCTGTTAATATTGCAATGATGAATGCAGTATTTACCTATAAGCAAAGTCACCATAAGCATTCAGAGTAACAAATGAATCATATGTATTTACCAGAAACTCACATAGTAATAGATCATTTTTTTTTCTCCTTCTTGAAAGACAACAGAATAGTGATCAGATATCAGATTCGGACAGGATCTTCTGGTTTCACCTCCCATTGTAGTTTACTTTCAGTCTCCATTTCAACAGATTTTTTTTTTCCGTTAGCTAAATATCAAATAGAGAAACCATGATTATGATCATAACACCTGAGCAAATCTCTCTAGCATCATACTGCTAACAGTCTCAGGATGCACCAGCTATGCTACGCAGCTTAATATAAAGCAATGGCAAACCGAGGATTAGGATCTTTCAATAGCCAAGAAGCTGCGAGATAACATCTATAGGACCTTTCAGGATGTGAAGCACCTCTTTATCTTTAACCTTGGACCTAAGCCTATAGAGTTAGTCTATAATAAAGTATATTTTATGCTTCGTGATTGACCCGTTCTGATAATGCCCGATGTTTGTCCGGGTAAGATTTTGATCACCATGCTACTAAACGGATACGTTTAGCAAAAACAGACAGCTATGTACTTCTTATTACCTGACTGACTTCATATTACTTTAACAAATATGTAACTACTTCATAATATAAGCTAAATGTTAGACATGCACTCATTTGAGGTGTGTTACCAGTGGGTAATTTATCAGAAATGCACTGTAGGTCTACCTGTGAATATGCACGCTACTAATGTCCAGCCAATGTTCACACATACCATGTGGTACCATCAACTTCTCTGCCTCCTACATTCTATGCTTAAATAAACTACTAATGAAACATAGGCATGAATAAAACATTTATATTTTATATATTTTGTACGTGAGAGTGTGTGTGACATCACTTTTTTTGTGTTTACAATTTATGCAACAGGTCACATTCCACGTGGCACACCCGCCTACATACTAGATTATTTTTATAATTTACCTCACAAATTAACAAATATAAAGTCAAAGTGACGATTTCAGTTTCATTAGTCAGGAATACATTCATGTTTATTTCAAATCAGAATCATAGCCGACCGCACCACTGTCGGCATGTCACACAAACATTTTTTAATTATTAACTTCTTTTTTCTTTCGCACAGCTGCTCCTCGAGAGCAAAGTCCTTCAGCATTATCTTAAAAGTTTTACATTTACTGAAATGCTCCCCAAATAAAATGCTCGACAGTTCCTCTTTCATTTCCCAAGGCACACCCTCCCTAAAACAATGATGAAAAAGGTATGTATCGCGTACACCCAGATAATAAGAGCAAACAGGTTTCTTCACCACGTTTAACTAACCGGTTGCCTCTACGTGTAGGTGTTATACTGCGGGGATAAATTTAATTCGACACCTTCAAATAGTCAGCCCATTCTCCTAGATAAAGTTCACAGAAACGCCAAACACCTGCAAGGAATAATAACAAAACGTTTAAAGTATATATTCAAAAAAAGTTTCTCTCTTAATAGAACATTAACATAAGTCGTCCCTGTTGAAACTACGTGGGTGTGCCACTGAAAAAAAAAAATGCTGGTGGAAACCAATGAGGCCATTAATGCCTAGCTTTTGTGATGCATGTATCTGTTTAACCAATGCCATAAAACCGAACCAAAACTGGAAATGTACACCAATAATGCAAATATGCTGTGTCGCTTGACCGCCTTTCATTCTATAAAGGTTACTTCAGAAATGCAATACTATAAATGTAATCACGTAACACTGTCCGTATCGGAAAAACACATACTAGCAATGGGAAAGAATGCACAAATAAGTCTGCCCCACACTGTCCCTCCAGCGGGCCCCCGAGATCGGGTAAAACGTGGTTTTCTCATCCGCAAACTGAACGACAGGAGTGCAACACAAGCATCGCTATTTCACTTCTCTCTGCTTCTAATGCACACCTGAAAAGAGCCGGAGCGGCCCGTAACGTGAGCAGCATGCCAGGCGGCAATCGTGCGTCCGAAACCCGCCTTACCCTGTATGTACTCTCGGTGAGCTTGTTCACATCTTCCGGTTCTCGTGACATATTCGTATGTCTCTGCAGTCCCAATTCCCACTATCAAAAGGAGCCGGTATCCTATTCTTCACTCGAAAAAGAAAGAAGCATAACAAAACGTTTGGACCGTAGATGAGATATTCTCGGTTCCGAAACGAGTAGTGTTATTTGACCCGACTAAAACTGAAACATAAGAACAAAAGTAATTCTTCTTTGATAAAATAAAAATAAAAAATAAAAAAAACAGGGAGCAAAAGTGGAGGTGGTGAGATGGGGAACAGAGACGTACTCCTGTCGCTGAAGGCAGCCTGTAACGCAAACTGTCAAACTTCTGTGTGTGTGATTGTGTGTGTGTGGCAGTGCGGAGACGCTAAAGGTGAGAGCTGTGACGTCACGGCTTCCTAATGCATTCCCGGTGCTGCATGCCAGCCTTGGAGCGCTCCCCATAGGCGGCAGGTGTAACTAAACTCCCCGCAGAATAAACAATGCGCTGAGAGTGTAACAGGAATCCCTATGCGCTAAGAAGCACGCATAATTATCCGGCGTAAGTACTTATATACAGGTGAACGTCACTCTGCATATAATCGGGTCAGGCGACAATATGCAGTAAAATATGAAGTATAATATCGGATTTAATATAGCCTATGAATTACTGAAATTGCGGATAGTGAAATTATTTTAAGCTGCTTTGGAACAAAATCAAGAAATAAAATTTAGGTTTCAGCTAATCCATAAAATCCGCATCTAATAAGTGTTACTTAAAATGAGCTTATTAAAAAATCTAACCCGTGTTCCATTGACGCATAGGCTACACAAACGTAACAGGAAAACGTGTAGCGCTCTGATTTAATGATAACTTAAATAATTTTCAAAAACATTGCGGTTTGAATGAGGTGTTTAGATGAGTATGAAAACGAGACGTTCTTCTTTTACTGATCACAGAAACTGAATAATCTATATCACTCCACTCGCTGTACAAACCTGTCGTTCACGCGTACATAACGCCATCACTTTGTCATGCTGCACAGTCAGAAAAGGAATTATTGTAGCATTGTATGTGTGGATCTCGTATCATGTAATTGCATAGATTTCACACCAGAATCGTGTAGTTTCGGCGGAGTAAGTGTCTCTAAATTCTTTGAGGCATAGATTCAGCAAGATGCTGGAAACTTTCCTTATGAAGTTTCGTCAATGAAATGTTTGCACTTGGATGACCTTTCGCTTTGCCCTCAATAGCGAGACGTTTTTGCCCTCAAAACTGACCCTGGCACTTTTTTTTTAAAATCACACCATCCTTTTTAAATTCTGTAAACACCAAAAATCGCAGTATAGTGGCTGTTTCTAAGATACTGGAACCACTATGTCTGGCCTCTAGTATTTGAGTATTTTATATTTTGAGTCTCATCCACATGATTCTCTGTTTGTAATATTAGGCTGTTGATGTAAATGAGCAGGTCAACCTTACAAACTGTATATTGTCTTTGTTTTTTGCATACCACACAACTACATTTTGAGTTACTCATAAAAATTTATACATACTTTCCAAATCGACTTGGCCCATGAAGAGTGGTTTGTGGTCCTTAATGGCCGTGAATGATAATTCAGATTACATGGATGATTAGACTGTGGGTGATGTATAAATGCTCTTTTGTGCAGCGTGTGTACAGCATAATGATGACTGAGCTGTTATTGGTAGCAGCTCCATTGTTCAGTAGCAATAGTCTTCCTCTCCATCCATTTCAGTGGCTGGTTTAATCATTATTCAATTACATCAATTTGGGACTGGCATCTTATTCATGGTGTCCTCTGCCTGTGCTTCTTGTGATAAGCTCCAGGTCCACCGCAGTACTGTGGTTATGGAACCAGTTTGCTGGCTCCAACCTCAGCAGGCCCTCTTGATGTTAAAATCAATGGGGGATCAATCTTGGATGCACTGCTGGCTGCCAGTAGATAATCTATGACATTTTCAACATTCCTGCTCATAAGAAAATGACAATTGGTCATCCAGCAATAATTGTAGCGTTAGCATGCTGGCAAACCAGCTATGGGTATATAAATATGATATTATCATGTCTGTGGATTGATTCGATAAATCCAGATTGTGCTTATTAATTCAGCATGTGATTATCCAGGTGATACCAAAATGAAAGCTAGAGAAGTTAATGCCACTTTTGGGAGGAGTGCTGGCTCTTAGAGTGGTCTATGGAGCTCACATTTCTGTGTGTCTGTGGTTGACTTGTGACTTCTCTGTGGAGTAAGAGCAAAGTCCATGTCTAACACTGGGTGCGGCGTTGAGCCTGTAACACCCACAAGTCAACCACAAACACACAGAAATGAGCCATATCCTGATGAATGCTGAAAAAGGAACAAACAAGCTGGACTGCACCTGGGTGAACTTTACTGCCTTCAGTGTTCTGAGCCTCTGACTGAATAGAGATTAAGTTGAGCCCTCCAGTTCTGTCTAGGGAGATTCACCATATAAAAAGATAAATGCAGGTATTTAGCAACATTTCTGGCTCACCTTCATTCAGCCTCTCTTCTTAAATAAACAGCATAAGTTTATTACACAGACATCACAATGCTTTTCATTCAGATCCAGGCATGTATTAGCAGGCAAAGAAAGATGTTTACTTTACCCACATTCTTTTTCTTCGTACTTCAAATATCTGTTCCCCAAATGTTTTTTTGTTTGTTTTTTTTTCACTGAAAAGTGGAGTCAGTATGTGTTGATCATTCTTCCATCATTTTTAAATAAACGATTAAAGGTTTGGGAGCATTGCCATTGTCCTGCTACTGTTTTCCTGCAGTGAGTGTGAGTGTGATTGAAGCCAGAGTACTCTTTCAGTTTTAGATAGACAGACATATACCTTTTTAGCGAGTAAATTATCAAAACATGTTTATAAATACAAGAAAAGAAAGTCATGCTTTTGGGCAACTTTGCGTTAATTAAATCATAACCTTTAAGTCATATCTGCTATTTTTTTCAATCAATAAAATATGTTACTAAGAAAGCAGGGAAATTTTAACTCTTAATATAATGTGTTTTTATTACTTTTATTGGTAGAATATTTTCTTATATAGCATATTATCTGGGAAGGAAACGGACAAATTCTGCTTTAAAATGGAACAGCTGTCATGCCAGATTTCTTCCCTTGTCCAAATTCCTTCCTAGATATCACCATCAAACTGAATATACATTAATAATCTAATAAAACATGTTGGTAATACTATCAAGCTATATGTAAATGATTTTTAAATATAATTAAAAGAAACACACTTTTTAAAAAGCATATGTAAAAATATTTTACTGATGTGAACGCTTGGTTGAAGGTTACAGGGTAACCAGAAACTGCATCATCACGATTGTGCCATTAGCCAAACAGCTGAGCAATATGTCACGGGGAAGGAATTTGAATGTGGGAAGAGATTTGGCATGACAGGGCCAAATCAGCTCCTCCAGACAGACATACAAAATGAAACCTTGTTAGATACAAGACATATTATGCTAGGGTGTGGGCCTTGCTGAAGGGACAAATGCTGACATGATTACTGAATCACCTATGGGATTTAAACTCACAACCTTCTAGAGATGGGCACTGATCCCTAACCCTAACCCTCTGAGAGACAGACCAGCTCACCAGATGAAGCAACATATTCTTAAATTTGTAGTGGTGTGTTTGAGGAGCTCCCACATTCCCCTTCTGTTCACAGGGGCATGCTTCTGAATTCCAGTGACATTGTTTTCTGGTACACAGGTAACCTTAGTGTGTGTGCACAAGCTGTGCAATGAACTGGTGTCCCCTCCTGGCCGTACCACCGTATGACACGTGCTTCTGGGTGAAGAAGGTGAACAGGTCACATGGAAATGGTACGGAGATGTGCAGATACATTTTAAGGTCTTCAAAAATGAAAAGCGATAACTATCATCATGATTTGTCTGGAAAGGGGGAGTCTGCTCTCAAATGGAAGTATGTATTAAAAAACAGAAAGAGAGAGAGAGAAAAGGGGACAAAATGAACAGCCCCACACATTGTTATATAGTTTTATGTGGCGGTGCCGTGGGTAGTGCTGTTGCTTCATACCTCCTCGTGGCCTCATACTGGATGAATGTTTGGAAAGAGGAAATAGCACTTGTCAGGGGGCCAGCTTGTGACTTGATTAGCACAAAATATCTGTGCATCTGAGGGAGAGAGCTTGTGATGTTGGTCGTGGTGGTGGAAGTAGAGCATTTGTGGCAGTGGGCAGCCTTTCTAAGCATGACCACACAATGTATTTATATTTAGTGTTAAATCATTCATTTTAAATTATTGGTTAGTTGTTGATTAAATGTCATGCTGTGTTTTTATATTGGTTCCACAGCATATTCAATTAATTTTATTCTAATATAGTGCCTTTCACAACAGAGTCACCCCAAGCCACTTGACAAGAGTGTATGGCAATCCATTACTATATCGTTTGCAGTCAATTCTCATTGCAGGTCTGTGTAAGCCAGCAGATTGCAGGCTGCCAGCTTAGACACAGGTGCAACACATGAGGACAACCAGGGTTGGATGATTGGCAATTATGAGACACACAAGGGTAATACAATAGGCAAGCCTGACATTACCCCCCCTCCGGAGACACGGTGAACAATGTAAAACACTGCTATTTGGTGGGCGACACCTCAGAGGTACCATGGCATGTTACTTCCTTGATTCTGCCTGGGGTCTCCAGATTACTGGCGTGCGGTAGCCTTGGGACAGGATAAAAAAAACTGGGGGGCGACAAGACGTGACCAACCACAGGGCTCCGACTGGACATGGCTGGGGCTGACGATTGGGAAGATAGAAGACAAGGACCAGGACTGGCAGTGATGGTATGACTGGAACGGACTGAAGACAGGGCTGGAGATACAATACAATACAATACAATACAATACAATTTATTTTTATATAACGCCTTTCACTACAGAGTTGCCCCAAAGTGCTTTACATGACATTGAGAGAATAGGAATAAAATAGGAAAAAGGAAAGACAAAGAAAATTAAAGAAAGAAGGAAGGCCAGATGACAAGGTAAGAGAGGAACCAAAAACTCCTAAGGAAGGAGAAAAAAAACCTCCGGGTGGTCCAAGGACAACTGGCTGCCCAACCCACCTGAGCATTCTAACATTGTTGTTAGAATGTCCTTTAAGTGCCTTATATGTAAGTAGGAGAACTTTGAATTCAGTCCTGAACCTAACAGGAAGCCAATGCAGGGAACTGAGAACAGGGGTTATGTGTTCAAACTTCATGCTCCTGGTGATGATTCGAGCTGCAACATTTTGAATATGCTGCAAGGTGTTTAATGTGTAGTGTGTGCTCCCGGATAAGAGAACATTACAGTAGTCTAACCTACTGTATACAAAGGCATGTATCAATTTCTCTGTGTCTCGAACAGTAACAAATCGTCATAGTTTGGCGATGTTGCGTAGCTGTAGGAAGCATACCTTCGATACTGCATCCACATGCAATTTGAATGAGAGGCTTGTATCTAAGATGACACCTAGATTACGGGTTGAGTTGCTGAGGGAAAAGTTCAGCCCTCTGGAGTGGAGTGCAGACATTATAGCATTGATATCTATGGACTTGCCACCAAACAACAGAACATCAGTTTTATGAGCATTTAATAATAAGAAGTTTTCAGCCACCCAGGTATTGACTTCATTGAAGCACTTAGCTAGAGTGATAATAGCACCTCAGTCGTTAGGCGTAACCGAAATGTATATTTGGGTGTCGTCAGCATAGGAATGATAATTAGCATTATGTTATCTCATTGTTTTACCTAATGGCAGCATGTAGAGAGAAAACAATAAAGGACCAAGCACTGATCCCTGTGGCACTCTATATTTGACTGATGACATAGATGACGGAGTATAATTTTTTGACACCTGAACATATTGATAATGATTAGGAACAGGGCACTGACAATCACAGGAAGGGAGTCGGGAACAGGGCACTGGCGACAGGAAGAGAGACGGGAACAGGGCACTGGCGACAGGAAGGGAGACAGGAACAGGGTACTGGCGATGACAGGAAGGGAGATGGGAACAGGTCGCTGGCAATGACAGGAAGGGAGATGGGAACAGGGCGCTGACGACAGGAAGGGAGACGAGAGCAGGGCACTGACGACAGGAAGGGAGACAGGAACAGGGCACTGGGGATGAGAGGAAGGGAGACAGGAACGGGGCACTGACGATGACAGGAAGGGAGACAGGAACAGGGCGTTGATGACGACAGGAAGAGAGACGGGATCAGGACCGCTGTTGACTGGACTGGATTGGGGTCTGGCAGGCTGGCTGATGTTGAGCATTCTGTCACATCATGGCCTGACACGGGTAGAGGAAGACCAAGATGCATAGTGAGGAAACACAAAGACCACTGAAACCTGCCACCCTAACCACAACTACATGCAACAAATGCTCAACCTCCCAGCCCAGGCCTAAGACCTTACATATAAAGCGTAATCAGGGCAGGATAACTGGCAATTACGAGACACACTAGAGTAACAACAGGTAAGCCTGACAGCTGTACCCACAATGTCACACATCGTAGGCTGTACCCACGATGTCACAATCTGTAAGCCGCATCCACAATGTTGTGTTTCCGGGGGACTGAACCAGCACTACAGCTTTTTCCTGATTTAAGCAATACTCGTATAGAAATTATTTTCCATATATTTATTCATAATAGATAACTACTCCCATTTATGCAAAGGAGTGGCCAGGAGGCCCCCAGAACTGTATGTGGGACTTGCATGTGCCCCCTGTTTTCAAAAGGTTACCTCCCACTATTCCAGTTTCCTCCTGCAGTGCAAATGCAGTGAGTCAGTGTCTCTTAGTCACGTTTGGTGTATGATTGTTTGTGGGTGTCTGACCTATGATGGACTATGCAGTGTGTCCTGTGCTTCATGCTTCATAATTTATACATTAAACCAAAAGTGATTGATATGTTTGGATAGAGGCTTATTTCAGTAATTCAGTTACACAGCAGTAATCATTGCATCATGGTCACTTTTGTGCTCTGATCGACTCATTTTATTTAAAAATGGGCCAATAAGCAGTTCTAAATTGCATATTTTCAGTCATTCATCTCTCAGGAAACTCATTATTGCAGGTCTCCCATAGTGAGCAATTCATCAAAAGATCTTATGATTGGCAGTTACTCTGTTGGTTGAAAATGTCATGTGAAAATACAATATGTAAAAAAACACACCCACATATATGCACAAGCAGTCATACCATTATGTAAGAATTCCAGTTCCACCCAAACAGCGCTGGGAAATCTAATTAGCACCAGTAAAGGGCAACAACTATGAAGTTATTCAAAAGTTAATTTGTAATATTACACATTTCACATAAGAAACTATAAAATAGTGCTTCATAAAAATTCTGCCGCATCTATTTTACAGTGTTTGGTTTTATGTGTGTGGAGTTCTTCCGTTGTTTGGACAGATATTCTGCTTTCTTACCACAATCCCAAGACATGCAGTTAGTGTCTGTGTCTGCGAGTGAATATATACTAATGTATTAGCATGTTGTCCAATGAATGCCCTGCCTTATGCCCTGTGCATCTTGGGAGAGACTCCAGGCTCACCGTGACCCTGTGGTCATGGAAAAAAGCTGGTACTTTAAGTGCTGATGAATGAAGGAAGTCTTAAAGTTCTGGCAGTTAGGATATAATAAATTTGGCTTTATAGAAAAGTCAGAAGCTCAGCTTCATCAGTAGGAGATTGTTTGTAGAAAGAATGACATCTATAAGGCTGCTTCCAGATTAGGCATTGCTGTGCAGACCCTGGATGCACTGTGTGTGGGCCGATCATCTCAGTAGGGTTAAATAAGACCAATGATACACTTATTAAATGTCAGCAAATCCAAACTAGGAAAGGTTCAGGGTAGCTCAAATGGATTCTGAAAATCACAGTGAAAAGACAACTTATTATTGTCGTTGTTACTAATGTCAGTTTATTTCCATTTTCCTGGCTTACGTTTGTATGCCTGTGAATGGTATTTACACTTACGTCCACAAGGGGATGCTCACGAATCACAAATCAGCAATCCAATCACAAGGCTTATAGACGCATAGTCCGGCTGATCGCACAGCATTTTGCAGACATGATGCAGACAAAAATAAGTTCTGCCCGTCCTGAAAGATTGTTGTTGACTTTAAATAAGACCTGTCACTGTAATTGTGCGTGCAAAACCGCAATTGGTTCAAAAGCTAAGTTGCATACTATACGATACATTTAGTAGCTATGCTGATTGACACTTGATAGTGTGTTGGACAGTTTAACTCACTTCAAAGTACTCTTATATCAAAAATCCATGGGAGCATGTATGTACACTATCCACATAAAGAAATTTCAGTGTTTTTTGAAATATACAGGAAATGTCACATTTTCTTATGATTCTAAATCAGACTTCTATTTTCAAAAACCATAATCACATAAAAAAATATAAAATTCATCTAAAATATATAAATGTTCCAGCCATCGAGCCAGGGGGCGGGCTAAACCTCTGCGCCCGTGATAGAAGGTCACCAACTGGCACCCAGCCTTGCCAGAATAACCATGTCTGTGTGCCCTTGAGCAAGGTCCTTAACCCCCAGATTATTATTATTATTATGAATTAAAGACCCTCCCTAACAGCCTTTGCAGCATATTCCTGTACTTTGTATCTGTGACATGTCCCTTAACAAAAAAGCATACACAATAAAATGGGTACTTTACAAATCTGTGCACCTTGCTGCTTAAGAGAAAACACTGACTTTAATTAATGTGGTGATGTCATACAATGAAGACTGTGATTGGTTAATGAAGTAAAATACAAGCCCCTCCCTTGTTGACCCAGAGACGTATTGAACTCGGGAAAATCAGGACATGAGTAAGTGTAGATAGGTGAACTGGGATGCTTCAATGTGACTTTAGTTATACCATTGATCACACAGACTGTGAACAAAAGAAAAGACTCCAGTGGGACCTGACTGATGTAGCAGAGCTCTAATGATTCATTCTTGCATGTGTACCCCTGTCAGGGGACTGAGGAAATCAATCCAAATGTTCACAAACACTTTTTCTAAGTCAACAAAAATGATTCTTGTAATAGCAACTAGATAAAGAATAAAATAAATGCCTGTGATCATACCCTCGCAGAATCAAGCTCTTTGTCTACATACGTGGCTAGACTTCCTTTTTACTCTGCACGTAAACACTGAAACACTTTGTTAAGAACTGTGGAAAGTTTCTTAGTATTGATCTTTGCAGGATCGTGAATTCCAACCTTTGCTCTGTTCCCCTGCGATGCCTTCTTCAACCAGTACTGCAAAGCAGTAGTTTGCTTTTTCCCCATTAGATGCCAAACCCTTCAAGTTGTGAAAGTGTGCAGAAGGATGGTGATCATCACTGCTATCATCAAGAGTGATGATTTTCAAAGCTTTCACAGCTCTGGCAATAACTGCATGCTAAAAAAAAGCAAAGGCTGAATCCAGTATTCTTAAACATTCATTTGCACCTGTTCTACAGAGGCATTTATCTGCAAATCACACAACTGATGGTCATTTTATTGGGTTTTAACTGGATTTGTAAATTTTGTTTCATGGCCTCACAGCACATCTTGCTGGGCATATTTTTATCAAAGAATTTTTCTTGAATATATATTAGCACACCATCTGCTTTGAGACCTAGCTTGCATGAACACACTTAAGTCCTTATTCCTTTATAGCAAAATCAATTTGGTTTATTTTCTGTTTTCTGTGTTAAAAACATTCACATACACTCACGTAGTGTTTCGGTGGGCTCTTATCATTAATTACATTTTTTGTCGACTCACTCATATGACGCAAGGTGTTTGTACTTGCACATATCAAAATAACGCCCATAAAAAGTGTTTGAATCGATTCGTGGGCCCAAGATGGCAGCCTTCCCTCTCCTGTGTGGACAGGAAAGGAATGTCTTACACAACATGTGACACCATCCTGTCTTCCTTGTCAGCCACGGTACCTGTCTTAGCTTCAGTGCAATTTAATCCCCTCTTGTTCTCACAGGTTCTCCCATTCAAATGTGCTCCTAGCCATACCTGCTATAGCCTATAACTGAAAATTAATATCAAACTAATAAAAAAAGTAACTTGTAAACAGCAGGCTTAGACGCCAGATATTTCCTTAGAGGTTCTGTATCTGCCCATATCTGCCTCAAAAAATATTTTCTGAGTGCTTCCCCCATTACTCAGAGAAGGGATTAGCAATTGGTGTGTTCACTTAATCCAGGCTCTATTTTGATTGACATGCTTCAGAAGAAGATCGCAGATGTGTTTACAATTTGCCACACCCTCCACAACCAAATCCCTTGGGTTTTGTAACATTACACATCCACAAAATTAACCAACAAACTGCACCCCAAATAACTTGCTTAGGTGTAAATACACATGAAATCTGCATACCTTATTATTAACAATTTCTCTTAATGGTCTTGATAAACATTAACAAACACTCATTTCTCTTCTTTATGAATGAGAACTGTGTCTTGCCAAGAGGCCTATTGACTGGTGAAGGCCTGTTACTCTGTCCCCATCTGTAAGTCATCTGGTGGAATCAACATATATCGTCATGTCTTGTCATCTTATACTGACTCGACAGTCACTAATGGTCCTAATCTATTTATCTGTACCATTACGCTACTACTGTCTGACTGGCACTACAGCTTATTCCTGATTTAAGCAATGCTCATATAGAAATTATTTTTCAAATATTTACTCATAATAAATTACTATGGTGAATTCCTGCTTTCAATAGAGTCCATCAATAGACAGTTCTTTGGTGAACTACTGTAAGGTGCATAGCATATACTGGTCCCTCCCACCACCCGGCTCTGAATCTGCTGAATCTACTGCTGGTGGTGTAATATTCCTCATGCTTCTCTTTCTCCCTCTGCATAGGGGATATGTCTAACCCTTAGCCCCTGTGTTATTTTGGGGGTTAAAGTGACCCCAGTCCATTTTCAAAATGAGGTTATTCTATAGACTCTAGAATTTAGAACAGAAGAAGTAAAATACACAAGGGTTAAGCTCCCACCTCCAGCCATAGGTACAATGTCAGCTTTAGTCTCATTCAAAATGTTTCAAAGCAGAGCAACTGTAGTCAGTGGTTCTTTTGTATAGATAACAGCTGTTATCACAGCAAGCATGAATTTGGGCATATTTTTATCCTACAATGTGTAGTCCTACTCTACATAGGCCTTGAAATGGAATTTGTTTCAAATTCACGCATATCTCATGTGCCTTGTTCTCATTCCACCCCTCTGCCTGTTCTGCTTATAGTATTGTCTGGCAGAAGGAGTCTAATGTCATTCAGGGAAATTGCTGTTCCCCTTTGACAAAACTCTATATCCCCCATCTTTGATCAATCGATTTCATCTCCCAAAACAGCTTCACTCTTCACAGGAACTTCTCTGTTAGCACAAAAACAGTCAAATTACACCACTAAATTTTATAAGACAGCCAACAGTGGGTAGTGGTTGTTAACTGGATTTAGAATAAGCAAGCCATTCGTCTACTGGATACATAGCTTAACCCTTAGAATCTGACAAACGCAAAATGCGTTGATGTCAGTCTTGTAACTTTGGATAGAATTGCATATTGTTGAAATCGAGAGAAGTTACTCGATCCGGTCATCCAAATTGCAATATTGTGCACTAAAGTATTGCAGAGTAATCCTGTGCACAATGAGGCATATATTTTAAACATTTTCCACCAAAATGCACCCATAATAATCCATAAAACATCGATATTATTCACATTAGATGGAAGACAAAGTACGTACAGTATACACTTCTACAATGATCCACGTACTACCCCTCTGGGGAAAAAAATATTTCTTGTATAATTTATTTATTATAAGCCTATGGGCCTAAATAAAGGGATAAAAAAACACTCAAAATGGATAGGGTTCAAAGGGTTCATCTATTAGCACTGAACACATCTTGACAATAGTAACCTTGCCTTGTTAAGCCAGACTTCAATTAGTTTCTATTGTTAACTTTCTCCATTTTTTGTATGTTGGGGTCTTGACTCCAGGTGACCAACAGCTGTCCCCTCAGTATTCAGTATGTCCTCCTTCAGTTACATCAAGATTAGATGGCTTTCATTTTCTACATCATCAGTTTTCTTTGGCAGTGTGACATATTGGCAGTACAGGTTGTTCAGCGTCTAGGTGTAAATGTATCCTGTATATCCTGAAGGCTCTTATTTTTGCACTTGTCATTGATTTGAATAGCTCTCATTAGGATCTTGCTATTTCTGTAAGTATAATACAGCTCTTGCACCAATGCTAACATGCACTGGTTGTTCATTGGAGGCTAAGCCAAGCTCCATTCATGCCTAGTTGGCTCCATGACAGCAGTACGCTTATAATGTATCTGCCTCACTTGCATGTCACTTTGGATAAACATTGACATTGGGGGCACTCAACGTAGTAATTCAACTGCAAAGGCTTATTTTTTTGGGGGGGGGGGCAGGATGAATGAAGCCAAAGAAAATATTGGGTAGTACAGGTCCGCCCGCCCCCCTGATTCCAATGCCCCTGATCTCACCCATTGTATATTATGGAATATGGATGATAACTTAAAGCTTTTAAAATCTTTCCCAATAGATGGAAATGTCGGCAGATTCTCTGCTGCCTGTTACCAAGTAATCACTTGTGCTACATGTTTCACTGTGCAATGTAGAGCAAAATAACAAGCACTAATCTGAAGTCAAATATCATCAGGAAGGTAGGTGTTCAGACCTGGAATTGGGGCACACCTATGTAGCAGGTTATTGTTCTTTAATTAATGTGGTTTTATTAACCTTTTACAAATTATCTACGTGATTGTTCTGCAATTTGTTAGAATCTATAGGTCATATTTACATTACATATCACTGACAGATGTATTCCTGTAATAAAAACACATCATTCTTGTTGTATGCCTTATAAGTATGTATACAGACATTCTTGACCTCAATTTGACTCCAGCATATAACATTTCTTTGAATTTTTTTCAGAGAATATCATGTTATGTTGCATTGTGACCTGAGTCCTGCATGAGTATGCTATATTCATCAGTATGTAAATAACAGAAAATTTCCAAATATTACATTTTTGAATTCTTTAAGAGGGATTGATTTAGATATCAACCTTCCATCAAATATGGTTATGGATATTATGGTTAGATCATAGTTTGACCAAGCTACAAGTTTTTATACTGAAAAAACTCAATGTGATTGTATCAGTAAACAAAATGTAATTATGTTTTATAGGAAACTATTTATCCTTCTTGAAGGATAGTTTTTCCTTTAGGACAGTAAAGAGGGTGTTTATATGTGAGGATTGTGAGGATGGAGAAAGTGAGGTTCTGAGTCGAGTTTTTGTACTTCAATTTGAAAACGTACAACACTGTGAAGCATGTATCCTATTCAGTGTCTGTCAGCCTCACAAACTAAAAAATCTATAGATGCTGCTTCTTATTTTACACAAAGCAGGAAGCCTTGGACAAGATCCTAAAAGCTTGGAGGAATAGCTCATTTTTTCTTTTTCTTTCTTTCATTTCTTTCTTTCTTTCTTTATCATTATTATTATTATTATTATTATTATTATTATTTGAAAGTTTCAGCCTCTGGAGCCTGATTTTATAAGAAAGAGTGACATTGAGAAATGGAGAGTGCCTGAAATCGACCCCCGCTGATGAGATGCATTCACCAAATTAGAACTTTAATGATACACACTCATACATATTTGTATAATACGTACACAGATAATGTACTGTACATGCATTTGTATATGCATATATACTTAATAAAGGATCGTATGACCCTCATTGGAATAAGAGAGTGTGCTAATCTGACCCCGACAATCTACTTGACACAATATGACGTCACCTTAACCTCGAAATCTAATTTGATTGTCCCTCTTACGCCACACAAAAGAGCTTTACTAGCCATACAGCTACTTGATGAATACTAAAAATAACTGTTTTCAGTTGATAAACTCTAATGATGGCACCAATTTTATTTCCATAACAAGTGTATATTCTGGAAAAAAAAAATACTTGAGACTCCTGAACTTTTTTCTATATTAGATGACATCTTTCTGTTCTGCGTTGTTCAATAATTTAATTTTAATTCATTATCTTCATGAATTAAGTAGATCATTACAAGCCAATATCATGATGAGTACATAGGTGAGAACATCTTTCTGTTTTTGCAGCTTCTCTGGTATTTAATTTCACAGTTTACTTTCATCCAATTTGTCATCTTTGCCTCCTTCTCAGTTGCTTGATTGCATTAGCGTCTGCCAGGGTGTCAGCAGCAGCAGGGGTACGCTCTCCCAATTTGTGCTTAGCCTTCACTCCACACTAAGAATCAGCTGCCGCTGCGTGGGAGGACTAAGCGCTGATTGTAGGAGCAGCACAATCATCACCACTGTCAGCTGGTAACCCAGGATCACCTTATTGACCTTTGAAGACCGAGTGCAAAGCGACTCAGTCCTAACCCTGCTTATTCACTTTCCTCCCCTTTGCAAAGGTTTGCTAATATCTTCTTTTGCAAAGCTGCATTAATACTCATTGCAGATGTAAAGTATATGAAGACTTTTGTTGGGTTTTTACCAGTTTTAACCGTTTTCCCAGCTCTGTCCAGCTAAACTGACTTTGATATCCATATACAGCACTGTAAAAAATTAAGAGACCGCTCCATATTTTAAGAAAAATCTGCGTTGTTTAATCCTGGTTTAAACCTGGTTCTGCTGGCAGAAAGCTACGCTGATCAGCAGGTTGCTTCCAGGCTCAACATTTCTAAGACAGCAGTACATAAGAACAAGGGGAAGCAGGAGACACTGGGAATGACCAGAAACCAGTCAGGTAAAGGGCAGAAGCGACTTTCTAATGCCAGAGATGACTGTTAACTTATCCGGCAGTGCCTCATGAATCAGGATGACATCAAATGACCTTCAAAAGGAATGGGAAACATTAAGTGCAGGTGTGAAGTGCAATGCTAGGACAGTTTGTATCAGGCTCCTAGAAACAGGACTGAAGAACCATAAAGCAAGGAAGAAGCCCTCCAGTAATGAGAAGCAGGGATGAGCCAGGCTGGAGTTTGCAAAAAAATGTATATTTTACACAGACGTACACCCATAAATTGAAGTGAAATTGAAAATTTTGCTGTGGTCTCTTATTTTTTCCAGAGCTGTACAATGGAATATTTAAAGCCATAAGGGCTAATATTCTGGTCACTGTTGACCATAAGGGTCACGGAAGAACAAAAATGAAAAAATGAAAGACAAATGATATTGACAGTGTTTTATTCAGGGTGTGAAAGGCCAGTTTGCATCATGAAACTTGCCGTTTTCTGGTGACCACCTTGGGTAAGCCCCCCCATGCTAATGAAAGAGAGAGGTTGAAGCAGGGTGTCATGTAGAAAGCTTGCCTGATACCAATGGCCAGTTATCTTGTGCTGCTGTCTATTGGGAGGCAGTCTGACATTCAGAGGTGAGAGAGCCCAACTATGGGCTCTTCTCTTTCCCTCCCTCCACTGTTGGCCATGATGAAGCCTTTATGTGAAACATTCCATGATGACGCATAGAGACGTAGCGGTAATCCAGCTCAAAGGCCTGATTGTGTTTGCTGTCTGCCTGGTGGGCTCTTGCTGCCCTGATATCATCGACACTTTTGTTCCTTGCCTGTCTACAGGAATAACTCTTGCCGGTTCTTTCAACAGTGCTGGAAAAGATCTCCTGAGAGAAAGGCCAGGGTTTTAGAGGGAACCACTTAGGAACTTAGGATGGACCAGAATGTGAGTTTTAAACAATTATAAAGTCCATACATGTGCTTGTCACCACTGTGGAATATCTAAGCCATTTTTGATGTACATATTCACATGTATGTCACATAGGTAAAAATTAATAAAGTAGATTTTAACAAAATTAACTTATTGCCTAGTATGATATAGTCCCACATAGATATACACCAGCACACACATAGACTCACATCTAACAGTACCTCTCTACCATGTACATCTGCACATTGTTATCAGCACAGATTGTGTCTGCACAGACAATCTCGTTTACACTGTTTTTAACACAATACGCATCATATTACTTTTGGCAGGAGAGAATACCTGTCCCAAATATAAAACCTAATCAAATGTATTGTTTCTGGAATAACACCTTTTAGGATAGTGTCTACAGCCTCATTCTTAAGTGAAAGATGCAATCCTAATTTCAATGAATGCTGCAGAAGATCTGCAGATCTTCTGATACAAGACTATTTCAGATGGAGAATAGAGTTCTGTGATCAGTAAAGGCAATTTCATTAAGATCATCATTTCTCTTTCCTGCTATTTCAATTAATAACTTCTTGCTACAGCAGTAAACACAATTAACTCTCTGTATAAATCTGTGCTTACCAAATGGATTAATAAAACCGATAGAGATCCTATATTAAATAAATTTTGTTCAGAAGACCATAGCTACAGTACTAGTCCAACCAGCTGCCCTGAAACAAGAAAATAAAGAGCGAAATAGTGGCTCACTGGGTAACACTATGGTCTCCCACCTCCAGAGTTTGTGTCCAGATTCTGCCCCCAGTCTAGGTCTGGATTTTGCTAGTTCTCCCTGTCTGTGTTGTACAGGTTTTCTCCTGAAGTCCAAAGTTGTGGACTGTGATGGAGTGGCATCCTACCCAAGGTGTTTCCTTGATAAGTGCTTGGAAGATAGGTACTGGGTACTGCGGGGGTGCAGAGTTTGTACAGTCGTGATAACAATGAAGGTGAATCTTTATTTAAGCTTTTCATGCTGCTTTATCACTTTTGTCTTGTAAATTTTGACATACAAATTGCATATAAACTTTGTGAAGGACAGAAGATCTGTCAAACAGAAAACAGTTTCCTCTCTCTCTTTTTCCGGTCTACAGTTACAGTTGGTTCCTCTGCATTATTAGATAGCAATATAAATGACTTTTAATCTCCAGATTAATACAAGACAATATGCAGAGAATAGTTTTTTGGATTTACACAACATCTATAATCAAAAAATATTTTAGGAAAAAAAAGTAATTTAAAGAAAATTAATAATATCATTAGCGAAAATACAAAAATCTTCCTAAATGTTTCTCTTTAATGTGAAAATGAAATAGGGAAACTATAAAGGCAGTTAATGAACATACGGCTTTCATAGAACTCTAGAATGACCTCAAAATATTACAGGGTTTTTGGCTTCCGAGTCACTCCTGCGTGATCAATGGTGTCTGTCATTAGGAGCATGATAAATGTGATACATGAGAATTAACCATCTGTCCCAGCTACACTTTTTAGGTCAAAATGCACACAGGATGAATGCATAAGTAATTACAGTGACCTTGGGCAAAAGACACTGTGTACATGTTACCTGTGGTGTCTGAACCACTTAACATGCAAAGCGTATAGTAGTGTTACTGTAAGAATAAAAAATAAGAATTGCTGTCACAATATAAGCTGCCCTAATGCAAAGTAGATAACTACTTCTCATGTAAAAATAACATCCATCCATCCATCCATCCATTCATCTATCCATCCATCGGCTTATCCAGTTCAGACTTGTGGGGACGGCATGGAGTGTATCCCAGCCAGCGTAGAACACAAGGCAGGGGTACACCCTCAATGGATAAAATAAAATCACCAACAATATCTGTGCATATGTCCCATAGTCCCCCATCGTTGATAGTGCGGTGATGGAGGGGCCCATGATCAGCATACCTTTGTGAGTTTCACTCATGCACGTAAGCATGTGCTCGCCTTGCCATGAGATGAGCTGCGATGTAATGGTACATACATTATAATCAGCTCATGTGTAGATTACTGGATTACTCAGCACATAGCCCATCATGACACTGTAAGCTGCTCACAGTTTGGGATGTCTTAGCTCAAAGCATACACTCACCTAAAGGATTATTAGGAACACCTGTTCAGTTTCTCATTAATGCAATTATCTAATCAACCAATCACATGGCAGTTGCTTCAATGCATTTAGGGGTGTGGTCCTGGTC
>JAAGVU020000092.1:16307212-16324878 GCA_011763525.2 Mormyrus iriodes | reverse complement strand
GGCAGTTCTGAAGGCGAAAGGGGGTCAAACACTGTATTAGTATGGTGTTCCTAATAATCCTTTAGGTGAGTGTATATCTATCTATCTATCTATCTATCTATCTATCTATCTATCTATCTATCTATCTATCTATCATCTCATATAGCTTAATAAAATAGCTTAATTAATAAAAGGGATGAAAGCCTCAGAACCATAAATTGGGGGTGAGGGGTGAGGGGGTGAGTTGGACAGTTTATGGGAAAACCTTAGAAAACATGATATAAAATCTCAGATAAATACAGGGAAGATGCACATGACAGTTCAACTGCCAATCTTTCAGATAGGGAGCACTTCAGCTATGTGACTTCTCTGGGGACTGATTTCGATAGTTGGGAGTAATGCAAACAATTCTTCTCTTAGTTAAGAAGACCTGTGAAGGCAGTGAAGATTTCGGCAGTGAAGATTTTCATTTCAGTTTTTTTTATAAGCATTTAATAAATTTCTACGTTACTTCCCTGCTGTCATTCAGATGTTCTCAGATATTCAGACTGGGAATATGTGGTAGACAAAATGTACAAAATATTAAAATGCAGCTGGTGCATAGACTTGACTTCACGCTGTGCCCTCAAGGCGTGGATGTTCCTTTGCTGATTTTCACGCTGAAAACGAGCTTCCGCCACAAGCACATGTCAAACGGCTGAACAACTCTTGGAGAATGCCGCTTGACCCTGCAAGAACATAATCTGTGCAGGGCTGTGTATGTCCAAGAGGGAAATAGGAGCCTGACATTATCCCAAGCACAGTAGGAACAGTGTGTGTGTTGATGTCAGACATACTCTAGCTAGATATTTAGGTGTGGCTTATTAAAATTAAAATGGCATTGGACTACAGGATATCAGCCATGCAAAACAGACGCTTTTATATAGCTTGCTGCAACAGTTAAATATATCAAGAGGCCAACTCATTTTTCCATAGAATTTAAAGTTTCACTTACACCTAAACCTTGTGGATGAATTAACATATTGGTTTTGAGTGATGCGATGAACAAAGAAGCAAGGCTTTTTCTGCAGAAACAGGCAGTAGAGCAAGAACTTTAACCCTCCCTCCATCCATCCATCCATACAGTATATCCATCTTCCCACTGCTTATCAGGCTTGCGGGGATTTTGGAGCCTATTCCAGGCAGCAAAGGGCACAAGGCTAACAGCATTTCCTACAAGCAATTTTAACCCACTATTTTCATGTATTTCCTGTTTAAAGGTAATTAGCTCTGTGTATAATGTGCTGTGTGCCAGATTATTTTGACAAATGTAATTAACCCTTGTGTGTTTTACTTCTTACGTTCTAAATTCTAGATTCTATAGGATTTATCCTCATTTTGAAAATGGACTGGGGTCACGTCGACCCCAAAAATAGGTTATATGTGTCTGATGGCCAGTGTGGTATTGGTTTAGATTTTTTTTTAATGTTTAGGATGTCAGTCTTTCTATTTATGACTTTATTCAAAGAAAGAGCATAAGCCATCTTGTGATAAAATTCCCTCAAATATGCATCACCATGTACCTTTCTGTTGTCTCAGGAGACGTCTTTGCATCATAGACATTATCAAAGGTTACCTTCCCAAAAAAACCATCATTTAGATTTTGATGAAATAATTTGTTAATGTAAATGATCACAACTGGCAAGCAATGAGTGAAAATGGCATTAGTACAATCACTTTGATTGCCTTCGTGTGAGTTATAGTGGCATCCAAAAAGAATTAAAATCTCATCATCAACCAGATTTCATTGAGGGAATCATCCTTCAAAGCTGAAGTGTTATCAGAAATGTTTTTAATCTGCTACAAATTCTCTGCAGATATTATGCAATACATGTCATGCCATACTGCAGCTTATGGTGCCAGAAAGAATAACACATGGTATTACATAATGCAGCGTCAGTCAAGCCTCCTGACAACAAACAGCATTATCTTTCTCTCTTATGAATTGCTTCCGGAAAGGCGTATTGACCACAATCCGCTGCTGAATATAGGTTTAGTAAAACATCTTATCAAGCTGTACAACAGTTCTGCTTTTCAGGGAGAGGTCAATCTCTAAATTGATTTTGATTTATGTGAACAAGTGGAATTATAGTAAGGAACAGAATGAATTGTATAATGGCTAAATGTGCTTCCCAGAAAAGTCAATACAAATGTTAAAGGTTAAGGATAAGATTATGGGGTAACACTTCACTTGATGTGGTACAAATACTATAGTATTATACTATTACTTATATATTAATTAACCACAGACTAGGTTTTAGTTACCTACTGATCTCATGCTAATTCATCATTAATGAATTGTGATGCACGTTTTATCGCAAGCAGTTACTATTTTTTTTTGTTATATTTGTTAATTCTGTAAACCTTTGCGAACCACAGAAGGAACTACTGAAGGAATAAGCCATGAATATCACAAGTAACATACTGATCTCATATTTGTTCATCATTAATGAATCATAGTGCATCTTTCATCCCAAGCAGTTACTATATTTGTTACTATATCTGTTATTTGTTAACCTTTGTGAAGTACTACTGAGGAACTACTGAGGAACTACTGCAGGAACTACTAAGGAACAAATTATGAATGACACAAGTGAAATACTGCTCTCATGTTTGTTCATCATTAATGAATCATGACGCATCTTTTATCTCAAGTAGCAACTATAATTCGTCATGATTTGTTCATAATTTGTACTTTAATGTTAACTGAGTTATTACTAAGTATTTGTGCCCCGTCAAGTAACGTTTTTCCAATTATGGCTTAGGAACATTGAAATAGAACAATTAAAATAGGATTAGAATAAAAAAATAGAATAAGATTATGGTTAGATAATGGTTAGTGTTAGGTTAAGATCTAGACTTGTGTTGGGATTTAAGTATGACATTTTATTCAGGTCAGGGTTTGGGGACAGGTTGAGATTGAGGTCAGTGTAAGGATACATATGAAGGTACATTTGTGGGAAGTGGGTGTTGCATTAAAGGAAGTTGATTTTGGGTTTGTAATTCGCAGACAGTTCCTTTATGGTGACTGTTTTTTAAAAGCCCCCTGCATGAAGTGAATGAGATCTGGAACAGCTTTCTCAATTTAGGTCACCTAAAACAGCTTAGTCACTGGGTACTTCACAAGATTGATGTTAAAAACAAAAACATCATTTAGATAAAACTTGACCTTTACTTTGATCTTCCAAACCCTTATCCAGAATAAAAATGGATAAAAGCATCTGCTAATAAATAGAATGTAAATGTAACAAGGTCACAGTGGGGGGATGAACTGGAGCCTAATATTTCCTACTGGTATAGTGCATTTGATTGATGCAAACATCTACAATCCAGTGTTTCCACAGCTTCAGATGTTTGTCACACAGAATATGGGTGTCACTATTGACCTTGTGACCCACATAATAGGAGGAAAGCAGCTGACTGAAAGAATCTATGTTTCCACCTAAGGTTCACCTTTGTGGCCACCCTGACACCGCATTCATCTACAGCTCAGAGGCAGAAAAATTAGTTGCAAAATTCCATTAAGTGTAGAAAACTGAATGACAGGTAATTCATCACAGCACAAGCAATTAGTCTGTGAACTACCTACAAAAAAGATACTAAATATAATTTAATTGCTTTGAAAATAATGCACAAATATCTATGTACCAAGATTGTATACTTGTATACATGCCTGCTTGATAACCATACACTGACCTGACAACTATGGGTGTATGGTAGATATTAAGACATTATTATGATGCACTAGTTGTTCTCATAATTGAAGGAGGTGCGTAGACGTCCATTTACACAGATTTTTGATTAGATTCAGCCATAAGATGGTCATATGCATTTTAAATCACTTGTTATTCCTGTTCTTAATATTAATAAAACATCAACAGCAACAAAATGTGTCCTTTTTGTCTTTTAACTACTGCTTACAAAGATTATAAATAGAAAACATCAGTATTCCTCCTGCAATTGCCATATGTTATTTTCCAAAGTGGACTCATTTAATGACTTAAATATCAATACTTTTTAAATTAGAGAATTTTACTTTGTGGTCAAAGGGAGAAGCATAGAGTACATCTCATCTATCTCCTTATATATGCTCTTTGATCTTAAATTGAGCAATACATGTGAGAACCACAAATAAATGAAAGAATAGCTAAATAGATAGCTACATCATTCCCATGTCTTGTCATGGGTGGGCCTAACTTTATGTCCAGCGTTTCCTTTATTGAATAAGCTGTTATTGAAAATGGACAGATGATGGATTGTTCACAGTTTAAGCCAGACTATTACGTAAGGCATTAGTGTTTGCTTAGCTATTTCAGTGGAATATCATAATACCCACAAAGGGTCAGTCTGAGGTCGTTCCCCTAGGCCACAGGTGTCAGCAAGATAGGAGGATGTGTACAGAGGACATTGCTCGCAAAAAAGATAACTGCCACAAGTAACTTCAGCGTCACTCCCTTTAAGAGTGAGCTGCTAATTTCTGTGACCATTGCAGTAGAATAAAACGCACAATGAGAACTTAATCAAAGCCAACATGACTTTTGCCTCAATGACCTTCAGTGTTGCCCATCATTAAAAGGTGAACTATTGCAAAAACATATTCCTGCCTCAGCTAATGAAATTAACGAGAGTCATCCAGTTAGTTAGAATTAAAAACCGACATGGCATGAAACAGCTATCATTTATATGCTTTTACCAAATTTGGTAATCAATAAAAAATTAATAAAATAAAATGAAAATTAAATTTCTATTTTTTTTAATTAGGGTTTAGAAACTTGTAGAAAAAGTGTATTGGTTTGTACTGGTTTGCAATGCAAGCTGTTTTTTTCATCTTGCTTTCTATGCCATGTTATTCAAGATTCAAAAACTGGGATTGTATTTATCCCAGAAAAACCCTTAGTCCAGTTTAATTATTTACAAAGTTCTTGACAAGTGGTCTTTCTTTGAACTGAACATTCAGTGACAGCAACTGAAGAGCTGTCACACCGGTGTTGCTGAATTTTTCATTCATGTCTTTATATATACTCCTGATGATTAGGATGAATGGTTGCTTTGTTATTTAAATGGATTACAAAGGCATCTAATGAAGCCTTCTGTTGTCTTAGGATGCCTCTGCTAGCAAAAAGTTTTACTTTTTCATTATTCCAGAGATCAAGGTCATGTTCTTCAACTGCCTTTAGAAAGAAATGCTAAATGTCAATTTCTCTACAGAGAACAAGAATGTGAGACATCTTGCAGGCTTGGGAGATGCAAATGTTTTGGCACACAGAGGAATACGCGGTTCTCTTCTTTTTCTTTCATTGATTTTTTTTTCCATTAGGTCAGCTGTTTTTTTTTTTATCATGTTTTAATGTTTGAAACCTTCAGATGGGAGTTTTGCTTTTTTTTCCCCACACATTGTCTGCCTGTCAGTCAGGCGTATGTGAAGAAAGCATCCCTTTTTTTCAGATTAAACCACAACTCATCTTTCCACCCTCCCTTATTTTTATGGTGCAGCATTTCACCCAGTATGAACTAAGCAGTTCTGGCACACTGGGAACCTACAGGTTCTAGGCTGAAAATCTATAAACTTTTTCATTTAGGAACAGCAGTGCACTGCTTCCCTGGAGAGGTCTCTAGCGGGGCAATGGTAACGTTTTGCTCTGTTTCAGTGCAAGATGCATTTCCTTTGTTGTTTTTTCGTTTCCATTTCTTGCCTCTTTTGCAAGCTCAGTTCTGTGAAAGTGGTACTCTCGCCACACTGCAGAAATATTGGTATCTTTATCTAGAAGGGATTAAAGTTTCTTGCTCAAAAAAAGTAAAATGCCCATTTTCTTGCAATATATTCTTTTCCATTTGAACCTGTTACTCTTTGGGCATCGATTCACTTTCTGATGTGTAAGTCAACCTCCTTCACCCAGCTTGTGTATGACCACACCACAATGCACTGGGCTTAGTGCCAGTTTTGGGTTACAGCTCATTGTGATTCTTGGTCTTATGCTGTCCTGTTAAAGACCCACAACACACTTCTGTGCTGTCCCAGGAAGCATTCTGTCAGACAAAAGCATCATGCTTCCCTTTAACTGAAAGGTGAATCGCCTTTAGTGTCCATGATCAAGTATATCATAGTGGCTGCTTTTCCTCAGCGACAAAATACAATTAATGTCATGTATAATACTGCTGTAACAGGACACATATGGAGGACCGTGAAGCGTTCATGACATACATTTCCAGTGTGCAATGTGTTTTTTGTGTATTGAGCAATGAAACTGATGTTTTGATGTCTGGAGACAGGATACTGCAGTGATACAGTTAAATGTCACTACTGATATCCACAAAGTGAGTAGTACTTTTAAATAGGACCTTATTCATATATAGGTATATATAGAGTCTATTTCAAGTTTTCTTTACTTTGTAGGGTTGCATTCTCTGTTTCTGACTGGACATAATACAGTATACCTGGTATTGGAGGATGTTCTTGTCCATTGAAACCCAGCACATGTCACTCAGCTGCCTGCATCTCATAAATTAACATCTGGCTAAAATACTTCGTAAGCCACCTGTTTAATGAACAGTGTGTTCTTAAAGGCTCCGCCAGATAACATACGTACTGCCGCTGTTATATTCCTCAGTGGAATGGCAACATGCTGGTTGTCATGTGGGAGCAGCCCTGTGCCTCATTCTGGAGCCAAACCACTGTCATCATTACACATGCTGCCTTTGTCAAGGATGGAGACTGGGGGGCAATTTCTTTTAATTGCTGCCATGCATCGCCTGTCTTTGTCGTGTAATAATAGTGTAAGTGCTGATATGGCTAAGAACAGGGAGGTCAAATCCTTCATGGAAGGGGTTTTGCTTTTTTAAGCCTTTAAAGTAATTATATGTTTATGACTTTATGAACTGGGAAATTTATCACCAAGAATTTCTCAGTAAAAATATTCGCCTTGGTTTCAATGCGGAATATGACATCCCTTTCATTCTGGTACGGCTGCCTTCAGCAAACGTTTTTATACTGGTTACTGAAAGTAGTGTTAATAATACATATACATTTTTTTGCAGGTCTATGTCAGTAACATACAACTGTTTAGACTGAATGAGAAAGTTTCCCATGAAGAAAAAAATTATGAAATATGTAATAAAGAGCTTTGAGAGTGATAAGGAAAATTTATCCTTGATGTTTTTCATAATCTTACATTTATTTTTGGGTGGCTGGAACACATTTCTACAAAAGGGCCATATCTCAATCCAGTGAAAATGAATAAACTCCTCAGCCAAGCTTTCTAATTAACATTCTTCCAAACTAAAAAACAGACATCATTATCCTCCAAATCTCCAGTAAACCAATTATGTACAGTGTATTATATAATATTGTTTCCATATCATAATCTCATCATTGGCAAAATGGTGCATTTGTTGAGTCAAACACTCAAATAGCATTTGGCACAGATGGGGACAGAAGCTTATTCAGCTAACATGTGGGTATAAACCATGTTGGGATAATTATAAATAAGGAATAACAATGTATTATACCTTGCAGTATGATAAATTTTGAATTAAATCTTTCAAAACACATGAAGATAATGCCGGTTTTATGAGACGCACCACTGTCACCAGGGAAACCTAATGTTCTGTAATGAATTACTGGTAGATTATATTGTTATGACCACAGTATAATAGAGCCATTTGTGATGAGAAGGGCTACTGTGTAGTGGTGAAAAGCTAGAGAGCAGAAGCTGGATAATCATGTGTGGTGATGTGTCTGGCTGCTGCATGCAATGTTTGAAAGTCAAGCACTGACAATGGGCCCAGAAGATTTTAAAGGGTAAGCATTGCAAGTCACCACTTTCATGTCTCCCTGGTATTCCATTGGCTGATGGAAATCAGAGGCTGTGCATTTGGAACAAAGAAATGTGAAAGATGGGAACTGACCCCAAAATTGCCAAGAAAGAGCCTTTGCTTGGGGGTCAATGTTTGAGATGACCATAGGCTAAAGACTTCTGTCATGCTGAGGAAAAAGGAAGCCAGTAGAATCATTTAACAGGTCAGGGTAAGCAAAATGAATACTCGATCCTCATTTAACAGTACAATTTGTGAAAAACAGTGTGGAACAGATTACAAAAGGTACATTATCGGAACACACCATAAAAATAGAAAATAGAATCAACATTTGGCATCAAATAGAAAAGGGGGGCGGATAATATTAAATACCAATATTTGTGTTCATGTGTCATTTTTATAAGGGCAGGAATATTTTAACTGTGGCCGTGTATTTGACACATTAAATGCCATAAATGGTTTCTGATTTCATAGTTACTCACATAACGGGCTGCGTATAGCTGAGATAAAAGATTTCAGGTTAAACAGAAATTGTAATATATCATATTGGTAATATACATTTCAATATCAGCTCAGATCACTTACAGTTAAATCTTTCTGTTCACTTACTGTTACTCTTGCTTACTGTTGCGTTTTAAAATAGCCAAATTCCTTATAACTCTCAGCCTTGGGTTGTCCTGCTTATAAACACAAAAACATTTTTATGTTATATGTGCCTGTGTGATCTAAGGGACAGGTCAAGACGGACCAAAAGACACAATATGCCAATTATAGGGGAAAATTAATTTTAAAAGGATGAATGCAGTGCAGGTCCAGCAGGTAAGACATTTTTCATTATATGAACTCCTCAGTAACTGGAGTGACGTCACACTGATTCCTAAAGTGATTAAGGAAATCTTAGCAACGAATTTGTCAACATTGTTCACATATGTTTTCCTACATAATTTTTTATCTTTGTAACTTCCAGGTCTTCTCTTTAATGACTAACGGCTATCATCAAAATGGCTGAATTAAATCACTGGTTGATATTCTGAACACTAGGTTTCATACATGAGTTTGGAGGGAGTAGAGGAATAGAGTCAAATTCAGAAGAATATGTTCTGTTGCCTTCATCTTGTAAGTCAAAACAGATCAACTGAGAGATACGAAAATCAGCTATATTCATAGCAATTAATTAAACGTTAGATCAAAGAGTGAAATATGAGGTGAAAAATGCAAAGCACCCAAACAAAGTCAACATTTTGACAATGACACATATTTTCAAAGCATCTTCTTGTTTACCTATTAAGAGTCCTCGGCCACAGTGTGTGTATGAGCAGACAGGTACAGCAATGCACAGCCCAGAATGTTAAAATCCACTGCTCGCGAACTCATGTCGGGGCTGTGCTGACTTTCGTATTCTCCTCAACAAGCCCACGTCTTGTCTACTCTAGACAGCAGTTCTTGGAGTGGCGCATTAGAGTAAGATGGCAAGAGCGCGGCTACGCAGTGCATTAATCTTTATACCTTTGACCAAATTGACACAGAAATGCAACATACCCATTTCCAAATCCTAACCCACTGTCTGTATGTATGCATATCACCCATCACCAAGCACAATTATGCTGCCAGTGATCTCGCTCCATTTCCCAGCTCTATGAGCTGCTGCCCTTTGTTGCCGCCCATCTAGTCATATTCACTTGACGCGGCAAGATCTTGTAGGTTTTTCTCTGTAGTTATTTGTGTTAATTTAGCACTGCGAGTACAAGTATGGACAGAAGGAATCAGGTTGTGTAATGAATTTACATGAACTGAAGCTTTGACTTTCAGAATGACTACCAAATAGGAGAGGGAAAAAGGGCTCAGTCTATAAAAATTGAAAATATAAAACTTCTGGACCAGCGTCCACTTAAAAACCCGTTCAGGTTTTCAGTTTGTGCAACAATTTTAACTCGGCTGTTAAACATTCAGAACCGTGGTCATCAGTCCTCGGATGTGGCCCTTTTGAACGAATCAGTTAACCTGGGTGGGGTGGTTTAGTCAAACACTGGGTTGTCAAGGGGGTAAAACATACCTTTGTAAGACAATAATATCATTCTGGATTAACCAAACGATAAATTTAAATCCAAAATATATACAGAAAGGTGCCAACAAGCAGAACAATGGCTGACAGGAATGCAGAGTCCAGTACAGAAAATGCACAGTGAAAACCTTTTGCCTCAGTCAGTCCCCAGTACTTGATGATAACTCTTCACTACAGACCATAGACCACAAGTGTGCATCTTTATAAATTGCTGCCTGCTGGTCCTGGCAGAAAGAAGGCTGGGGCGAGTGCTTCAGTCCATCTGCAGGAGTGCTCTTAGGAGCCCAGTAGTTGATCTTCACATATCTCCAGGGCCACTTTGGTCGCACCACCGAAGATCTCCACGTTGCTGTCGACCCAGGGCACAATGTTGCCTGGCATGTACGAGGAGCAGTTGGCCATGTTCATGATGTCTACGGGGCGTAACAGACGATCCCACATATTGAAATGGGTTATCTCCCCAACAAAGGCCTGAGTGGCATCGAATCGTCCGCCTACAGTGTCCTGTCAGGACCATAAAAACAGACTTTATTCTTCCTTTGCAAAAATAAGTCTTGTTGTAATAAACTAATAAAAACAAAATCAGTTTATTGCCTTAGCAAATTATGACATGTATTACAAAATTATAACTTTTCAATTACCGTAGGTGACTATAGTAAGAAATTGTGTTTAATAACAGTGTGCATTTAAATTAAGCATCATATCAACGATACAGTCTTCTAAGGATGTGAGGGGCCTGTATCCTGTGTGTATCTCTATGCAACGAGGGCTCACCTGCTCCTGACCCAAAATAACAACCCCGCCAGGCTTTATCGGGTGCCATGGGGCGAGGTTTTCTCCAGATCCCAGCTTCTCGCCATCCTGGTATGCCTCCCAGAGGCCATCTCTGGTGGTCCAGGTGACACAGATGTGGTGCCACAATCCATCTCTAACGGACAGCGGCAGCTGGGCCACCTGTGCAGACCAGCAGAGATGGGCACAGACATGAAGAGACAGACAGAGGGCAGATGGGCTCGGGCTGTTCTAATGCCGTGCCAGAAGGCTATGCTACACCCAAAAATTACAAAAAAGGAACACTTTCCCTTTGATGATTTTCCATTACACTTCCCTTGATTCCTTTTTGTGAGGCACATGGTCAGAAAATTTCACTATGCTCATATTTAAATCAACTTTCTGTCGAGCAACAAATTATTTCAAAGAAAATCAAATAATTTTTTTTTAATCCTAGCTTCAGTATTACAGCCCAAAGCCCCCTTCGATACAGCTGTTACCTAGATCATGAATATCATTACCAAAGCTAACTACAGCACAAACATTTTTAGCCTACTGCACACCCCTGCAAACCTTAATTCCTTGAAAGCCCCTATTCAATGACTGTTTGACGGCACGGTACTGTGCTTAAGGAAGCTTGTACAAGCGCAACTAAAACTAATAACTAAAAACAAAGTAAAAAATGAAAAAAAAAACAATCTTTTTTTAAGTATATAATGTTATACTTATTGTGATGCCTTTTTGTAAACCAAGAATAAAGAAATACGGTACATATGAGAAAATAAATGCACAGACCACCACGCCGCAGCAGGACTGGTGGAAATGGGTGCGTTTACATTGTGCTCTAACAGCGAGGCCTTCATTCATGGTTGTACTGTATCAATGCATCTCCATAACCCCATATGCACGCACAATATGAGTTCCGCTTCTTACCTTGTCATTGATGAGCAGCTCTATTGGGTTATTTCCCCATTCGATCAGCACAATCTCATTGGCTTGCCCTGGTACACCGTAGGAGAATGGGGTCCCGATGCCAGGGCTGGCACTCGATTTCAGCCACATGCACACTGTGAAGGCATACATCTCCGGCAGGCTCTTCTTGATGCGGCCATACAGATAGTTTGTTCGCAGGGGGAGGGACACCTTGAAACCCTCTGGGGACCTAAACGGGCTGCTTCCTGCAGGCCAGACGAGGAACAACAGTGTCACATTCTGGCTCCAATACAGCAGTGCACTAATGCATGTGCATGGCTGTACCCCCCCCTCCCCCGAACAGGAGTTTTTAATATGTGTAATGTATTCCGATATTTACAAACACTCTCCTGAAAATGAGCAATTTTATTTTTCTCTTTAGCTACCTGTATAATCTGCACTCAAATGAACTCTGCCAATGGTTCACATCTAAAAATACTGGTGATTTCTCACATTTCAAGATCTGTGCATAATCCATACTCTGTTAACATTTTGGCCAAATTATTCACACAAAACAGGGGTTCTCAAAGCCTGAACCACAAGCTAATCTGGATCCAGTTGATAATGCACCTTATGAATCAATGTGGTTAACGTAAAAAGGTTTAACATAGTTTGAAGTACAAAAGTACAATGTAGAACCACCGAACTTCGCACACACATAATGTGATTCCCCAAGCCCCCCCCAAATAAAAGTGTGTCAAAATAGTCAGAAAGCATTAAAAAGTTCCCATTACTTTTATATATCGATGTCTATATCGAAAGCTATTCCTAACTCATTAAAGTTCATGAAATGTTGTTTTGTTACTGAAAAATGTTTCAGACCTCTGACTTTGAACAAAAATCTGATGTGGACCTTTGATCAGAAAGTCTCAGAGCCCCTGATGTAGAATATAATGTTACAGTATTTTATTGGTACATACTATAAGAACAACATAGAGGTGTTAAGATAATTAGTAAAGACAGACATAGCCAATAATAGTATTAACATAAAAATTATTAATAACATTTGGCAACAATCTGAGAAGATATTTCTCAACATCCTTCCATCAAATTAAGGGTACAAGGCAAGTGAACACTATCCAAATGTCCTACAGAAATTTACCTGAAAATAATGAGTTTGCAAACAGTGTTTATGGGCTATGCTACACTTGGCAATTACAACATTACCTAACAATAATGCATGCTGTGCAATTAAATACACTTTGCAGAACCTCTGTTACAAGTGCATGAACTGTAAATCATTCACTGTATTATTGTAGCGAACAGATGGCAGCTATCTATTCCGATCCACCAAGATGTCTGTTCAGCACCAGGGACAGCGGTGAACCTCACCCGTAATTACAGTGGATACTCGCATGTGGGAGTGTTTTTCAGACCTGTTTCTGTGTGGGTTTGTGCAGGGGGGAGAGACAGTCTAGAATGTGTGTGACGCTGAAAGACGGGCACCTTTCTCCAGCTCAGTGATCCTCTCCAGCAGGGAGCTGAGAGTGCTCTCCGTACGGTGCCGGTGGGCGGCCGTCTCATTGTACAGTTGAGTCTTCTCCTCCTCCAGCTCCGTCACTTTCTTCAGGAGCTGGTTCTCCAGCACTCCCAGTCGGCGCTGCAGCAGATCTCGCAGTTCATTAGGGAAAGATATGCCAGACAGATTGGCACGCATCTGCTGCTGCTGACACAAGAAAGAGACCATCAAAGTGCTTCCGCCTCATGGCATTCTGTTTATATATATGGTATCAGTTTAACAATAAATTGCTACACGTTCATTTAATTTCTATGCATCTTGAACTAGTGAAAAAGTAATTGCACTCCAGCAGAAAGGGGGATTTTGTGCTTTTATGCTAATTGTTACACAATATCCATCCATCCATTTTCCATAACCACCTATTCCATTTTGGGTCGCGGGGGGTCCGGAGCCTATCCCGGAGGCTGTGGGCGCAAGGCAGGGAACAACCCAGGATGGGGTGCCAACCCATCGCTGGGCACACTCACACACCATCCACACCTACGGGCAATTTGGCAACTCCAATCAGCCTCAGCATGTCTTTGGACTGTGGGGGGAAACCGGAGTACCCGGAGGAAACCCCACGACGACACAGGGAGAACATGCAAACTCTACACACATAGAACCCGGGCAGAGACGTGAACCCCGATCCCAGAGGTGTGAGGCAACAGTGCTAACCACTGCACCACTGTGCCGCATTAGTTACACAATATCATACAGTGTAATCACACGATTGAATATTCACAGATAAAATGTATCAAATAATCAATAGAGAACAAAGAGAACATAACTACAATGCATCTTTATATGCACTATATAGATATTTTTTAATGGTACTGGACAAATGATGCTGCCTTTATACATGAAGCACAGCACTTCATGATGAATAAAACCCATTATATAGGCCTACACTGATGCACCTAAATGATTGTATTGATAAATATTAAGGGTGAATGAAAACTGAACCCTACCTCTATAAAACTAAAAATGGAATTTGGAGCATAGTATTACAAATATGAATGATATAATATGCAGAAACCTGAACGTTGCGTTCTCCGCGGTTCTCATCAACAGTTTTTAAACCACGACCTGTGAAACTTAAGTGTATTTTTCATAGATTTCATTTGATCGCCAGCTTAATGGATTCTGGGAACCTTTTAGAATAGAAACCCTCGATTTATCAGATCGGATGTACGTAAATCAAGTAATGTATTTTTAGGGATAATCCCTTTAAAATCTATTTACATCCTGAATATCAGAAATAGTATACGCACATATAGTACATTTTGTTGAAACAAACCACACATTGCATAAATATTTTAGACTACAAAAGCAAACAAAAAATATGCCATGCAACAATACGACGGAATGTATGGAAAAATATTACTCATCAATATTGAATGAAATGTATCTATTCTCAGACAAGGGAATTTTCCCTTTCCCTGCTACAATAGCTTTGTGTAAAGCTAATATTTATGGAAATATTTATTTTATTGCGGTGAGGACAATGGATGATTCCTATATAATTTTGCTAATAGTCATATTGACATGTCCGAACAACGGCTGTAAAACCCGGAAATTCGTTTGATTTCCTTGTCGAAAATTAACATCTTTTAATCACACAAATAACACAGTTATTGATGACGGCAGCCTGTAAATTTTCATAATTGTATTTCTGTGGAAAATAAAGTGAATCAGCCATTACATCTTACCTCCAAGTTTTCCAACCGGCTCTTTAGATTTTGCATGGTCTTTCCAAGGTGATCAATAGTCTCAATGGGATCTCGTGGAAGGTCACCCATAGTATTCGTGCCGTCTTTTCTCCAGGAGCCTTTATTCCTGTATTTCCCACCCTGAAACGATTCTCCAGTGGCGGATTCGCATCGGGAAAGTTTGGAAGTAAGCTCCTTTATTGTTCCTACTTGACCGACAATAGTCTCCTTCTGGTGCAGAATGGTCTCCCGAAGTTGAGTGACGGTGTTTTTTAGTGCTTCCTCCTGGACACTTGAACTGTACAGTGGCACAGCAGGTATGGGGCAGCTTGGATCAGCATCGACAGGGATCGCTGTACAAATAAAGCGCGATCCTTTGGCATTCTGACCGTGTACTACTCTTCCACTACCCAACGCGGAAAAGCACAAGATCACAGCTAAAAAGGCAAACATAACGGCCAGAATATTTTTTTCGAATCTCAAACGAACAAGAATAATAATGAAAAACACAATTTTAATGTAGCCTACAAAAAATTACATTAGGATTACAGAAAGAATAAAGTCATGAATATATATTTTATATTATGTAGAAGTCCGGTTTGAAAGTTAATGTGTAGATTTGTTTAAGAATCTAAAGAAAAACATGCAAACTGGTGATTTTGATGAGATTTTTGGTTCAAGTTGCACAATAATAAAGCTTAACGGTTAAAACATACCGACAAAAATACTCGTGCAAAGATAAAAAAAATGAGAAAAATCGTCCTTCAACCAAATAATTCTGCCCGAAGAAGTTCTTCAAAAACAGGAAACGATATAAACCAAGCCTAAAGACATCCATAGGTAGCTGCGTCAGTGAAGCTGTGTTAGAAACCTCACCGCTCTACAGTAGCTCACGCACGTTACTCGCTTTCTGCTTCGGAGAAGACAGAGCAAACGCGTCTTCAGCGGATTTTGCGGAGCGTTTGTAACTACAGGAGGAGGGTTTTGATTGGCTAGCCTTGAAACGTCATGCCTGTTTAATGCAAATCTTGTTTACGTGTACATAGAGGCTCCGATTGACACGCTTGATCGGGAACAATTTTTAAATGGATGGTCGCCTGGGGCTGCATCTAGGCCAAATACACATGCAAAATATTTATAACATGTAGCCAACCATAAACAATGAGTTTCAGTAACAAAAATATGTCTTTCATATGAACACAGCAGATGAGCAGTGTGATTTTTGACACACACACACACACACACACATACACAGACACACATGTGACTGTACCAAAAGCTGCAAAACACCAAACAAAATACAAGACTTTTGGCATTTTTAATTTTTTGATTGCAGTCACAGAGTTTCCCCTTGTAGAGGCTGAAAAAATGGTCCCCACAATGTCAAGATGACAGATTTTCATCACATGTAGTATATACATATATACCCACACTCACACACACACACGCGCGCTATATGGACAGGAACCTTTATGACATCCCATTGTCTCGTTGTACATCAATAAGGAGTTGGTCCCCCCTTTGCAGTTGAAACAGCTGTCACTCTTCTGGGAAGGCTTTCCACAAGATTTTTGAGTGTCTCTGGGAATTTTTGCCAGTTCATCTAGAAGTTCATTTGTAAGGTCAGATACTGATGTTGGACAGGAAGGCCTGACTTGTAATCTCTATTCTCATCCCAAAGGTGTTTGATGGGCTTCAGGTCAGGGCTCTGTGTGGGCCAGTCAAGTTCTTCCACACCAAACTCACCCAACCATGTCTTTATTGACCTTGTTTTGTGCACGCGGGCACAGTTATGTGGAAACAGAAAATGGCCTTCCCCAAATTGTTCCCACAAAGTGGGAGGCATAGAATTGTCTGAAATGTCTTGCTACACTGAAGAATTAAGAGTTCCCTTCACCAGAACTAAGGGGCCTAGCCTAACCCCTGAAAAATAACCACATACCATTATTCTTCCTCCACCAAACTTTACAGTTGGCACAGTGCAGTCAGGCAAGTAACATTCTCCTGGCATCTGCCAAACCCAGACTCAGACCGTCAGACAGAGAACCATGATTTGTCACTGTAAAGAACAGATTTCCACTGCTCCAGAGTCCAGTGCTTTACACCACTCCATCCACTGCTTGGCATTGCGCTTAGTGATGTGAGGCTTGCATGCAGCTGCTCGGACATGGAAGCCCATTCTATGAAACTCCTGGCACACAGCTTTTGTGCTGGGGTTAATGCCAGAGGAAGTTTGGAGCTCTGCAGTTATTGAAGTAACAAATCATTGATGACTTTTACGCACTACGCTCCTCAGCACTCGGTGACCCCGCTGTGTTCCTTTACGTGGTCTGCCACTTTGTGGTTGAATTTATGTTGCTCCTAAATGCTTCCACTTTGCAATAATACCACTTATAGTTGACTATGGAATATCTAACAGGGAAGAGATTTCATGAACTGCCTAATTGCAAAGGTGGCATCCTATGACAGTACTACGCTTGGTACTGGACTATACAAGGTACAGTGATCCCTCGCTATATCGCACTTCGACTTTCGCGACTTCACTCTATCACGGATTTTATATGCAAGCATATCTAAATATATATCGCGGATTTTTCTCTGGTTCGTGGATTTCTGCGGATGATGGCTCTTTTTATTTCTGGTACATGCTTCCTCAGTTGCTTTGCCCTGTTGAGTTCATACACGGGACGCTATTGGCGGATGGCTGAGAAGCTACCCAATCAGAGCACCAGAATGCAAATGGAGCATGACTGCAGTGTTCGTATTTTAGAAATATGATACTAATATTAAAGGTATAATCATAATATATCTAATATAACTG
>JAAGVU020000092.1:16293638-16307112 GCA_011763525.2 Mormyrus iriodes | reverse complement strand
ACAAAAATAACCATATAAACATATGGTTTTTACTTCGCAGATTTTCACCTTTCGTGGGGGGTTCTGGAACACAACCCCCACGATAGACGAGGGATCACTGTATACAAGATAGCATCATCTGACAGTACTACCTGTCTGAATGAAACACCTGAATTCAATGATTAAGAGGTATGTCCCAATACATTTGTCCATATTGTGTGTGTGTATGGCAGCAGCTCAGCTATGGAACCCCATTCTATGAAGCATCCCTGGAGGCCACCTCATTAAGCTGGCAAAAAGGAGAAAGTAGGATCAGCCAGTCCCTGGAGAAATTGGGGTTAAGGGCCATGTTCAAGGGTCCAATGGTGCGATCACTCTGCCGACCCTGGGATTTGAACCAGAAACCTTCTGAGTCCCAACCAATGGAGCTGGCCTGCTAGCAAATTATTATTTTGTTTTTGTTTAATATTTTTATATAAAATAAAGACTTTAATGAGTATGTATGATAAGGTTAGGTGTCAGGGGCATATCTAGAAATTTTGGGCCCCCCTGACAAAATGTCACTTTGCCCCCCCGCCCAATGTTACATATAATTGTACATAGTCAAGGGACCCAGTGAAATGCTGGGCCCCTTGAATCTGGCAGGGTATTTATATCCCTCTGATGCTCCTGTGAGGCTTCGTACCTCAGACCCTGCTATGTGCCCCATCCATTCTGGGATAGGCTCAAGGTTTACCGAGACCCTGTACCAGATAAAAGGTATATAAAAATGATTTGTGGATGGCGGCAACTGAGGGCGAGTCATCACGGTTAGATGGTTCTGATACAGGAGTTAGAGGACTTAGAAGAGTCCAATGCAGGTGACTGTGTCATGGCACTGGATCATGCCAACGTGTGACCCCATACTTCAGACACTGTTACAGGCCTGATATCTGGGTCCACATGATGATTTGTTAGGACAGGGCCAGATGGTCGCAAGTGGGAGGCAGAAGGGAAAGCAGAAAAAAATATTAATAATAAAAAAAGTTAACATACACAGAAGTAGTGGTAACCAGGTGCAATACAGAGGGGCCCAGTAAACTGAAAAATGGCTGCATAATAAGAACTGTCACCCTGAGGATATATGCAACTATGAGGGAGATTTGAGGTGATCAACACCTGACATGGAGCAGCTCATAGGGGCCAATCAAAAGCATAATTAGTGCAACGACATCAGCAGTTTGGTTCCCAAGCAGGTTCTCTGATCTCAACCATAATTAATCTATAGGAGACACTCAACTGGTTCATTCTATATACTGTATGAGAATATGCTGTCTTCTTAATTTTGAACACAATAAGATATAATGCATAAAGTACTTGAGAATAGGCTCTCCAGGACATGTCAGTGCCAATCTCTTTTCTCCCACGGGATGCAAGGTGAGAGAGCCCAACCAGTCATTCATTACAGGCTACATCAAACTGAACTACACATGTACGCGACATAGTAACCTTATACACAGTGCGTCAACTGTGCAGCACGCAAATTAAATACATATCCTAAGACCTCACCATCACAACAGTCTCACGAAAAGTCATGGGTTGCTTCCTTAATTCAGTAAAAATATCGCACATTTTATTGGTTTTATAACAAAAATCATTACTTTTTTTCTTTTACAAAAATATATTTCACATTAGAAATAATCAGTAGTTTTAATTAAAACATTAATTTCAAGCAGTAATAAACTGAAACCCAAATTAAAGTTATTAAAGAGCTAATCTGAGTTAAAAAGCTCATTGACAAGCAGTCTCATTGGGGGCTTTTTAATTAGAAACACCTTTGCAATAACATAAAACACCAAACATTTGTGTTTAGTATCCTTTTGGGAGCCAGTGACCACAATTGCAATTAATAGCATAATGGCAAGAAGTGAATGAGTCAGTCAAAAAAAAAGAAAATGTCTGTGTGGTAGGTACGTGCAAACATGTGAAACGTTACTGTTCACCTATCAGACTTGAGCTGTTCCTTCTGATCTCTGAATATTGATTCCCAAGGTAAATATTTTAGGCCAAAAATCTAATTCTGTGCATTGTATTAGTCATGGTCCCGTGATCTTGTCCAGCATAAGATTGATGGGAGACTGATGCGTATTAGCTATGTATTGCTATAATTCCAAGAGCATTTATAAATGTCATTAGTTTACTATGGAAATTAATTGAGCTGTTCTGAATTTTCACAATGCATTTCATTTTCATACATTTAAAGAACTGTGTTTAGAGGACGGGGGGTGTATATTGTGGAAATGTCAGACCAAAATTCTGTTTCTATACAAAACGGTCAAGTCATGTTAGATTTCTTTGATAGCTCTACTATGCCTTCTCCTTTACTCCTCCTATCTCTCATCTTCACTTTCTTGCAATCCCTGAAGGGATCATCTGGTCTGCTTTATTTTGGAGGAAGAAAAAAGGAGACCATTCCTGCTCCTCCTTACCCCTCTGTCTGATCATGTGACGTCTGGGCTTTAGCTTTCCCCCCATCACTCCACAGCACACATTCATAAGAACTGCAGGCTCGAAATAAAACCAAAATAACAACCTGAAACAAACTGAAACGGCCACCGCTGCTTTTCACTCATCATGCTGATAATCCCACAACCGTCTTTGGTCCTATACATCATAAATTTACTTCATAATGTGTGTGTTATCATTGTATCACTGAAATTACATTACATACATCACAGCAAACACAGGTAACTTCTTCTCTTGTTGCTATAGATATTTATCTAATAATATTGTCCATGCGCATGTGAATGCGCATTCATTGTTATAAAGTATAAGAACATTTTATGTATAATAACTTTGGCTAACACTTAAAATAGTCCTTTAATATAATTTCCTATGGTTTGTAGCCAATGTCATTAAGCCAACCATTAACAACTTTGGACCTGAGTCAGCATTAGGCATTTACAAGTAGCTCTAGACATGCATAGTCAGAAGAGGAAACGCATGATGCTCAGGGCTTGTAGACAGCTCCATCTGCCTTACACACACTCGGGCTGATGGGGTCACCATGGGCGAGATAGGCACTGAGTTACACTGACAGACATGGTAGGGGAGCAAATTCTTCATAAAGGTACAGACTCAGGATGACAGAGAAGGTGTCTGTGAATGGACCTGCTGTGAAATGCAGCAGTGTTTCTGCAAGCACCACAGTGATAGCACTGATTCCTATCCGGTCTATTTACATAAAAACAGCATGTGAACATTGGCTTCAGTTATATTTCATGGAAAATGCTCTAATGTAATTTTCCTGGGGTGCTTTGAAACTCTTTAATTCAAGCAATTAATCTTGTTGACATTTTTAAATAATACGGCACATCTCTTGGTGCACTTCTGTTGTGTTCATAAGATGGCTAATCTAACATTTAAGAAACAGCGATTTTTATCAAGAATGCATCTCTGATATTACAGTGTAAATGCAGTTTATAATAAAATGCCTCTTTATTTAGTTTATTGCCATTGACACCAATTTATAAGGTATGCACTGTCAGAGTATGCATTGTTATAAATTCATTTACAAATACATCCCCAAACCCATAGTATTTCTGGCTTTGTATCATATTTGTATTATTGTCTGCTGCTATACATGTATATTATACATGCAGTATCTATACCACAGTTATTCTTCCTAGTACATCCATATCTCCATATCAATATTAATGTCTATTTTAAGCATTGTCTTATGTCCTGTTACTAAGTGCTTATTCTTTGTCTTGTTATCCTGTGTTACTAGTGTGGAATTATCCAATCTGCGGATAACACTCCAGTAAGTATCTCATTGTACTCAGTACTTGTACTAGTACAAAGGACAATAAACCTTTTGAATCCTTTGAAATTCCTTGAAATGTAATTTACAATTAAAAAGACAATTTAATGACTAAGAAATGGCAAAAAGGTAGCTCAGGGGCATCAGCGATTTGTAACTAATTACTGAAGGACAATGGCAATTCAATAAAAATGGCCACAGTGGCCTTTTTACTCTACAACAGGGAACAAAGATGCTTAAATGAAACAAAGACTTTATTCATTGCCTTGTAGGGGGAAGGTAAACATATTAATGATTTAGGATGGGTTTTCAGTACAGAACATATAAGTGTTTGCAAAGCAACAGTGCTATTGACGGCATGAATCATGGAGGGGGGTTATTCAAATGAATGAGAACACTATATAAATTAATTTCTGTACTTTTTTTGGGGGGGGGGGTTAAGTTATCATACTGGATATGTTTCCTGCAGCATATCCAGGTTCAATATAGTAATGCTGACAGGCAGTCTTGGTCTCCCTCTCTCCACTGTTGGCTTAATTTATTGGGAAAAAACAAAATATTTCCAAACTGTCAATTTTGACTGACTGTAACCAACTAACAACCACATGTTGTATAAGGTTTTCCATGTTGAACATCTACTTGGTAATTTACAGTAGAGTCTTCCTGTGTCAAGAAATGTATTCATTCATTACATGCGTTCCGAACCAAACTGCACATGATGGATACGTGTATCGGTAAAGACCTCATATTTACGTCATCGGCAGTATTAGCCAAATCTCAAATTGCATTGCAAGGCAAAATAAAGCGTATCGTGAGATGAACAGGCTTCAAAAAAGCAGAAGCTTATTTCTGAGTTTTTGAAAAACAAATAATATAAAACCCTATATGGCCCTAAATAACCCCCGTGATGCGTTCAGTGGTCCAGGCATTCACTAATAAAAATTCATGTAAAATATATGTAGACACGTCTGTTTTATCTTTATGTTTTTTCCTTGTTCACATACTGAGGTATCAGGTTTGAGGCATGACATCCAGGATCATGTCAGACATTGGCTCACTTACAGCTTCTTATTTGTTCTTTTTAATTATTTGGCATCCGGCAAAAGACATTCGGCCAGTAAGTTATGTGGAAACTTTTCATTAAGTGAGATTTCCACTTTTCGCTTTTATGTGGTACAATGACTTGCACAGACTTTTTGAGAGGCAGGTGCTGGAACAAGGAAGCATATCAAGACATTTCAGATAATTCTATGCTTTCAACTTTGTGGGAACAGTTTGGGGAAGGCCCTTTTCTGTTCCAGCATGACCGTGCCCCAGTGGACAAAGCAAGGTCCATAAAGACATGGTTGGGTGAGTTTGGTGTGGAAGAACCTGACTGCCTCACACAGAGCCCTGATCTCAACCCCATCAAACACCTTCGGGGTGAACTAGAATGGAGATTGCGAGCCAGGCCTTCACGCCCAACAACAGTGCCTGACCTCACAAAGCTTTTGGATGAATGGACAAAAATTCCCACAGACACACTCCAAAATCTTGTGGAAAGCCTTCCCAGAAGAGTGGCAGCTGTTATAGTTGCAAAGGGGGACCAACTCCATACTGATGCCTATGGATTTAGAATGGGATGTCATAAAAGTTCCTGTAGGTGTAATGGCCAGGCATAAATTCTCTCACAGAACTCTATATATGTGATTTTTCAGTTGCGTTGTCCACATGTGTTACTGATTTAATCACAAATTGACAGTGGACTTACCACTTCCCATTCTCTGCCTCTCTTAATTTGCAAACATTTTCCTGATGTTAGTGATACGAAATATTCAGTTTCTTCATATTTCTTTCATCTTCCTCTACGCGTGCCAGTGCAAGACCTGCTGGAGGACTACTTGAAGTCTGTCTGTAGTTCGCATACACAGGATCACTCACAATTAGGAACATTTCAGAGAAACACACACTTGTACGAGCACTGACTGCATCCCTTCCTAGCTGGTATGGACACATAGAACTGTTGTGTTGTGATGGTCCAGGTAAAAGACACTCTTCACTGAGCACTGTTGTGTGCTGATACAGGATAAAGAGGCAGATTTGAGATGTGTCACCTGCAGGGGGAGCCAGGCTGTCCTCTCATGGGCATTCATTGGGGCACTGCCTCGGTGAGTTGCTTACTTTCCCAGTGAATAAGAGAAACAGATGCATGCACACGTTTTTCTTGATAATGTACACAGTGTGTCAAATGACAGTATGTCAGATGACAGTGTGTCATCTCATTGGTTTGGTTTCTCTTGTGATTCCAATGACCCTTAGACAGACAGATCTGAGATAGGCAAAGAGCAGTAAACACCTGCATTGCTGAGGGTAGGGAGAGTTGGAGGAAGACATGTGCGTGAGAGGGAACGAGTGAGTGACATTAGAATATTACTGAAGTTTCATAAGAAAAGAGAGTAAGAGAGACTGGAGATGTTGAGAGTGGTGGAGCTACCTAAGAGGTAGAAAAAGTTCATGATAAGTTTCCCTTTCAGGGAGAAACAGTGGTTTTTGAGATCCTGGAAGGGCAGCCAGCTGGACACTGATATCAGCTCTCTGGTGTTCTCGGTCACCTCAACTCCAGCGCCACCTCTGGTAAGATACATGTACACACACATTGACCTCAGGAAGATTCTGTCTTTTAAGAAGACCTTCTTATACAACAAGAAAACACTCGTAAATATTATAATGTTACCCACTGCTTATACTTTTGTTTTTCATTTATGTAACAAAAAAGTCAGGTTTGGAAAATGCTCTTGAGTAGCTGCTCAAATGTGACTTTAATAAAGATGCTAAATAGTCATGTGACCTAAGACATATTTAAAAATATATAATCAGAGGATGGCCTACCTGTCTTTCTTGTAAGTCACTGTATCAGCAATGCCTTTAGTGACAAAGAGAAGGGCTGCCTGTCTTTCAGTGATGACATAGTGAAAAGGTTGGATGAGGAACAGGTGCTGAGAAAGAGGGAGAGCAGTGCATACATGCTGTTCTACACCCAGCAGGTAAACCCTGAATACACTGTTACACTACATGCAGCAGCTAAATACAGACTCAATGTATACATTTCCCCCATTGAAAACACAGTTACAATCCCCATTGCAATATCGCAGACCTTCAGAAATATAAAACTGAGCATTTTGTATTTTCTGCTTCACTAATGAAAGGCTGCCAGTTGTAACATTCGATGCATCATTATTGTCAGAAATGTGTTACTTTGTAGGAATCCTACTGAGGTTCAGAGACACACATTTACTGTGCATGTACCTGCATCAGAGACCACCATCAACTTGGGACAATGGATTTCAACAAAGGAAATAAAGAAATACATATATAAAGAAGTGTGTATGTGTTTTACTATTAAAGCTGGAATACTCCCAATTTAGATAACTTGAAATTAGTATTTCATTACATGTGTGTCAATATAAATGGATTGGAAGTATTGAGTGACCTTGTGTGATATCAGATATGGGCAAATGATCAGCTTAAGGGGCAGTAGTATGTTATCAAATAATATACAATCATTCGCATTCAGCCTATTACTCTAAGCTTGTTGATAGCAATGGAAATAACCTTCGCTACCATTTTAAGACAATAGCTTATCTAACAGATAAGGCTGAACCTTTGCCACCAAGTAATATTGGTGGTGCACATTTTATGGACTTCTTTAATAATAAAATTACAAATATTATACTTCAAACATGTTCAAATGGCTCACAAATATCTCTGATGCAAACACAATGTGAACACACCCTTAATATTTTTGAATTAATCAATGAACAGGAGATAAAACAATAACAACTAAAACCAAACCGACCACTTGTCCACTGGACCCGATCCCCACTTAGCTTCATAAAGAATCCCTCTGGAATTCTGGCAAGACCTAAAACTGCCATAATGAATGCATCCCTGTCTGCAGGTGATGTGCCTGACCGATTTAAAGTAACAGTAATCATACCATTACTGAAGAAACCAACTGTGGACCCACAGGAGCTCAGCAATTACAGACCTTTCTCTAATGTACCATTTTTGTCCAAAATTCTGGAGAAGATAGTCGCTACTCAGCTTCTGTCATACTTGGAGACAACATACTGGATAGATTCCAGTCTGGCTTCTGACCAGGACATAGCACTGAAACTACTAAAGTTGTAAATGATATAACAATGGCAACTGATGCGGACAATGTGACTCTGTTAGTGCTTTTGGACCTTAACGCAGCCTGTGACATGGTTGACCCTTTAACATGTTACATAGACTTGAATTTAATGTTGGGTTGTATGGAATGGAATTGAAGTGGTTTAAATCCTATTTGACTAATCAATTTCAATATGTTCAATTTTCAAATAACTATACTCTGTCATCAATGTCACTGGTCAAATATGGAGTACCGCAGGGATCAGTTCTTGGTCCTTTGTGAATTTCTCTCCACAAGTTGCTATTAGGTAACATAATGATTCATAATGTTTCAATTATTACTCCTATGCCAATGATACCGAAATATGTTTCAGTTATACCTAATGACACTGCATCTTTTGTCACTTTAGCTAATTGCTTTAATGACGGAAAGACCTGGATGAGTGAAAAGTTTTTATTACTAAATGGCGAAAAAAAAAAACTTAGGTTCTGTTGTTTGGAGGCATATCTGTGGATAGGCATACTATAATCTCCACACTCCACTCTGAGGTGGTGAACTTTTCCCTCAGCAGCCCGTAACCTAGGCGTCACCATAGATACATGTCTCTCATTCAAATTGCATGTGGATCTAAGGTGTGCTTCCTACTGCTATGTAAAATTGACAACAATGGGCCAATCAACTTTATTAATACCCTTAGTTTTGGAATGATGTGTTGGACAAGCTGGCTTAGGGTTGCTCTGAAGGTTGGCTCTAACTCCAATATTAACCATGACCTTTATCCTAGCTCTAACACAAATAGCAACCATAATCCTGGCTGAAATCCTAATGGCAACCGTAACCCTAATATTAACCATAACCTTATCCTAGCTCGAACATTAGTAGCCACCCTAACCTATCTCTAACCCAGTTATCAACCCCAACCCTCAGAGATTTCTCTTTATGTTGTCACCTGACTTTTACCCAATTTTTATACCGGGGAAGGATAATATTTTTTGTCATGTACTGAAATATTAAATATATACTCTGATTTTCATTTCACTGTATGGCTAAGAGCAGGAGAATTAGCACTGAGTAAAAATCTCAAGTGTGTGGTATATTTTGAATATCTGTGATTTGTGACTGAGTTATAACATGAATAATAAAGCACAAAAGTGAATTTCATCGAAGAAAAAAAGGCATTTTCTGATCAATCCAAAAAATGGTGATCTATTACATTAAGCAAGTATCCAGATACACAAACCCAGAGGCTTTATGAAAGTCATAATAGAGAACCAGTCATTCTTCAATCTGATGTCACGCTGCTGTCATGCATGAGTTTTATTTGAAATCAGACTGAAACAAGTCATAGAAATGTATCACAAGGATGGTGGTTCACATTTATAGTAAGCTGCTGGTAATTTAGGCATAATTTTCGTGGTAAGCTCGCTAATGCTAGTGGTACCTATTAAAGTGGAAATACGTTAGAGATGGGTAAAAGATGTAGCATTAGCCAATTAAACATATCCAACATAATAATTAGCTCAGTACATCACACATTTTAAAATTTCTCTCACCAAATACCCCTTTTTCTGCATAGTAAATATGTCACAGATTATTAAGAATACAGTGATGAACACTTAAAAAAAAATTACCTACAAATAATTCAATGCAAAATTTAATATAAGCCCGAATTATATCTGTGTCTTATAAAATAAAAATGTATTTTTTAGGAAAGTCAGACAATACTGTTGCGATTTGAAATTTACCGATCAATTGTATCTTTAGAATGTATAATGTATATATTAAGTCATCGGCAGTATTAACCAGTTTTCAACATACATAGTGAGGCAAATAAAGTTTATTGTGAGGTGATCAGGCTTCGATGATTTTAGAAAAAAAATGAATAGGCAGAAGGTATGAGTTTTTCAAAAGCAAATAGGATACACTAGTGGACGTGACTTTATGCCCCCTCTACATGCCCCACCCAGTTCAGATGTAATGTTTGGAGGGGGGTTTGTTATGTTATGGGAGGGTATGTTAGATGGCTAAGTATGTTGTATTGATTAATTAATTAATTAATTTACTGCATTTTTTGGTAGAAGGCTGTGTTTTCTTTTTTACTCTTACCCCCAGTACACTACCCTGTCAATGCCATACCATTTGATCAGTCTCTTCCATGGCACCATGCCTGAGTTTTTCATTTGTCCATCATGCCAAAATAGTATTTATTTTGTTTCTTTCTTTGCTATTTGTATTTTCCATCTCTGTTGTGCTGATTCCATCCCTCCCTTGTTTCTGAATCCCCCGTGTCTGTATAAACTAGTTCCCAATGTATAATGGTTCTGTTTGTCATACGAGTCTCACCTTTCGAAAATGTTAGCTTCAAATTTTAAAATGGAAAAAGAAAAATCATCCTGCATTTTACTGACATATATTATTGAAAGTCAACTTTGATATTTGCTCAGAGCCACAGAAGTAGTCTGTTTTATGCTCTAGGAGGTGGTGTATTTTCAAGACAGCACTGGAATAAGTTATATATGCCATCCAAATGAGAACTATCTCAAATTTCATTATGCTATCAGAGACTTTTGTCATTCACTACAAGGCAAGTTGCCTGAAATGAATAGGGACACATGCTGACCTCATGTCAGGAATGAAGGCTTAAGTTCTGATGCTCACTCTTATAATTACTCTGTGTGCAAAGCCAGTCATTTCAAGAGAGTGTCTCCACATGTGGTTGTGCTGCCGGCTCTGGGGGGGGGGGGGGTCTGCTTCTTGCATTTCCTCAGGTTCTTCAAAGCTTTGCTGGTTCACTCTCTTGCGGAACATCGGTCACTCTGAGGAGTGTGCCTGGAAACCAATGAAGCAACCAGCTCCATTGATGACAGCCTGTGTTCACACTGGCTCCCCTCCTCATCTGAGTCTTCATCTTCTTTGAATTCTATGGCAACTGTACGAGAAACTTGATATGGTTACATCAAATACAAATCCACAGATGTGTATTTTTAAAAACTGGCTTAAATGTATAAATAAAATGTATAATGTGTAAAATGGGGGATTTCCTTTTACATTTTATTACTTATAAGTGTCTGGATTCATGTCTATTTCTAATTGATTATTAGAAGAAGCTAGTGAAGTAGCCATATCTGCCTTTTTCAGCTTGGAAGAAAGCACACATTGCCCCTGGTTCTGTATAATTTAATGTCATTCATTGTTTAATAAATGTAAATAAACTACACTGAAAATCAGGTTTAGATAAGGTATAATATTATTCCAAAATCTGCCATGCTTCACACAGAATAAACTGGGTATAGAAAGATTATTTGTCTGCATTTCAGTTTTATAATAAAGGTTTTATCTAAGCCAATATAATATGAAGAAAGTTCATAAACAGCCTTTATTGTAATGCACAATGTACACAACATTTGGGTGAATATATATAGAAGCTGCTTTACTTTTCTAAAACTGAAAAAGGAAATAGAAGGTTTGCTTTCATCTGTTTAAAAAAAAAGAAAACCTCCCATTTTTAAAAAACTGAAAGCCATCGAATAATCCATTTCAGAATTCAGGAAAGTATAAAAATGCCGAACAATAAGATGGATACATATCCATATATATATATACACACACACACTTTCTTAGGAATATCCTAACTGCCAAATAAGCTAGAAAATAACCATTTTACCAGCCTGTATTACAATAAAAGAATGTAGAAATATTAAAGAAGGTAACCATTATAGGCACTATAAAACACCACATTTTGACTGACTTTCTTAAAAGCAGAGGTGGAAAGTTCAAGTCCAGAAAGTACAAGAACACAGACCAAGATTTTGTTTCAACCAACCACTTGAATCTAAAGAGTCACAGTCACGGAGTACTCAACAGGTTGGTTGAAACAAAATCTTGGTCTGGACTTTTATTTTCTGAACCTGAATTTTCCACCACTGCTTAAAAGATACAAAGCTGTCCCTAAGCTGGACATGTTGTGTGTGCTAAGTTCTACTTTTACTTCCTTATGTACTTTATACAATGAGATGCACGCCTACTGAAAACTGTAACTTCACAATACATTAGTAATAAGTAGCATTATCAGACAATAATAACAACAGGAACAGCAACAGAGACAATGAATAACACAAAACAATAACAGTGAACAATATTCAACACACAACAACACCAAATAACTTGAATCACAAATAACAAATGAGAGTGGGAATGATAGAGTATCAGTGATGCCAACTGTCATGCATCTGGTGTGACACTCACGCTTTCAGACTCTCGCGCTCATGCAAAAATCTTATGGCAAAACTATATTATTCCATTATAATCCTAAAATTAGCTACATCATAAGCGGTGGGGCAGTTTGCAATCCCTACAGACTATTTATAACATAATAAACCTACATTATTATGTAAATCAATGTCACTGGTCAAATATGGAGTACCGCAGGGATCAGTTCTTGGTCCTTTGTAGATTTCTCTCCACAAGTTGCTATTAGGTAACATAATGATTCATAATGTTTCAATTATTACTCCTATGCCAATGATACCGAAATATGTTTCAGTTATACCTAATGACACTGCATCTTTTGTCACTTTAGCTAATTGCTTTAATTCTACATACATGTAAATGCATGTGCAGGTGCGTAGACTAGTCTCAAACTGAAAATCTTACTCCAGCCAGTTGACCAAAGTTGGCAACATTGGGTATGCAAGTATACAAGTGATCAGCAGTTTATTCTACTGTGCAGTTAGCAGCGGTAAAGTAGCCTTGTATCTTTGGGGCAGAAACTCTTTCTGAACATTGTGTATTGAGTGCTGTTGTTTCTGTTTTGTCTGCCAGAAAGGAAACAAGGTATCTGTGCAGAGTGACTTTGTGATGTTGCATGCCTTTCTGAGACAGTGTGTTATGAAAATGTCCTGAAGTAAAGGCAGGTGTACCGTGCTGATGGTCTTAGATCCCAGGTGACCATTTGCCATAAAATGATGTAAAGCCTCCAGTGAGGATGGATGTCACTGTGCTGTATCTGCAGAAATTAGGACTGTTGGTGACATGGATTTTTGTCAGGTGTGTCTTCTGGATTGCTACGATTATATGTTATATCCCCATAAGGTTGTCTATGATTGTCTACGACTCTCAGCATAACAGAGCTTTCCCACGAAGGTAAATGGGATGTCTCCTGCTTCCTGAAATTGCTGATGACCTCCTTGGGCTTGCTGCCAGGAGTGTAACCTTTCGCCTACATGCTGACTCAGCATGGTTGGTGTTTTAGGACGAGAGGGGGACACTGGGCTTTCGAAGGAACAAACAGGCACGCTTAGGTTCCAATATATCTTTTATTACAGTTATGAATAATAATAATGCACTTATTATGATTATGATTGATGCATGAACATATGCACCCCTTCTACACAGTTTCAGAAGACATATGCATCGCACATCAGACGATTATGCAATATAGTAAATGTTAATGATAAAGCACATACACTAATACTAAGGTTGCAAAGCTATATACACTCGGACGTGCTATCATCACCCACCCTTCATGCGGACCGGGGAGC
>JAAGVU020000092.1:16248938-16292678 GCA_011763525.2 Mormyrus iriodes | reverse complement strand
TGTAGCGGGTCGTTAGTCAGAATTCCCAGGGCAGATGTACTTTTATTTTGAAGGTTTGCTTTTGCTTCCGGCCGGATCTTGGATATCCAGCCGGTTATTGCGTGTGTTCTCTGCCTCTGTATTATTAAAGTTTTGGGCGCACAAAGCCCGCAAGAGAAAACCTTCTCCTGTCTTTCTTCTCTCGCCAAAATATAATCATACTGTTTAATTAAACACCAAAAGAAAAAAATATATAATAAGAACAAATTGTATCATTAAAAAATCTTTCGAGTCCATTATCAGAATTAAGCACATACTGCAATTGAAAGGACATTTGGATTGTTGAAAATGCATTTCAGATGTTTGGATAAGTCAGGTGGAACATTACAATACAGCCCCCAGAAGGTCATGGCAGTCTTTGTGGCATATTGTATATTGCATAATTGTATATTGCCATGCGTGATCGATGTCTATTGGACATAAATGAGGACACATTAGAGGACTTTAGAAGGCGTGATGTAGAACTCCATGTACCGATGCCAACAAAGGGGTGTATGCCGGCAGCAGCACTGACAAGCAGGAATCAGCTCACAGAAGAGCTGAATCTTCTGTAGCCTGGTAAGGAATCTGAATTATAAGATGTATAAAAATAACTTAATGCCTTTTATTTGAACATTTTAAAACACCATAAAAACTGTACCTTGTGTTTTGTTTGAACAAAGATGGCACTTATATTTATATTTTGCAAACTGCAAACCAAAAATTTAAATAAAAAACATGCAACCATAATTAAGTCACTGTGCTCGTTCAGCAAGGAGCTTGTGTTTTCCCCGTCTTCTGACATTGTTGTACGGCTTTCAGCACTGCGCGGATGCCAGAAAACAAGAACACACTCACTGCTATGTCAACCTATGCCTGCTTCACCTGGAAAGGCTTACGTGGAATTCCCGTAGATGATGTACTCACGCCTTTTCACCTTGCCCACAAGCACGTCCGTGTCCTCTGGCAAAAAGCAATCTGGTTTGGCAAGTAAACATGTCATTATAATAGCAATCTGCCATAGCTCATGTGCCACTGCCTTTTAAAGGTGAGGTGACACGCCATTCCAATTAGTTTATTGCATATTACGCCCAAAACATACCTCTGAATAATTAAGAGCGTTAGAACAATCTTTTTTCACCCTTCGCTGGAGCAAAGTCTGATTTGCCACCGTCAAAATAGTGAAACGGATTTGGACAAGCCCATAAATGTTAGTTGCGGCTTGCGATTTATACTTTGCGTTAGATCGTCAAAATAGAGCCCATAAAGTGCATTCAGATTTCAGAGAGGAAGTTTGCACTGGTCATCAGTGTATTTTTTTTCTAGTCTGTGAGATTGTGAACACCTTATCATATTTGACATGGAAGCTTAAGATTTTTAGTTATTATAACTGCTGATAACAGGACAATTGTTCTGTAGTTCACTCACAATATTGCCTTACTATTAACTACCTTTACTAGTCACTTACTGTACGGTTCTAGATAAAGGAAAACACAAAATATATGATCTAGGCAATAAAACTTATACTTTTCTGTCAAAAGTCAAAAAATATGACTGCCAGTCTAGGCACATTAAAATTATATAGCACTCCATACATCTGAGAGATCCTGAGCTATTAAAGTGAAATGTCAGGCATTAAATTTTCAGAGAGGTTAAAGTGGGATAGCCTCTTGCTATTTTGCGTTGGAATGGTTGTAGATACAAAAATGAGAGCAAGAATGGTACAGCTCCGAACATCTGCTGTCCTGTTTCACTGCTGTGTTCAGTTTTGTTTGGTGTTCTGTGCACTGACCTTCTTCGAAATTATTTCTTCAAGGCAGAAGAATGGAAACGGCGAAAATGTATATTCTTAGCGTCTGTGTTACCAATACCGCCAAAAAGTACAACTTATGTTAGACAGCTGTATAATTTACTATTGCCTGTATAACATGTCATGTTACTATCTGTTTCCATTATATATTTCAATGCCATTTGGTTTGTATTTATGTACAAAAATTAATTAATTATTATTATATATTAGTATATTATTGGACTTTATTTTGTTATTGATGGAAGGTGGCTAAAGAGGTGAAAATGTGATACAGATCTGATTATTGAAAAATGAGAATAAAAGAGCAAAGTAAGAACCCTGTAAATTAATGTGTGGTGAATAAAGCATGAACGTGGTTACAGGGCTGTCAAAAAACAAGCCACGCTGATGCACTGATGGATGCGTGGTTCCCATTCATGCAAGTGGAATAGTCTGAAATGCTCTCATTCACATGTGCTATTCATCTGGGTTGAAAGGAAGCTTTAGGAAGCAGGAGGTGTGCTTTTCAATCTGTGATCTACCTACTGCACAGGCGAACCGCCGATTAGTTCTCAACACTTATCACTGTTACCATGGTTTAAAGAATGGTAAAGATCATTCTGGAGCAAATTCATCCATGTTTCATTATGCCCACATGTGCAAGTAGTCCGCATCCTCACAACCAATAAAAAGTGAGCATTTTACAAAAGGTACACAATCAATAAATCAAAAAAATATCTTTCCAATAACCTGTGAATTACATGTAGTTTGCAAAGCTGCATATATCAGGTGGTTTCAGCAAGTATCAAAAGACTAGCGTTAGGTAAAGGTGGATGATATGGAAAGTAGTAATACTGAAATTCTGCAACAGGCTTAAAGTTTCTCTGAGGTCGGGCTTATTTCTTCCACTTTGTAATAAATCTTTTTGGTGAATTATACTTAGAAATAAATGTACAGAATTATGCTGCTTTTGATTGTCTTTCTAGATTTCTATGTTTTAGTCCATATAGTGATTTTAATCCATATATGAATTTCTTTCCACAAATGTATTCATGTAATGGAACAAAGATATTCCTGTTTAGAAATGCATTGTCTGTTAACTAGACAAAACTAAAAATGATCAAATGTCACACTAAATCGTCAAGAGAAGCTGCGTAGTGCCATTATAGATTACCTGTAATAGTTTTGGGATACTGTAGTCAATAGTGGAGTTTCAGTTCATTGGTTTTCACTGATAAGATGTGGAACTGTAAGTATGCACTGAACAGCTCTTCAGAGTACCCAGATTTCTTGGAGAAAGCAGGTGAAAGCTTCTGTACAAAGTTTCCCACATACTGACATCATTCTATATGATATCAATACACACAACTTCAGTAGGCTTATTTGGCAGAAGGGTTCAGTGTTTTCCATTCCTCCTGTTTGGTAGAATACTTAACTCAAGCTGGTCTCTTGCTGCTTCCTCTGATTTGACTTTATCATTAGTCTCCACAGAAGTGCACCAAAGCTCTTTCTGTGAAGCGTCCTCTGCAAAGTGGATTCGTGTTTATGGAAGCCACACTTTAAAATGTGCGATGCGTACCCCAGAATTGAAATGCTAATGCAACCTTTTCCTGCTGCTGAGATGGAGTGCTTCCCATGTGGTCCAAATGTCCCACGTGCATCTGAAAGCTTAGTAGAATTTTTGTTGCGACACACTGTTCACAAAAGGAAAAACAGTTGTCTTTCAAAAACATAATGAATAAGACACAAGCTGTATTCGTAAAAGAATATTTGTTTTGTTTTCTTACATAAAGGGTTTCCATCAAAATCTTTCTGTGGATTCAGTCATTGCTATAAGATATATATTGCTATAAGATTATGAAAATGCACTTTAAACTGAGAGAAATTTTGTCCTTGATATAATGTGCCAAAAAAATTATTTTGATAGAGGTTTTAAATAGGAACCATTCATTATTTGCTGTTTCTCTTATTTATCTGTCATTTTTTACAAATGGATTTTCGAAAGTTTCCAGAACAAATACACTGTCTATATTAAAATAAAACATTCCTGGCATAGTCAGTACAACCCAAGTAATTATTGGTTGTAATTATTCAACCATCCCAAGATGAGGTATTTAATGGGAATAGAGAATCGTGATACTAGAAAACCACACAATTATAGAGAAAGCATTAAACATTTCTTTGTAAATACTTTTCACATTTCTCCAATTACATCAGTAGGCCAAAGAGATAAAATTCCATCCAGCCGAGAAGTAAAAATGTAATAGGAGAAGGAATATTAGCACAGGAGAGTAATGCACCTTTTCAAGCCTCAGCAGAAATAAACGACAGCACCGTGCAAAAGTGCTAAAAGCAAGGCGAGGACACAGGGTAGCACAATGACCTGATAGCACCTTACTGACAGCAGAAATGGACCAAAACTAAGAAGTAGCCAGTGGTAATGGTGTGACAGTTAAGACGTCTCTTGGTTGGACATTCTGGAAAATGTCTTTTCTTGCCTCTCATAGGTTTCTGGACAATCACTGATGACCACGCTGTAGTATAGACATGGTATATGCCAGAATATATGGTCCACTGCTGAACAGATAATATCCGTAGAATGCAAAACAAGTTTCTGCCTATACATTGTCAATACATTCTCTGATTTTTTATTGGGAAGGAATGATGTTGAAGGCTTTCACTCATACACTGTTACCATTGTTTAAAGAATGGTAAAGATCATTCTGGAGCAAATTCATCCATGTTTCATTATGCCCACAAGTGCAAGTAGTAGCATTTAAATAAGGATTTTGCCTTTGCAAAAAGTGTATTTTTTGCTTTTTCATTAATACCTGTTCTTAACTTTTAAACTGGATTAATACAACTCACACATTTTTGCATACTCACAACACTTTGTAAGCATATTTTTGATAATCATCACTATGTACTCCTTTGCAACAGTTATTTAAAAACCAGCAACTGCAGTTTGACAGATGATAGTAAAGTAAGTCATAAAGCCTCTCAGCTTCTTTATTCTGAGTGTACAGTACAGGAGGGTCTGCAAGCTGTAGTCGTTATTAGAAGATAAGGCTCCCTGCAAGGGCATAGCTTTGATTTCCACATTGGTAGGGACCAAATCAGCCCCGAACCCACCACTCCCGTAAATACACATGGTACCCCCACAATATTAGTAGGGACATGTCCCTACCATCCATACCCAAATCTACAACTCTGGTTCCAGGTATATGTAACAATGCAAAGACAGGAAATCAAAACCTGTTGAACAACATTATTCCTAAAAAACAGCCTAATGCAAAGCAAACATCTGTTTTAGCGTTCTGAATGGACTCCATTTCCTTTAATCTTCAAAGGGGAAAGATAATAGGCACAGTCCATTGACCTTGGGTTGGAGGTCCGGGAATTACTGAGGCCGGATGATGGGTATCCTGACGCCCCTGACAGTCTGCCAGAGCTGAGATGGGAACGGGCATCGTGTGACATGAGAAGTATTTCCAAACTGGACTGCGCTCACAGTTAGTGGTGATGGGACCTCAACTGCAGGCTTATAACTAGGCAGGGTGGGAAGCATACATCACATTACTATATTTTCATTTTCTCCTATTTATAGGTTTGTACCAAAAACCCAACTGAAATATTCAGTTTATCAATTTTAAGTAATACAGTAAAGCAGTTATTTACATGGTTAATTTTGCAACTCATTTTTATTTCTAACCCATTAGCTGTTTCTCAAAGTAATAGTACCTGTTTTTTTCACATTTCTGGAAACATCTATAACTTCATAGACAATTGAAATATTTTTTTTTTAATTATGTAGTGGTTGACAGATGACTATGTCCAGAAGGTTCCTTTTTCTCAAAACAGTTACATGTTAAGTTGGGTGGATTATTCTAGTAAGGGAACCGTTGTTCTAGTAAGCGACCTATTTAGTCTTCTTATTGCACAAAACTACTTGTCTAAGCCAGAATGGGAGACTGGACCTCAATGCCAGTTTTCTCATTTTCCTTTACGACAGTTACCAAAGAGCCTCTGCAGGAGAATAAAACCAGCCTCACGTTTTCAGAACAAAGAACATCATTATGCAGAAACATGTATTACAACTATTAAAAATAGCAAAGTAAAATATTATAATTTTGGTATTATACTGTTAGATTCACCAAATGGCCATATCATGATGAAAAGTAACAAGCATGGAGTTCCCAAAAGATGAAGGAACATGGTCAGCATTTAAAGGACACAGGTGTGCACAGGTAGGTGTGGGGTGGATGGTGAACAAACGAAAAGATGCAACATGAATGTGCTGCTGATAATATACTGAGAAAATAAATCAGAGGGTCTGTCCCTCCCAGGTAGACCAGGCATAAGGACAAGATCAGGCAGCCTCAGGAAGCCTAATGACTGTACATCCAGCAGAGACAAGCGCACCCCCCTTACAGAGGAAGCAGAAACCAAAGATTTCAGACAAATGATCACAGTGCTCATTGTAAAAGAGAAACATAAAGGGGAAAGACCAACGCATCACGGACAGTATTAGCAATTCTCTGGCGGTCTAAATAAATCAAAAGAAACTCTTCCACAGTTAATGTGAGCAACACTGTTACAGTGGGCTTATCTCATACTAATGGCTATGAAAGATCCTACAAATTATGAAGATTACATAGTTATTTGAAGAATCTCTGTGAAATCATTTCTTCCAAAACTTCTTCAGTTTCTATGAGAATGCGACGACTCTAAAGACACCCTGACAATCGAGACTGAGAAGGAGCGGCGTGCAGCAGTCAAATGCGCCGAGGTTTCAAAGTAAGGGCAGACAGCCGCTCATAGCAAAAGGTTGTTTGAAGACCGGCGCTCTTGTAACTGAGCTTCTGTACTCCTAGACACTGCAATCTGGCACCAAATGTCTGCCAGGCACTACAAAAAGACCTACATATGTGACATTTGAAGCTGAACCACTCTAACTGTCATCGGCACTCACTGTCAGAGGTGCTGGCTACAGCGGTGCGATATTGTCAATCGTTCCCATTGCCGGATATGGCTGTGAAGCAAGCCAACAGAGCAGGGCAGCAGCTCAGCGCTAATGAATGATGGGAGCTTGTTTGCATACTCTTTTGTCTGTGCCGGGCACTACAGAAACCACAGGAAGCTACCACCAAGGAAGGGAAAATATAAATCTTTTACCCATTCATGGATGATGGACTAGGATGTTAAGCCACTGAACAAAATGTAAAGCAACATAAAGTATCAGTAATCAAAACAAATCCATGTCATACTATGCCTGTCTTAAAAACAATACGTTCAATAATGGTATTGCCCAAATACCTTGAATTTTGTATAATGTTATATTATGTAAAAGAATTTCATGAGACTGCCAGGAGGCATGTGTCAATATTACTCATCTGGCTGTTATATTGCCACCTGTTGAAAAAGCGAAATGACTATGGGAGTACTAAAGAGATACGATTTTGATATATATATGTACATGTAAGTATACACACACACACACACACACACAGTCTTGCATCGAGTTATGCATGATCATGTGACATCCGAGGTCCATAATAAATAATTTACTCTGATCGAGAGATTTCTGAAAGCAGACGTAGTAGGATGTTAGCAGGTGTATCGCTTAGTATAACAGGTACTGAAGAATGGGCAGCACTGTGAGCTGTATAATGACCCACTGCCCTTATCTAACTTTTAGTACAGTACGCATACAGTACGGTAAATGTGACGAGCAGCTACAATATCGAGATACGCCCAAACTGACTTGTGTCCGTTGGTCCTGGTCCCAAATGCAAACGCAAGTGCTGTGTAGTCAACAGTGGGTGAATGAATATCAGCCTGCAAAGGCTGCATTTACTGAAAAAAACAGAAGTAACTTGCCAACTGCAGGATTGTGGGTGTCTCTAAAGGGAACTCAAAAGGACGGAAACTATAACAGATAGATCACAAGATAACCAGAAAGATCACTCAGCCAGTCAACCAGGCAGCAGTTTCAGATCTCCAGCAGGCCTGCTTAGGGAGGCTACTTTAAAGGGAGCCATGGTACCGAGTATGTGGCAGCAGCTGGTGTGATCATTTGCCACCAGCCATGGGCCATTGCGGGTGGGGCCTTGCGGCAGCATGCTGGCTACCCGTCCAAAGCACCGGCCCTGAGGTGCGGCAGGTGGTTGCTGTCCATGAAGCTGCATCAGGCACATGCCGAACTATCTATCGGCTGGAGTGACATGGGTGTGTGTGTGGGTACCAAGGGAACCATCGTGACAACATACATATAATGAGGACTCCACTTTTGTCTTGATAGTAAACCAAACTACAGCTCATCCTTATGTGTGACCCGAAAAAGAGCATGTATTGTGACCAAAATAATCATTAATATTCATCCATATTCATATTAATATAATTATCATTAATAATGATAACTTAAGTATTCATGAATTATTTGGTTATGTCACACTAGATGTCATAGCAAAAGGGCATGGCTGAAAGAAGTCACCAGAGATCATGCTGCCCAATTGTGCAGGGAAAACAGAGCTCAAAGCTCAGAGCTGTCCATCTATATGACCTTTCATTTTGACTCGGACTTTTCCATAGTTTAAATAACAGTTTGGCAGTTATGTATTAATTTTAGTTTTACTGTCACTTTTTAGAGGCTGCAAGATGGTGCAGTGGTTAGCCCTGACACTTTGTCTCTCTGGGATCCAGGGTTCAAGTCTCTGCCACAGTTCCATGTGTGGAGTTTGCATGTTCTCCCCGTGTCATTGTGGGGTTCCCTCCAGGTATTCTGGTTTCCCCTTTGCAGTCCAAACACATGCAGAGGTTAATTGGAGTTACCAAATTGCCCATAGGTGTGCGTGACTGATGTGTGAGGGTGCGTCTGATAGCTTGGCACCCCATCCTGGGTTGTTTTCTGCCTTACGCCCATAGGCTCTGGACCCCCAGCGACCCTGAATAGGATAAGTGGTTTTTGAAAGTGTTTGACACATTTACATGAGTAAGCACCACTGACAGAATGTGAGCAGCACAGATCAATGTATCATGAAATGAAGTGGCTTACAGTCTTTTTAAATATATTTTGATCTGTTTCATACCAAAAATACTGTGGCGTGTTCGTGAGACATTTTAATAAGACAGCAGCTCTTTTAAAAGTGAAAGTGATTCTCTTTACTGATAGCCACAACCGGTCAAACTAGCAGCAGTGGAAACATAGAAAGCAAGAATTAATGCGACCGATGCGTTCACGGTGCATACTAACAAAACACACATTACACAGTAAATATGACACAGTTACAACATGCACTATTTACAACAAAAATACATGGAAACACACATTAATATACACCGTGTACACAATTATTATGCAAGTCTGTATTCTAATGAAAAATCACCTTCAAGAGCAATTTTGTCAACTAAAAACCATATTAACGTCATTATTCACTTAGTGTAAACGTTGTCAGGTGACTTAATTGCTTTATTGGGAGAGGGTGTGGCTTAATTCAGGTGTGCATAATTATTAGGCAAATTTTTGCTGCTGGAGAAATGGGCCGAAAAGGAGACCTAACAGAAGATGGAAATACAAAAATAGTTAACTGGCTTTCACAGGGCTACAAAACCTTTGAAATTGCAAATGTGTTGAGTCGTGATCACCGCACAGTCAAAAGATTTGAGAAGAGAGGAAATTACGCAAATTAACAACTAAAGACTTGAGAGGAATCAAACGGGAGTATGCAGGAACCCTTTAGCCTCAAGTGCCACTATCTTTCAGAACTGCAAACTTCCTTTACTCTGCAGAAGTACAAGGTGCCAAGTGCTTCGCATGATTGGCCAGGTCAGAAAGGTAGAAAAACAGCCTCCTTTAAATAAAAATCATAAGCAAAAGCATCAAGAATGAGCAAAGAAATATATGAAGACAGATTTTTCAAATGTTTTATGGATGGATGAGATGAGAGTGACCCAGGATGGACCTGATGAGTGGGCCCATGGCTGGGTTGCTGACCAGCATCACACACCAGTTTGACTGAAGTGTCAGCAAGGTGGGGGAAGGATAATGATATGGGCTGCAATTATCAACAGTGAATTGGTTGGACCATTTCGGGTGGAAGACAGCTTGAAAATGAACTCCAGAAACTACTGCAAGTTCCTGGAGGACACCTTCCTCAAGCAGTGGTACCAAAAGAAGCCAGCATCATTCAAAAAGTCCATTACTGCTGCAAGACAATGCTTCATCTCATGCATCAAAGTACACCAGATATTGGCTGGCCAGCAAAGGGTCCAGAGATAGTAAAATGATGATTTGCCCCTCTTGCTGATTTGAACCCAATAGAAAACCTGTGGGCCTTCATAATGAGAGAGATCTACAGACAAGGACAGCAGTACACATCACTGAATAGCTTGTGGGAAGCTATCTTGGATGCTTCATCAAAAATTAGGCACGGTGACATACAAAAACTGACAGGATCAATGGATAATTGGCTAATACAAGTGTTAGAAAAGAAAGGTATATTGGCAATTAAAAGTATTTCCTAGGGTAAAACTTCTTTTGTTAAGCTTCTGAATTCATTGCTAAAATCATAATTATTATTTAGAAATATGTCAAAATGTTTTTTGTTCTTTGTTCATGAAATTATCTAAAAATTGTATTGTATTTCTCAGTTGCATAATAAATGTGCACACCTATGTTTTTGAGAAAATTATTATATTTTCCCCTTATAACATACAAATCTAAGTCTTTTTGTATATAACATTTACTGTTGTTGCAATGAATGAATTGGTATTACTGAAAAGTCATGTCTGTTAAACAATTTTTGTAATCTGTAAAACACACATTTGCATAATAATTATGTAGACAGTGTACGCTATTTAGAGATACACGGGGTGCGGGGCAAGCCATGCTGGTGCAGTGCATAAGTGGTCCTGAAAAGCAGACTGCAGTGTCACAATACTAATGAAAGAATGCCAGTGCAAAGAAATTTTTCTCCATCTAGGCAAGGTTCATAGATGTCTGTTGCAATCTGTGTAAATCATTGCACTACATTTATATTATCGTGCTCAACAGAAAACTTTGCATAACAACATAACATTTTCTGGTAACGGTATAAATAATGAGTTTAGACGAACTTTTAGTACACTTGCCACCCACATGTTCTCAAGAGTTTTCCCTGCTGATAAACTAACATGAAAGTGGAGAAAAAAAATGCAGGAATGCTAAGTTCATGCAGAGTCAATATGTTTCTCAAGCTATGGCTGTTCTAAGAAAGGGTTCGGATTAAAAGGGGTACATCAGTTCTTTCTTGGCATTCTTTGTCTGTTGAGGAATAAATTGTAGGGAAGTGAATATCATTATATGCTTCCCACATAGTTTTTTTTTAGTTATATATATTTAGTTATATAGTCACTGGTATAGAACAGAATAATACCACATATAACTTGTTGCATGCAGGTTTTGTGGATATAAGGACACAAGTTAAGGTGTTCAGTGACAGCCCACTTAGCCCACTCTGTTTTCAGATTTTTGCAGAATTATAAAAAATACTCTTACGCCACTTAGGAAGATGAGGACTTTCTTTAAGCTGAAGTCACCCACACATTTCTGAGTTTTGTGAAATTAGTGGAGCATTAAAAGGCTGCTGTGGCTTGAAATCCAGAGTGGAGAACCACTAGGAACCTATTCATGTGGAAAATGTTCCCTCAAGACTTGATAAAAAACAACTTTTATAGTCTGCAGGTTGAGCTTTCTAGTCAATAATGTGTTACATCAGCTTCACGTCATTCTCTGCCTCGGCACTGTAACTGTTGGTTGAGGAAAAAGGAAAAAAGGCATTTCTTAATGATTCTTGCTTGAAGCAACTCTTACAGATGTCTACAAATTTGAGATGCTGTGGGTGTATACATGGGTCAAGGACTGTCTTTAAAAGAGCTTTTGCAATTAGAGCAGAATCCTCTAAACAACAGCGAATTTCATTATGACTATAAAAAGTTGGAACAGCAAGGATGTTTGAAGCTTGTATGTACATCTATGTCAGGATCTATCCCTGCAATGTCTGTCAGTTCCCCGTTTGGCCAGCAGGGGTTGCTGGCCATCCCGTTCCTTTTTCGTGTTTGGTACCTGCCACAGTCCCCAGTCTGTTCCCCTGCTCCCCAGACCACTGCGTGGCTGAATTGGCTGAGCGTGCAGCTAAGAACTGTGCATCCCTACCTATTACTGATTGTTTTTGCCATGTTTATTACCTCTTGCATTGTTCTTTGACTTTTGTATCTTTTGTTTCTGGTTATCCCTGCCCATGTCTAGTTCTGTAGTTATGCTCTGTTTCACATATATTCTTTGTTTGACCTAGCATTTTAGTCCTTAGTGCTTGTTAATTACCCTCACCTGTTCCCTATAGCTTCTAGTTCCTTCTGTGTTATTAGCAATGACCCATGCCTGTCCTTTGTCATGCCCTCATTATCTGTGTATATATGTGCCAGTCCTTACTCTTGTTCCTCAGTCGGCCGTTCTGTGTGCTGCATTGCGTTTTGTTCCTGCAATAGCCTTGCCTGTGCTCCCCAAATGTGTTCGGTGTACATTTTTCTTTGCATTCAGTTATAGTCATTTTAGTTCTTGTTTAATTTCCCACCTTTATTTTGACCCTTCATGATCTCTCAATAAAACCTCCTGTTGTCACCAAGGCACTCCATGGATTGTCCCTTCCATCATGCTGCGCTGTAACATATCTACTCCCAAAAACCAGCCTTTGGTGTGAATTCAGTAACAGACGGTTTTGCTAATTGCCATAGCAAATTGTTCATAATCTTGAGATCTAAGTGCGAAAGGTTTTCCTCACAGCATGGATGAGAAATTTATCACCTAAGATCTCATATCTTGATGACAGTAACATTTCTTTCCTGCAAGGACTACTGTACATTTGATTCAGCCACATCCATTCATAAAAGGCCTTTTTTATGAACAAGCTTCAGATATACTTGGTTGACTTTGGTATTTACAAACACTTGTCGAGCTTTACTTAATGTACCTGCATTGTTAGAATCATGCTGAAATTGCTATTGGTGTTATCTTCCCTTCAGCTGTTTTCTCTTAGTATCCTCTGTGGACTGTAATGGGGCAGCTGAGGATTTTCTTTAATCAGTGTGAGTCTGGCACAGCTGGACCTCACTGGATCTCCAAATGAATGTGTGATGTAACTTCTTCACTCCTCAGTGGATACTCAACATCATCTCATTGAACCAATAAAGAGTTTATGTCAGTAACTGCTGTTTCACTTCAGCCAATGACATAATCATGACAGGACTTGGATTTCCATCTACAAAATCTGCAAATTTAGCTTGTGAAATAGAATTTGTTATATGACCTATATTGGCTGCCATCTGTGCGGTTTCAAGGAGCCCACTCAGTATATAATCTAAGTGGAAAGTGAAAGACTCACTGAAAAACTCATCAAATGTATTTCTTCTTAACCTGGGCAGCTTCCTCTATATATGGATGGGGACTACCTGCCACCTTTGCAAGAATTAATTTGTGAATGATCTAGAGAGATAAGGTTGATCCATATCTATTAAGTCTTAAGCCTGAATGTTTTGCATTAATATTTTATCTTTTAAAAATAGTCTTTGCTTGGAATTTATTTTTAGACTATAGGGCTAAGTAGAACTCTGACACAATTCAATTAAAATGCCCACTGCAATCCAGTTTACTACTACAGAATATGATTTCAGCGTATTAGGTTGCATGCCTTACAGGCATAGTGTGTAATTTACATACAATTATTTGGGCTGTTTTACAGTCATTGCTCATTGAGCTCATCTAGTAATCTGTTTGAGAAAGCCTCAATTTAGCGTTTAATTTATCATTAGCATTTGTTTGGGCCTACCACTGAAAAACCGAAGCTCGGAGATGATATGTGCGTGTTTAGTAACACTTCATTATGTTTGTGAAATCCTCATAGACAGAACATTAATTCCTTTCTAATGCTCCTTTTTTAGTTCATTATCAATAATTCAAGCTGATGTTCAATGAATACAAATCAAAAAAGGTAAACTGAGCATTCATAAGCTTGGCTAGTCTGCACAAATTCAGAATTCATGCACATATGTTATCCAATCAAAAGAGACAGACTTGTGTCTGCTAAATAAATGTAAGTGTTAAAGTCTTCAGAATTATAGAAGAGCCTTTGGTAACATTTTACTTAACCCTTGTGTATTTTACGTCTTCCATTCTAAATTCTATATTCTATAGAATTTATCCTCATTTTGAAAATGGACTGGGGTAACTTCAACCCCAAAAATAACACAGGGGTTAAGGCCATGTTTTTAGTAATTTATAAACGCATTTATAATGCCGTATAATGCATTCATAAAGCATTATAATCACGGCTATATTTATAAAAAGGAATAACACATTATAGTCATGTTTATTATGCATTATGACCTTATGAAGCTCTCATCTACGATGCACTATAGATGCCTTTATAATGCAGTATAAAGCATCGTTAATGCTTATACTGACCATTATAATGCATTATAAAGGTGTCCATAGTGTATTATAAATGAAAGCTTTATAAAGCATTCATAATGCATAATAGACATGACTACAATGTGTTACGCCTTTTGATATTTATAGCTATGTTTATAATTCTTTATGAATTAATTATTACTTGTTATGAATCTGTTTAAAAATTACTAAAAACATGGCCTTAAGTAAAGCATTGCCGAGCCTTTTATTGGTTCTAAGGTCATTCTGATTTGCTGTACTCTAGCCACATGCAATGTATGCATGACGTTAGAAATATCAATAATAATTTTTATGGTACACATTAGTACTGTTGTTCCTTTGTTAATGAATTCATCACGCTGCGTTATTTGCTATTTATTCGCAGCCCCTGGTTTGGATAGGGATATCCAGAAAGAGAGTTTAAATTAATATATAATGCATATGTCCTATTTAGAGCATACTGTGCAGACAATACATCAGATGACTGTCTATTGTCTGGATAGAAGTTTGTGAACTGTTTTACCTTGATCCATGAGAATAGCAATTAACAATACACGAATATCACAGACACTGTGGTAATGATGAAATGCATTCTGTACACTGCACCTTGTTTTTAACCAGCAACCGCACTCATATAAAGGATTCGTAATAGCATGTTAATAAATTACTTTGTTCATGACACAGATCCTCTTCCATGTAATCTGCTTTCGTTATTAAAAAAATACACAGTTCTCTAAAAATAGATTATTGACATTCATGGAAAGGCTTAAAATGCAAGGTAGAATAAACTGAAAAAAAAATGTATTTACATCTTTTTGTTTGATTTCTGCATAAACAGCATCAACATAAGGATGCTTTGCTGGCATGCTACAAGTGACAATTCAAAAGTTCCCCCCAAATACATTAAAAGGTTCTAAACAATCCAGGATAAGCTACATTAGCTAGCACACAAATTCTAAATTTAGACATATTTAATCTAAAAAGCAGCTTAAATGTCTGGGATTAATTGAATAGAGGCTTGGTAAATCCCATATCATATTATTTTTGTTCTCTTGCTGTAGCTAAAAACATCTAAATCCATCCATCCATCCATGAGACGAAAAAGAAACAGTGAATGAACCCCACCCCCATGTCCTATTTGGAAACATTCATTGTCTTCAGTAATACATTGTCCTTGGGAAATATCATGCAATGCAACTGAGAGCATTATGGGGTAGAATTACTATGACTAATTGAACTACAACACTTGTCAAACAGCTATATTTTTCCACTCTGTGTGCTTATTGCATTTCACTTATATCAAAATATAACTTTCTGACATAAGGAAAAGGTTTACATTTGATGTTTCTAGTAATTTCACTATTTGTAAATTAGGAAATATTATACAAATGTGCTATGAAAATGATTTTATGTTTTTGTTATTTCCTAAAATAATATGATTAAATTCGTTAAATGTCACGTCTGCGTCAGAACAGATCAGCCCATGCCCAAACTCACCTGAACCTCCATGCCTCCAGAGATTGTCCTCCTCAGAATACGGAACAGTTGCAACACATCCCCAGTAATAATTTGCCCGATTTACTTGTTATTTTCTACGTCATTCTTTATTTGAACTTTTGCCTGCTGTCCTGTCACAGAGACACAGAGTTCGGCCAAAATAGATGAGAAAAACACACTGATGATCTTTTTTGGACAATGTAATAATAATGATGATATAATAAGAGGTCAATATTGCAATATAAAACCATAATTTAGACTATAAATAAGAGCAAATGGGGCTTGTTGTTGTAACACCTGTATGCAACTTGAGTACAATAACAGCTGTTGTGCACCATTCAGAACTGAATTGAGAATGACCTTGAAATTCAAATTCAATTCATAAAATTATAAATAAATACAGACATTTATAATGAAATTATAAATAACTATACGTCTATGGAAAAGAATTTAGAGGGTCGACATACACCAAATACATAATAGGCAAAAACAATTATACAATTTTTTTTATCCTACAATAATGCAAATATAAAATTCACATCACTAGCTAGTACATATATAAGTAATCAATACGTACGTCTACCATCTACAAAGTAAATCTGTCAAGACAAGACTAAATGACATTCCCGTGTTGTGTGATTGCATTGAATTTCTATGATTTAAATTCTTGTTACTGTCACTCCAATTCAAATTCCAATTCAACATCTGACAGGAATGGAATAGCGCACAATTCATAAATTCTGAACAACTTCAGCAGGCTACATAATGAGCTAACCAAGCAAACTTGTTATGTGTTCAGTTTCATCCTTTGAACTGGGAAGGTGAATCACTCCTCACGAGAACTGTGCAAGTCAACCAAAGACAGCATTTGAGACAGCGTGGTCCAGGAAGCCAAGTTGTTTGTCTAAACGCTGTTTTGTGGGTGGCCATGAACCCCTTGGACCATTTCAGAAAAGAACAATTCATAGAGAAATACAGGCTGGCCTGGGGTGAAATAATGAGCCTCCTTGGTCTAGTGCAGGATACATTGAAATGAGGAGCACACTGGAATTTTGCCCTCAGTTCACCATGCAGCTTCTGACAGCTCTGTGCTTCTACGCCACTGATGGATTCCTGCAGACCTACAGATGCACATGGCCTCAGCAAGGCTGCTGTGTCCTGCATCTGTGCATGCATTGATCACATTTATATTGTAGCTTTAATATGGTCCAGGTCTGGAGTGTGTGGGATGGCAAAGGATATTGCGTTCACTGGTGGCTGGTTCTTGGGAGACATCAGGTATTCTCTTAGCGAATACCTGCTCACTCTAGTGTTGAAACCGTGGCTGAGGAGAGGTATAACACTGCACACCAAAGAACACACACTGCTGTAGAATGTGCTCTGGGCATGTGGAAGATGTGCTTCTAGTGCCTGCAGAAGTCCTGGGGAGCTCTAAGATTTCCCCCTGAATGCTGCTGTGCTGTTATTGTTGTGTGAGGTATGCTGCACATTGCATTAATTATTTTATTAAAATATATTTTTGTCCACCTCCTCAATAAGTTGTTTTAAGGCTTCTTTTGAGAAGAGTTAGTTCCTTTTCCTATGGCTTCTTATCATTGCTCTTTCTTACAAGGAAGCAACATCACATTTGATAGGTTCATTTATTTTGGTCTTAATTGTGGTTGCTTTTGTGTGTTTTATTGATTTTCTAATTAGTTTATACATTGTTTTACATTTGTGTGTGTCTGATGTGACAGTCATATTCACTATTGAAATGACTGGGATTGATGTTCCTGTTATAAACAGTCTGTACTTTTCTTACGTGGAGGTTGTGGAGGAACTTTAAGTACTACTTAAAGTGTTTTGGGAAACATTCTCAAATCTCACTCATTCTTTATTTACGTTGTTCATTATCTTGTTCGTTATTCACTAAGATCGATCACGTTTGGGAAATGCACCTCTGAGGATTTCCCATGTTTCATCAATCTCTGTGTTTTTCATTTCCTGGACTCTCGATTCTTGCCTTTGTGTTTTCTTGCATTTGGTTGCCTCGCTGACTGCCTTTTTGTTATTGACATTCTACCCGTTCCTGCATTTTTGCTTTTGGATTTCCCCCCTTTGGCTAGTTTCACTTCTCTCCTCTCCGGTTTTGACCCTGCCTGCTTGTGTCTATGATCTCAGCCTCCAAATTACACGTTAATTGCGACTGGATCCTTTCAGTTGGTTCATTACAGAATACTTTGCTTCAGCCATGGATCCAGTAGAGCTGGAAAGGAAGCTGATAAGGCAAGAGTCTGCAGACTGAGCTAGCCTGTCGGGGAGATGAGCTAGACCTGGAGTGATTTATTCAGATGCCCAGAAGTGGTGGATGGGTTAGTGTAGGAACATGGAAGACCAATGCAGATCCGTAGGTAAATTCCTGGACACCACCTGGGCCTGTATGTTTTGGGTCCCTTTGCTAAACATCTCTCCACTGTTGTCTGTCTGGGGGCTAGATGGAAAACCCCTTGGAAATGGCCTTGTTCACCACCACACCAAGCCCATCACCATACAGCCTGGAGCCTGGAGCCTGGAATCTTGTGAGGAAATCTGGTTCTTCATGTTAGCATCTCCCTGGGACCTGGCCATCTCAGGGTTCCCCTGGCAATTAAAGCATGATCAAGTTCTCTCCCAGACCAAGTTGGAATAGCAACCTTGGGGAGATGGCTGTTGACAGAATTGTATGTCTTTTATCTGCAGAGAGACCCAGGTGGAGAACCCATGAATCCTGAAACCCACACTGATCCCCACTAAGTGTAACCAATACCTTGACGTTTTCAGTTCAACCAAAGTATCCTGTCTACCATCACATCAGGCTTGGAACTTGGCTATCAACTTCTTAGCTGGTGTGACTCCCCCTCAAGGTAAGGTGTACCCGTTATTCATTCAAGAACAGGCCAAGGAAAAATGCATTAATGAGACCCTTGCTTTTGGCATCATTTGGCCGTTAGCTTCCCCTGCAGTTTCAGGGTTCTTCTTTGATGGGAAGAAGGATGTTGGTCTTTATCCATGCATTGATTATCGCCTTCTCAACACTATCACTGTTAAGTTTAGATACCCATTGCCTTTGATTCCCACAGCTTTGGAACAGGTCTGGAAAGACGTTATTTTTACCAAGTTTGATCTGAAAAGTTTCTATAACCACATCCAAACTCGAGAAAGTGACAGTGTTCGTGATCAATAGGGGGCACTATTACCTTGTTTCCACCAACACGGTTGCAGTGGTAATGGGCTATTGTAACCTAAAGTACATCCAGGAAGCCAAATGTCTTAATCTCAGGCAAGCCAGATGGGCCTAGTTTTCTACCTGGTTTCAGTTTACTGTCACATGCCGATCCAACTCCAAGAACACCAAAACAGATGCCCTGTCCAGGGTACATGACCCTGATCACTAGATCTCCACGCCAGAGACCATCCTGCCTACCTCCATTGTAGTGACCCCAGTATGGTGAGAAATTATGGCCAGCCTGCAAAATGCCTTGCAGACTGATCCTAGCCCTACTGACACTCTAGTATGTACCCTCAGCAATCCATGGTGAACTGATGCAATGGATCCATAGTTGGTTGGGTTCTGGCCACCCTGGCATCATTTTTACTTTAAACCTTCTATCCCACAAGTTCTGGTGGCCAGCCATGACAGATGATGTCTAGGATTACACCCTCACCAGTCCCATTTGTGCTCAAGTCAAAGCCGGAATATTAGAACCTCTGCTGATTCCCCAGAGAACTATGGTCACACTTAGCTATGGACTTCATAACTAACTTACCTCCTTCACAGGGTTCCACCACTATTTGGTTGTAGCAGATCAATTCTCTAAAAAGTGTCATTTGATAACCCTAACCCATGGTGCTGACCTCTGTACTCCTCGCAGAATGTTTATTTAATCATGTTTTCAGAGTCTATGGCATACCAGTAGAAATTGTGTTGGATTGCGGACCTCAATTCACATCTTGGGTATGGAAGACTTTGTGCACTTGACTGGGTCACAGTAAGCCTGTCTTCTGGCTACTAGACTAGAACATTGCTAGACAGAATGCCTAAACCAAGAGATGAGGTTTTTTTCTCTGGGCCAATTATACCCGGAATTCAATATACTACATGACATTAAAGTCAACCCCCCTTCCAGTGTGTACTCGGATATCCTCCCCCTCAGAGATTTGGGGAAAGGCCCACACCAAGTTGCAGCAGGCCATGGACACACACAAGCGGTTCACAGATTGCCTTCACTAACCCACACCGCTTTTCCATCCAGGTCAATGGGCATGGCTCTCCACAAGGACCACAAGATGAAGCTGTCAAGCTGTCAGCTTAGCCCCTGTTATATTGGTCCCTGTAAGGTAGTACATCACATCAGTCCTGTCATGTGTCAGCTGCTATAGCACTTCAGAATTACACCTACGTCACTATTTAAACCTTAAGTCTTCTTCAGCCTCAAGGTGTCCCTGGTGGAGCCAGTGGTCCCTCCTCTTCCATTAAAGGTTGGGGGGCTAACTGGCATGCTCGGATTGTAACCTGTTGGAGACCGGAGGGGAGGGCTGGAGTAACTGGTCAACTGGTAAGGCTGGGTAGGAGCGTATGACATCCTGGACCATCCTTGATTGAAGAATTCCTCCACCTGCATTTGACTTGCCTGGCTCGCCGTCCTTGTGGCCGCCCACCTTGCATGCCTGTAGGTTTTGGGAGCTGCCTGTGTGGGGGGAGGGGGGAGTACTATCATGTCTGCATTGCAACAAACTGGCCCACACTCAAGGTCACCTATTCTTCCATGCCTCCAGAGATCATTCTCTCCAGAATACTGAACAGTTGCATTGCATTCCCAATAATTAGTTTTCTTTAGGCCCAGCACGTATCCAGTGCTGTGCGAGTATTGAGTGACTGCACTGTACTGAGCGTTTCCCATGTTTCATCGATCTCTGTGTATGACCTGCGTTTTTACTTACTGGACTCCTGATTCTTGCTTTTGTGTTTTCTTGGACTCGATTGCTTAACTGATTACCTTATTGTTGTCGACCTTCGGCTTTTCTGCTTTTGGATTCCCATCTTCGGCTTGTTTCGTTTCTCTGTCTCTCTCATTTTAACCCTGCCAGTTTGTGACTACAATTTGAGCCTCAGAATAAAACATCAGCATGGATGGATATGGATGTGGCTCTGCATTCAATGTGGAGTTGAATAAGAGGTTGATCATAAACCAGATTTCCACCTTGGATAATTAGATGTCTCAGGCCCAGCTCAGAGATAAATGCATTATTGGAAGAAAAAAAAAACATGTTACGTGATTTGATGAAGAGGCTCTTTTGGGTACTCCAAAGCCTCCATAAGGGTAACCTCTGCCCATTCTCTTTTATAAAGCATGCTCTTTCATTTTCGTGCAGTCCAGTTTACCTGTTCTTTAAACATTCAGGCACACATATACTCTCTTTTGGAAAGGCTTGATGGGGAGATATATTAAAAGACACCGACACTGCCCTTGTATTTTGATTAATCTGTCAGAAGCTATACACAGACTTATATATCTCCTTTCATTTCAAGATGTCTTGTGATACTGTTCTAAACGATCAAAAACACTGCCTCATGGACTCATTTTAATCATTTGTAAGTTGTTAAGTAAATCCCAGTGCAATTTTTCCTTTCCTTTAGGTATCCATGTCTTTCATTATTAGGAGCACAGGCCTTGCCTGCTGGGACACTCCACTGAAACTTGTTTTAACATGTTTTTAAATATATTTCTTGCAGAAAATGTAAGTTTGTTATCATTCCCTGCAAGACATTTTCTGCATTTCTGAAATATTAATATCCCTTATTACAGTATGTTCTTTAGGTTTTTTTTATATATGATACTAAAATATTAAATATTCTGGCCGCATAAATCAGTTTACCAGTGTAATACTTTCTTCGTACTTACTGCAATCTTTACTATTTCTTACTTTAATGCCCTTGATCACTCTGCTGCCTCAGGTCACATTACTGTAGAAAAGTTTTAACACTATTTGTATTCTGATTTATATGTAAAAATGAATTGCCAGTACATAAGGAAGGGGGACATGACGTAAATTTCATCATGGATGGCTGCGGATGGCTTTGATCAGTGTACGTGTAGCCCAGGTTTTTATGTCTAGCGGAAATTGTGTGCATCTGTGCACATCAACTGCGGTAATTGATTAGGTATTTCCAATAGGCGGCAGACTTTCACAGATCAGTGGTCAATGATGAGAGTGTAGAGGAAGAATGGTTGTTGTTGTTGTAGTAGGCCTATTTATGGTGAGCAGCCTTAAGCAGAAGGTCAGAGGTACCAACATAGGGTTACCATATTTGGTGAGACAAAAAAGAGGATGTGTCCGTGGATCAGAATATTAATGAGTTTTCACATTCACCGACCAATCAGGCAGCACATCTCTCATGAATATTAATGAATTTCCTTAACCACCCTGTAAAATGAAAACTCGCGTCTGGGGAAACCTGGATGTATGATAACCTTAACTCTCGTTAACTCTACTCACAATTGACACAATATACATGTGTACAAGTCTTTCTCAACAAAAGTTGCAAAAAGCTAAGCTAAAGTTTGTTAAACTTTAAGCAACAACACGATGCAGTGTTGACAAGAGAACAAAAAAAAAGGGTCAAAGTGCCAATGGCTTCCAGAGGTTGACGTCACCCATTAGCAGTGTGACACGTGGGGATGATCATTTCTTTTTTACAGTAGATGTGTGCATGAGCCTTGGAAATGCTGTGCGATGATAGTGAGAGGGTGAACTACATTGAAAATTGCTGCCTTTTCCTTCACTTGGTACTGCACTGTAACTTGCAACATTGGGTCATACGGGTTACTGGACTAAACGCAGACAAACCGGTGATTTTTGAAGAACCGCCCAGATGCCTGGACAGGGGCCGAAAAAGAGGACATGTCCGGGGACGTATAGTAACCCTATACCAGCATATCTCATTTTCCACGATGTACAGACATTATATTGAGGTATACACTATTTTAAGAAGCAGCAGTATTCCAGCATTTTTTAATCTTGGTGATAAAATTTCCCGGTGGGGGGGTGGGGTACGGGTAATTTTGTCGTAAGGATTTCAATATACCGCAGTCACATATTACCGTAGTGCCACCCAAGCCTAGACTAATAACTTTAAAACTGGTATATTGTTGCTTTCTAAAATGCAGTCTAAAGACTATATACAGGTCAGTATGGAAAATTAAATATTGTCCAAGCCTACTCCTTTTAAACGTTTTTGCTTCTATACAACCCAAGCCATCATGTTTAATTTGAAAATAGTCCCTTGCTCAGACCATAAGCCAGTCGTTAGTTAGATATTGCCTGCTACTAAGCTTAAAGGCCAGTCTTTATGTACGAACACGTAAGCCAAATATGTAGTAACTATGGTATAAATGGGTCAAGCTGTGCATTATATGTTACTAAATGCATGGCTGCAGAACCAAAGAAATGCAAATGCATATACATATATTCAGCTATAGTTTGATTGATTTGGGTTAATGTACCTCCTGGTATTCAACTACATTATGGCTAAAACCTGATTTATTTACCATTTATTGATGATTAAAACCAGACTTGTAAAATCTGTCTTATTTAGGCTGGTTAATCAGGACTGTAAAGTATGACTAGACTATAAGTGCATTACATCAGTAAATCATTTTTGTATTTAATCACTGACCAAAGGTACTTGCTTGGGACTCAGCCTGAAGCATTATTGTTGTCAAAATGATCTTTAGCAATTTCTGAGCTTTTTTAGTTTTCATTAAGTGACATTGGTTAAAATTAAAGATTATATATTAAAGATTATAAGCATGCATTAATTTGCTACTGTAATTTGCCTGGCTGGCCGTGTGTGGTTATAGAAAATGTGTGTTTATAGAATATAAATCAACACCCTACGGATTTGAGAATTTGATAGTGCTGTGATAAAAAAAAAACATAGAAATTAGGCTCCGCAAAATATAATGCACAGTCATAGTGGCTGTATTAGTATCTTTAATGAGTAAACACCCGTTGTGACTCCTGGTCAAAAAAAAGGAATCATCAACTGAGACTGGAGAGATTATGTAGGACTCCTTTGAGTGCTCAGTGGGGAGCTCTCGTAATTAGCTAGATACAACCAGCAAGTAACACGTTAAACTATTAGAATAATGTTTGATCCTGTATGGAGCTTCAAACTAGCCTGAGCAGCGTGTTCCATTGGCTGGCTGTTTATATAATGACTCGTTGCTTGTGCTTCCAGTTGGTTCCAGAATTCCTTTTCCTTGTGGAATGCCCAGGGTTGGAACTAGACATAGGAAAACTAGGCAGTTCTTGGTTGGTGAACTCTACCAAGGTGGGCTGCCCCTTTCCAAAATTACAGACCTGCCTTGTGCCCCTGAAAAGGTATGTGGAACCCTTGAAGTAAGTTCCATTTGGCGTCCAGTGTGTGGTACAAAGGTACCTGCCTTACATCCATCCATTGTCCAGAACCACTTATTCTATTTCGGGTTGCAGGGGGTCCAGAGCCTATCCTGGAGGCTGTGGGCGCAAGGCAGGGAACAACCCAGGATGGGGCACCAACCCATCACTGGGCACACTCACACACCATTCACACCTAAGGGCAATTTGGTAACTCCAATTAACCTCAGCACGTTTTTGGACTGTGGGGGGAAACCAGAGTACCCAGAGGAAACCCCACGACGACACGGGGAGAACATGCAAACTCCACACACATGGAACCTGGGTGCAGACGTGAACCCTGATCCCAGAGGTGTGAGGGAACAGTGCTAACCACTGCACCACCGTGCCGCCCCACCTGCCTTACATGTGAAGACAAAATACATAACAAAGGAGGATTTCCAGTAATGGAAGAGGAATATCATATCCAATGAAGAGGGAGAGAGAATTAGCCTACAGGCTTTGGAAAACTGATACACTATGGTGAGGGTCAATGTATGAATCAAAAGAGAAACAAGATCAATGCTGACTTGGAGCTGTTTAAATGGATTGCTGCAGAAACATCAAACAGCTCACTTCACTTGATCAGAACCTCCAGCAGGGGCTCCAGTCACGGTGGGAGAACCACCGCACAAAAAACACCCGAGAAGAAATGCTCAGACCACACCAGATGCCTCAACTCTGCAATCAATGCCACCTGGGGAGGGATGTAAAAGCATCCAAAACACACCAAGCAGTGATTTTCTGAGACTCACAGCCATTGAGCTGAATTTTAAAAAGACCTAGCATCACTTCAGGGAATTCATATATTTTTGTGTTTTCTTTTTGCCTGTTTTTTTCCACCTCATGTTGACTGTTTTTGTTTTACAATCATATAAATAGGCCATGACCTGGGTTTTCAGCAGCTAGTTTGACTGCATCATCCTTCTGACCTGTACAGCCGGAATGGCGTGGAAAAAGGGTTAAACCTAGAGCTGAACAGGGCCCAGTGGGCCTGGTGAAAGTTGAACCTTCCAGTGGTTTGCAAATATTGTTTGTTCTTGTAGTTGGTAAGACCTAGAAGGGGTGATTCTGGCCTTCAATCTAATGTCTCCATCCCTCAAAGGGTAATTTGACAGCCACATGATTTAGGTTTAGAGTGTTTTCAGTTATGGCAAAAGTTAGTGAGGGAAGAAAGGTATAACTTATGTGGGGTACCTGTTTGCTGAGACAAGACTGATTTCAATGGCATTATCTTCAAGTATATAAATATCTCATAACTGTTGCAATTCTTGAAAATTTGATTATTAGGGAACTGACATGAGCTCAATGAAAATGTGGAAACGGGGTTACTTACTAGGCCATTCAAAAATGATTTTCACTTTTGAAATCGATCACATTCTGGCAACAGCACATAAAAATAATAGACCTATTTCATGTGGAACTACTGTTGAGTTTTACATGGCGATTATTCTACAATATTTGGATAAGCACGTGACAAACGTCTTCTATATGTTGTGTCTCTACTGAGAAAAAAACAGGAAAATATTGAGGTTGTCAACAAAAATTCAGTATATCATGAAAAACATTATTCACAAATATCTGAAAAAACAAAAGTGTGTTCCCTGGACTAAATGGCATTACCAAATACTCATAATGATTACTGTATGTGTGGAACGTGACCTCCTATTCATTGCCCTTCTGAATATGATAGTCCCAACCAACTCTCTTTGCATGCCTGAGTGGAAAAAGGTAGCAGGCTGGGTCTCTGGGAAAAATAAGGTACACTGCAGCGGGGGGGGGGGGGGTATCCAGCAGTACGTCTATGGCATAATCGTATTAGTGATGAGAGGGTAGCGTAGCTACTTGTATCTTACTAGAAGCCATGACTAGACCTGGTTTATGGGTCTGGGAACTTGTAATTTTCTACTCCTGGGGCTGTTGCTATGCTAGTAGGGTATGACCAGGTGGAGCAACACTTTGACAAACACCACTAACTTGATTTCATTACAATTCCAGTCAAGAAGGGTATTTGTTGCTTATATCAGGGAATACTAGGATTTTCAGTTTCTGTGGACTCTGGGGAGGGCTGGGCAGTATAAAAGATATATCAACTTATTGTCATATAAAATTTTTATGAAAAGAAAATGAGAAACTTCAATAAACTGTTGCTAAGGAACATTGCTTGATAGCACACATCAGGATATCATATCATAGAAACGAATGCAATTCAACCAATCAAGTGGTACGAAAGGACAACCTAAGCACCACAAATGCACGGCAAGGTTGATTGAGTTATCGGAGCACACCACATACTACTGTTTTGTTGATACACATGAGTCAAGGGAGAAAGAAATGCGATTTCTGTCAGTCTGAAGTTAGGTTTCTTGGCCATGTTATCTCTGCCTCTGCGGTGGAAAAAGGTTGCAGTAGTTGTCGAATGGAAATGTCCTAAGACATAACAGAATTGCGTTTCTTTTTTTAGGATTTGCACCATATTGCACCAAGAGTTTTGGCAAGTTTGCTGCACTGGCTAGTGAGTGTGTTACAGGGCGGTTGGGAGATATCTAGGATTAGCTCTTTGGAGGAACATTGAGATGAAAGTTGCATTTCAAGGTTTGAAGAGTAAATTGCTCAGTTCTCCTGTGTTAGAATTTGCTGAATTCTCCAAAACGTTTGTACTTGAAATTGATGCTAGTTATTCAGCGCTATCCCCTGAGCATGCAGGAAAGAGGAGAGCGAAATGCCTGTATAAGTTTATGAAGCTTGAGCTTCAGTTACAGGAAAGTTCAATTAAAATCTGCTGGGAGCCAAGTTCAAAGGATATACAGATAACATTCTCCTGAACTATTTGCAGACCCAGAGATGGAGAGAAGCAGAGACACAAGTGTGGCCAAGGCAGTTGAGTCTGAGGTTTGGATGTTTCCTGGATGGTTGTTGGCCTTTAGTCGTTTTATTGCCCTGGAATGGGCAAGCGATGGACAAGTGAATGTACTGGTGGTTACTAATGTTTTCTCAGACTTATCTAACTATGCGCCAGAAAACCGGTGTCTAGTGTTCTTACAGAAAAGTGATCTTATGTGTATAGTATTCTGCTGCGCATCCTTATAGGAGACTTATGAGAGATTTTGTATGAGCTGTACAAGCACAAGTTGTCCTACCCCTTATTATCCCTAAGACAATGGGCATTGTAAGTGGTTTTATCACACTATGAACTTCCGTGAACTCTCTTACCTAAGAAGAAAAGGTGGCTACAGCATTTGCTTTAAGTCATTTTCTCTTACCATACTATTGTACATTCCTCAGCAAGCTAATAACTTTCTAACCTATTGTTAGCGTGCAATCCACATTTGCTGGTGAAGGGGTTAATTAGGACCCCAGAAGATTGTGAGTGTCGAATCAGTAGAAGATTAGATGGAAGAGCAACATCTGGAGGATCCAGTGGTGTACAGAGTATAGCAGCAGCCAGAAAGGAGTCCTCCTCTTTACTCAAAGTTGTTAGAAGGGAGTCCTCCTCTTTATTCATGGCTGTCGGAAGGAAATCCTCCTCTATACTCAAAGCTGTAAGAAGGGAGTCCTCCTCTCTACTCAAGGCTGTCAGAAGGGAATCCTCCTCTATACTCAAAGCTGTAAGAAGGGAGTCCTCCTGTATTCTCAAGGCTGTCAGCAGGAAGTCCCCCTCTCTACTCAAGGCTGTCAGAAGGGAGCCCTTCTCTATACTCAAGGTTGTCAAAAAATGCAGTATGTGTGGAATTCTACCATTTATTGAATTTTGAGGTGTCAGGATGGTGATTGGAGCATAAACACTATTTACCAGTTGAAGGTGCTATTTAGCCTTATTGTTGTATTTTGATCTAAAACAAACTACATTGATATCACATATCTGTAATATCATGAGAAGGAGATAACGGGGAAAGATGGCGATCATCCCAGGCCTGTGGCAACAGTGCCAATCCTCCACCATTATCCTGAGACCTCCCTAATACTCTGCGATGGGCATCCAGAGGTCGTTCACTATCAATAACAGATGGGTTAATACTTGGGATCCTGAATCCTTCTGGGCTCGTGGAAAGTGACCCTACTGGCAGTATGTACCCTTTCTTGCACCTGCTGCAGAGAATTTTCACTTGCAGGTGTGTTCTTATGGATTTCCCATCCCTAAAACTGGAAAAGCAGTGTCATGTTCACCAATTTATATTTAGTGGAGGCCATAGATGGATGGATGGACAGATGGATGTAGGAAAAAAAAATTGGATTGCTGACTCAAATTACATGCATGGCTGTAATAAACGCTGTACAAAATGTAGACAATAACACAAATGTTCCCCTAAATTGAGATGCATAAATGAATGTTTCTTCCAAGATTGACTTGCTGAAAATTGCAGTTTTATATATTAAACACTTCTGACAGTTTTTATGGCTTAAAGAAACCCAAACTGTGTTATTGGGATGTTAGCCATCTCATATGTCATGACCGCGGGGCTGACGGCAAGGCATGACACAGGTGGGAAGGGAAATAATCCAGGACGAAAGGGAGCTTGGACAGAAATCACCCTGTGAAGGGACTTTATTAACGCAGGCAAACAGGCAACTATACAACACCATAACATCAATGACCCGATAGGGGAGCACAGCACTGGGGAAACTCTTATACACAGGAACACCTAGGAATGAACGAGGGGCACCTGTGACTGGTTAACAAGAGGGCAGGAACACAAGGTAACGATAATGAGCTACAGGCGTGGCTGATTAGCAGCCCCGCCTGTGGGAAACACAGGGAACAGACTGGTAGGGCAGGGCGGAACGTGACATCATAGGTCTAAGAAGTACGTAAGTGTAAGAAAGCCTTCTTATGCAGAGTTCTGGGTTTATAGAGAAGTGCTTATGTTCAGATTGAAACACTGCAAATGAACCTATATTAGTGATCTGAAATTAACCGTTATGTTATTAGCTGCAGTGGAAGCTTTTACTTATGGGGATTGAATCAATTTGAGTGTTTTATGTTAGTTCACCAGGGCTGTTCTATACCATGCACCAATGTCTATAAATATATACTATCTGGAATACTAATAAATCAAATTTCTAGATTTCTTCTGTGGTCATTTTTCTGTTTATGATTAGGATCGTAAATCATTAATGATGCCCAGGAATTCAGTTTGCAATGATATCCAGAGAGAGGAACCAGCACAAATCTACTGATACCGCATTGCCCTGCATCGATCGGCATCACCCCCTCCTCTAGCATCCTGCCACAAACAGCAACTCGCCTCACCCTGGTCACGCAAGTAGTTATTAAAAAAAAGATCAAAAGACTTGTTTTTCCCCCTAAAGAGTTGTTTCCTTTGAATTTTAATTTTTTTTTGCACTTCTCCAGCATCCATAATGTGACACTGCCATCTAGAGGAAAAATAAGGAATTTTGGGAACATAATCTGCAATTTCCCTGGGGGGGGGGGGGGGCGACAATATCATTTCTTTTTCCCAAAACTGCTTACATAAAGCAGGGTCACAACAATGCTGGAGCCTCTCCCAGGAAGTGCATAGCACATCCTGCATATGATGACCGCAGGGCAAATACGAACAATTTAGACACAGCAGTTCATCTAAACCATATGTGAACTGTGTGAGGAAATTGGAGGGCCCAGAGGAAGCACAAATTAACATGGGAGAACCTGCAAACTGCACACACAAAGAGCTGATAAATCCACAACCCTGGAGGTAGGAGACCACAATGCCTACTACTAAGCTGCCATGTTAACCTGAAAACAATTATATTCTGCTCTGTAATATCTGTATTGGTTCTATGAAAATGTAACACAAATCTCCAAAGACAGTTGAATTCTGTGTAAACCAAATTATATAATACTTAGGCTCAAAGGTTAAAAGCATAGCTTTACTGGAAAATTGACTAATTTAGTCTGTCTTGTGGGCCAACTAGATAGTCAACAAGGTGTTCATGAAGTTGACTGACAAATACTCCCTGTCTAGTTTCTCAGTCCATAACAGGTATGCTGCTGTTTCTATTTTCTTTTACCATTTTCTAGAACAGCCATTCCATTTCGGTGAAACTAAAGTCAAACAATTTATTTTTCTTAGTAAACTTGCACTGTTGTGTTGAAAGGGTATATTTATACAAAGATTACCTAATTTATGTTAAAGGTAACCTGTTAAGCTCAGAGATTTAATTTCAGTGTGCAGAAAAAGGGTACTCGTCGTAGATGAAGAATTCAGCAATTCCCATATGAGGCAGATAATCTGATGTTAAATGAACGAAAGAACAGCTGAAGCTGAAGCTGTGTGCTGTCCCTTGTCCCCAGTGCTGGTCAGAGATGGTTGTGTGTTTTGGCTGAGGGTGAATAAAGGATACAGGTCTGACAGAATGTCACCACAGGCATCCAGGAAAACCAGCCCTGTGGTCCTGGGCTTTGTTCCCCAATATCCAACAGTATTGCAAAGTTATGATTTACAAACATATAGTTTAATTAGTTAAATGGTCTTTTTCAATTATGTAATCATGTTCTAGACTGGTAGTCTGTGAGTGAGATCATATGAATAGTATTTTGACCAACATATTAAAGTAGATTTTGCAAAATTTTCTGTAATATACTGTTAAATGAGATGAACACTGGTATGTATAGGAGAGAGGAGAACTGGGAAAAATAGAGGCAACTTTCATTACTACATCTATTATAACTCCCTACTAACAAATAAATGACTACAGCAGTATCCCATAATTGCTTTGGTGACAACTGGAAATTAGACACTTCCTGGGAGAGAAGGCTGAGACAGAGCTGCAATTCACTGAAGTATTGAGAAAGGTCAGACACTTCCTGTATCTGATCGCTTGTGGGAGTTTTACTTACATAAAAATGTTCCAAGGACAGAAATAAAAATGATTGGTTTAGAGAGATAACCAATCAGATCACAGCAGAGGTGGGTCCAAGCAACTAGAGGAAGCGGGACAAGACATCTGATTGGTTTGGCCTGCCTCCTCTACTTGCTTGGACCCACCTCTGCTATGATCTGATTGATTATCTCTCTGAACCAATCATTTTTATTTCTGTATTCAGAACATTTTTGTATAAGTAAAATTCCTATGAGCTATCTGACCAAATTCCTGTTTAAGGTTTACATAAGCTTTATGTGAACAACTATGAACCTTAGACTTCCCTTTGATCGCTTGTTCAAAGTCTAGAAAGTCTTTATTCTAAAAATGTTTCAAACATTTTGGTTCTAACGAATGCAAATTTGCAAATTGTAGATAACACTAAACACAAAGCCTGTGAAGAACACTCATATTGAAATATAAATCCCATCATTCTTAATATATAATATATTAGTTGTTTATGGACAAGGATGATTGTTCCTTTCTTCCGTATCATTTTATTATTGAAGTATCAAATATACTAAATGGTTCTTGTTAAGGGACAGAATTACCTTTGAGTAATTAGTGTTTTTGTATAGCAATTATTGTAAGAAAAAGCCCATTAAACAGAATAATGTCAATTGTATTTGTCTGAACAAGGTTTACATGAATATAATCCTACTCAACTCAAATCAAAACTTATGCTTTAAAGATGTAGGATCATCAACTTATAATTTTTTTCACAGCAATTCATATTTATATTGGTTATCCAATATACTTGTACTTCTTACCCAAGGTGTTATGAGGCATATTTTCTTAATCAAGCATCTTTTACTGCTGCTGCTGCTATTTTCAGTGTATCAGCTTGGTGTCTTAGGTAGATCATTTATACATTGTTGCTGATTTGATTACTTGAGCTCTGTGGTAGCTCGTCACACATGGAGTTTCTGCAAAGTTTCAGTCACTTTGCAGAGGTGTGTTCTAGAACACTTCCAGCCATTACCTGATTAAGTAAACTGATGCAAAAATGACTTTGCAAGACCTTGCAGTTCTGAGCTGGGAGCAGCTGACAGCACTCGCCCAAACAGACCTCTTACAAATGTTTGTCTTGCAGGAGGTTGTTAGAGAGTAATGTGACAGATGTGCCACCCAGTAAACAAGCCATTGCATTTTTTAGCATAGTTTCATCAGCCAATATTTTTAAGCTTTGCTTCAAGTTTAAATTGCACACAACTTTCCATTTAACCCCTGTGTTATTTTTGGGGTCGAAGTGACCCCAGCCCATTTTCAAAATGAGGGTAAATTCTATAGATTCTAGAATTTAGAACGGAAGAAAGTATGTAATGCGGTGGTGTTGAACGTAAACTTCATTTATTTTATACTGATACACTAAAACTACATCTAAAGATGGCTTGCTTATAGAGTACATGAATATGGCTGCAGCCCGTTTTTCTCAGTTTCCGTGAATTACATCTCCGCGGTGGAATAATGGCAGCACTACCCCAGAAAACTGAAACACAATGTAACTACGTCGCCAGTAGAGGTAGCTGAAGTACAACAAAAATGGTAGCAAAAAACCTTGAAGGACAAACAAGAAAAGCATGACATTGTTTCAGTTATCATAAAAAAAAAGAACTGTATGCATTTTCACACTTTGCATATGACTGTTGTACACTTCCATATTGCATGACGTTTAAAATTGAGAGTTGTTTAACAGACACTTTCGAACAAAGTATTGTATATAAACTGCATTGTGATTTCAATAACATTTATTCAGACAGGGTTGTGGGGATCCAGGGCCGTATGAGGGAGTATGAGGATAAATACTCTGTAAAGGGGATGCTGTTACATATAATCACAGACCAAAGTCAGTATATTCAGCTGAACAGCGTATCATTGGAGAGAAAGAAGAAATTTAGTGAAAGTCCATGTGGACAGGTGAACAAGCAGAGAGAGAGCACTTTAAACCAGGTTCTCCAGAGGTGTGAGAGACCTATGCTGCCCTCTGAATCATTTACCTCTGATACAAATCTGGGAATTAAGTGGATATTTCATACAGGACAATGGCAAAATAAAAACTATGCTGAAGTACTATCAAATAAACAGTCAGCTTGAGGCATATAACTACCATATATTTCAACTGCTGTGTCACTGAGTCCATTCAAAACCTCATGTTATGAAGAAGATGCTGGTCTAAGGCCCCCTCGTGATACAGGCAGCTCACAGCACTTCGGGTCTTACAGGAAGCACAATTTTTTTATCTTATCTGCGATCCAGCCACTTGCTATAAAGTGTTTTCCCCACTGCTTACCAGCAGCCAGCCTCACCTCCCCATCAAGGGCTAATGAGAGAGAGCATGTACCACTTCGCTTCATAATTGGCTCTGTGGAGAAGTTTAATGACAGCCCTGGGAGCTGAGGCTCGGTTACTGCGAACAGGAACGCCTGTCTCCTTCTCACGGTGCCTCTGCACATACCTTGGGGGTGTTTTTTCGCACACGCGAAAGGAAACTGATCCCTTTTAAAGGTGTCGTACAATCGGTGTGTGAAGTCTGCTTGAGATGGAGAGAAGTGAGCTGCAGTGGAGTCTTGAAAATTCATTCCATTCATGGGCAAACTGAATGATGGGTCTACGCTAATAGATTCAGTGTATGTCATTTTGCATTCTTCCTATTAATTGTTTGAATCTATATCTGAGGGATTTTGAAATTAAGAAAATGTCTTGAAACACCCAAAACTATTAAAACATTCATGGATCAGAGTATTTTAACAGATTTTGGAGATTTTAGCTTGCGTCGCGGGCTGTTAAAGTGGCTCTGAGAGTGTCTGACAGAATGCAGAGTGCAGCAGATTCTGACTGGTGTAGCATACTTCCTGAATTCTCCAGGTGCTGAGTGGTGCCTATGGGGGGGGGGGGGGGGTGGTGAGATTGGAAGTTAATGGAGTGTGGCTGGTTTGGCTCTGGCGGGGGGGGTATGGGGGCAAACCACGGGCTGTCAGGCCCCCATTATTGCCCTCAGCCAGCAGGGGCCCCTGGCCCTGGGTTTGCCAGACAGTTTCTCATGCCCACCGAGGCTTCTGCTCCCAAGCCCTGCCAGTCTGACTCCTCTCATTCAGGCTTCAGCCATCATCCTTTATTTCTCCTTGCTTCTCTAATTGGATCAGTCCCCCCACCCCTACCCAAATCACATTGCATTACTCTGACTGACGGACCCCATTGAGACGTGTCTTAAAAAGAGGCCCATGGCTGACGCACGTGACGGCATGGCTGAACGCCAGCTGTCTGCTGTTTTTCCCCCTAACATGTGGGTGATGTGCTGGATCGATTCTCAGCAACAAAACGGTCTGCCTTGTAAATTAGAATTTCGGCCCCATCGGGGAAAAACAAATTCTATCGATTAAATATGTGATTTTCCAAAATTAATGATAAAAATTTCTGTTCATCAGGCAGCACCTGTCCAACTGCGTGTCATCCAAAGAACAGCTATTGTAAGTCCTCAAAACATGTTTTACAAACCTTTGCTTAACCTGGTGGAAGAGATCCACTTCTGGATGGAGCATAAGGAAAATGGCACATGTTCAGTTGTAGATTTAAGGAGAACATGTCCACCTTCCATAATTGGGATTTAAGGAGAGATAAGGCTTTTGCATGCTTTTCTCAGTTTTATGCATGTGCAGTGCAGTTGTACACCATCGCTCAGACAATGACACCTGGGCATTAACAGGAGAGCCTGCTTTCTCCGTGAGCCAGTCCTCTACAATACCTTCATTATACCTGCGCTCAAGGGCGTAGGTTTCATATTAACATTGGGGGGCGGGGGACGGATATATCGGGGTATATAGAGGTGTAACGTCACGTCGCCTTATAAGGCGATTTAGTAATCGCGCTGAATACAGTTCGTTTTTTTTCGTATCTTCTAAAGACCCATAGAAGTAAATATAGGAGATTTACTGAATCATCTTGACAATAAATGGGACTTTCTGCCAGCACTTTATGAACTAAATGATTGTGAGTTTCTGGTAACTCTGTAACTTACTTTATGGCGTTATCCAAATAAATGCCAGATCTGGCCCGTTTTTTGACGGGCGTTTCGCGGATTCTAATGCCCCAACAGCAAACACAGTGGGATGACAATTGTGACGGACACAAACGCTATTTACCGCTGCATTATCAGCGTTGCTATTTCTGCTGTGCTGTTAACTAACCAAGCTGGCTGCAGATTGCGCAATCAAATAAGATATACTTTTTGAAACTTAAATTCCACCATTTCACATAGCCTTTTATTGATTAACTGTTGGTTGTGATACGAGGTCTTCAATGAATTAAATTTACATACGAAGCTGTGACGTGGTCCTGCGCTCACCGCTCTCTATGCGGTCTCCTCACTTGCGGGTCTCGAAGTGAGCATTTGCCTGCCGGAGCCAGGGTTAAGAATGAACCGTTTTAACGGAGGGTAGGGGTTCGCCAAATAAAAACTTTAACAAAAAAAAACTTCAAACTATGTAATGAGATCTATTAATCTTACATGTTGTTATATGCGATATTATTGAGGGGGATGATCCCCCGCCATCTCATGTACACTCTAAATCTTCCCCTATGCCTGTGCAGCAAGCAGGGAGGAAGGGAAACACTCCAGGTGACAGATTGCCAAAGCCTGGTGAAGATCATCGACAGGGATGTCACCTCCTGCAAGGCACCAGCACCTGATCAGCTTGAAACTGTGCATGGGTCATGCTCACATGTCAACTGCCACTGGTGCCATTTCCTGCCTGATTAATGGGATGGGTAGAACAAGGAAGCCCCATTCTGAATTAAGATGATAAAAGATACCCACCAAATGTGCTCACATTTGGTGTGCCTGCAGTATTACTCAGTTCAGATATACCAAGTTATCCAAGTACATTTCCTCCAGAAGAGCTTGGTGCTGTCTGGGTTTTCACGATTGTTGCATGTGTGAATTCGTAGCTGCAGGCCTCAGCCAGGGAAGCACACAATTGTGAGATCACTTAGCTGGTTATTATGCCTTGTGTTCACAGCATTCTTCAAAATCAGTTCCCAGGGATATGGCTTATGGGCACGTAGTCATTGTCTTGCTCATTGAAACCAATTAGACTGCATTTGAAAATTGCTTCCTTTCTACAAATTGTGTATTTTCTTTTCTGAAAGTATTAAACTCATGAAAGTTTCCTTTAATTTTTTACTTTCGTGTTACACTGTGCAAACCTATGCTGTGTATAATTACCAAGTTTATTGATTGCTGATAACCTAATATTAAATACTGCTTTATTTGGAAATTATTAATTTCTTTAGAAATCTTAATAGCCACCGAATATCCATAACTTTAATGACTGGGTTAGCTTTAAATGTGTTAGTTTTTAAATTGTACTATTCCCCCTGTTTCTCTGCTTCCTGTATTGAGCCATTTGGGTCAGCTGGGTGACACAACGCCCACATCTCATACCGACACGAAATGTGTGGGTCGTGCCACTGAGCAGCAAGAGGCAAGTAGCCAGGGTGTCCTGAGGCAAGCAAGACCGCCGGTGTGGCGTACTTGGCAAGCTCTGACAGCGCCCGATTGTGCCGCTTAATGCCCCTGCGGTATCAGTGGTGCCGAATTAATTTTAATACATTCTGTCAAGCCATGAGATGAGAAATGGCACTTGTGCCCTGGATTGATGCTTGCTGAAGGTCACTTTAAAATAGTATTTGTTAAAAACATATCTCCTTTTTTTTCTTTGACTTGGTGCATCTCAGAGCTCAAGGTTGCGCACATTTAATGATGTGTAACTTCAATTTTAATGCGTTGATTTGTTCTCCTGCCTATCTGTAGGTCAGATCCAAGTTTCTCTTGCCTCCGAATGGATGCACTGGCCTTGGGAACAGGGTTTAATTGTGTGGCGAGATACTGGCTGTAATGGTCTCAGGTTTGAATGCCACCACTGAAATGGAAAGGTTTAGAGAAGAAATGATCAGTTTGCCTGTGGCAGGCAGCTAGACTGATTATGGCAGGGGGCTAAGAACAAGGTCAGTGTGCATGTAGAGAACTTATCCCTCAGGATGCAATGTCCAAAGATGACTCTCCACCTAATCAGTTATCAGACTAATCACATAGAATGCAGCTTTGATCTACTACTTCCTTACATGATTCTGCAGAAGACGACAGTTCTGACATGACACTTCAGTAGATTTCTTTAAAGCATTCATAGTTAATTTATTTCTAGTAATTATATGGACATAGTCATCAGCATGGAAAAATGTGATCACACAGACCCTGCATGAAATTGCGTCTACAGAGAAGTGGCTCAAAACCACCAGATGCACATAACAGTTTGATGATCATACAGGTCTGAAACTTGTGGGCAAATGGAAAATAACAAAATCACAGAGGCAGGCAGTGTTGTGCGGTTCAAGAATGATTTTGCTTATAGACAACAACAAAAGGATTCCTTATCTCCCTTTAAGAACCACAGATAAGATGGCTGACCATTGTTATAATATGGAGAGGCAAGGGTGCTCCAAAATGAAGTCAAGTCAGGTGGTAAATCCATTGAGTCACCTGTGCTTAAATATAACAAACCAATAATATAACAAAATAAAATATAACCGTCTTCCAAAACTGCGATACAAGATTGTGAATGTTTGTATCATAAATGTTTGTTTCGGACTAGGTTTCAGAACTGTTATGCCCTTATTTTATCATTGGAAACAGTGTTTCCAACAGAATTAGTGGCGATGGCTGACAGGGGTGCCGGTGTGGGCGTGTGCACGTGCAAGGAAGCGCACCAATGCTTTATTACATTAATTATCATAATGCATGAATTTCCCACTTTGTCTTATAGTGCACATGCTCAAACTCAAAGAAGAAACTGTTTTTTTGATATATGCTCAAAAAAAAAAATGGAACCAGTGGCTGTGACGCATATAATATGCACTGTCAAGTTCACCAGTCAGTTCTCCCTTTTACACAGGCTCAGTGGCCATAAAAACTCCGACATTTAGCTGATAGAAAGTACCTAGTCTGATATATTGCTAACGAAGTCTTCAATATATGATAAACCACAAGATGCCACTTCCTTACCATGCTAGTTGAAATTAACTAGAATGCCTCTAGCAGGCTAACAAGTTAATTCACAAGTTCTAGAGCACAGCAATGCTGTTTGCTAATCAGTCTATTTTTCTGTCCTATAATGACATTCAGTGAGCAATATCTGATACGATATTTTACTACACACTTGCACCAAAGCATCTTCTTTCCTTGGATTACTGGTCATGGGAGAATAAAGTTCACAATGAGCAAGCTGGGCCCCACAGGATGTGGCTTGTGATTTACTTGCATCTAGCCAAAGACGGTGGGCTTGATGATGGACTAAATTTAAAAATCTGTGAGCCTGGTGATGAAGGATCGTAAAATGACAGAAAATAAATATATAAAACGACATTTTAGTAAGCATTTTAAATACATAAAATACAATCTCCCGAAGTATTTTGTCACAAATTACATCTGTTTGTTTTTTCATTCCGCAAAATACAAACCACAAAATACTCAGAAGTAATTAAATGCATATTTTAAATACATTTCATTGAAATACTACCCATCTCTGTTCCAGAGTGAGTCGTACAGTCATCAAATAGTAGTGGCAATGACTTGAGTAGAAGTTGTATAGACTTCTTTAATAGAAAAATTGATATCATTAGATTGAGTCGATAGCTATTAGCTGTATAAAAAGTATGGGCCACAATACATCACATGAGCTCTTGTCACATTACGAGCAGACAGAATTCATTACAGTAATAAATCTACTGTCCCCTACATTCCATTCATACTACTGTAAAATGTTTGGTCCCCTTCCTTGAAATATTTAACATATTCCCATCAGGCATATATTCAGGTCCTTTGCTCTTTAAAAATAACCCCAAGTCAATCCTCCAAAATGCTTAAAAATCCATGCTAAATAATTATCTCACTGTGAACAGTAACATACCTGAAACCCAATAATATACTTGATAAATTCCAGTTTGGCCCATGTCCTGGTCACAACACAGAAACTGCTTTAAGAGGAGTCGCAAATGATGTCCTGTTATCCTCAATGCAGGGAGTGCATCAGTATTCATAATCCCAGAGCTTAGTGTTGCTTTTCAGACTGCTGACCATTCCCTCATGTCGCATATATTTGAATATTTCACTGGTCCAAGCTGGTCTGTCCTTTAGCAGTTTTCTTCTTATTATTATTTATCTCTTTAATTATGCAGATAATATAATATAATAACTGTACAACCTGCTGTTGTCACTGGTCTAATACGGAGTTCCACAGGCAGGGCTGGCTGGGATTGAAAATTGGCTCTGGACTTTTGGGGTCCCCCATAGTAAATTTTGCCAAGTGGGGAGAGGAGGGGGTGGATTATCTATGATAAATTTTGCCGACCGCCACCCATCAGCTCATTTGAAATGCCAGATGGCCAGTCCAGCCCTGGCCAAAGGGATCACTGCTCTGATTATTCCACCCACCACCTATGCCGCAACATGGGAAGATAGCAAAGTATGAAATAAAATTGTGTATATTGATGACATATTTATCTTTCAGGCAGGCCTAATGGCACTGTCAATAGTGCCTTTGGCAAGTTGATTCAATGAAGTAAAATGGTGGATGAGTGCAAATGATCTATTCCTCAACCCTGACAAAACTACAGTTACAACATAGATAATGATGCCTTGTTGTGAACTCAACATTGAGTGCTTCTACTACTTTTGCTGAGTCAGCTTGAAATTGAGGAATTATTTTTGCCACAGACCTGTCCATTAATATGCTTGCGAACTAGAATACACATTTTCAGCCTATAAATACTGTGAAACTAAAGCAATGTTTTATTGTTCAGCATACAGAAAAAGAAAGCATTTAATCATAGCAGATTACAGTGCCTGTACTAGGGGTTGCATACCCTGTCGCATTTAAAACACAGCAGCCAGGATTACAACCAGAAGTAGAAAAGCATGACTTCCATACATCTGTTTTTAAGTGTCTTCACTGGTTTTCTGTTAAGTTTATCGTGAACTTCAAAAAAATCTTCTCATTTATAAAGCAGTAAAACGGACTGGTTAATGTGTACATTCCCAGGTTAACCTTCAGATCACAGGAAGCAGATCTTCTAATTTATTTAATAAATAAACTGTTGGAAGTCCTGTAATCATCATCAGTGATGGAATCATCTGCCAGAAAACGCTGGAGATGAACCCTTATTCTCAGTATTTAAATGGGACATGAAGACCCTTTACTAAAGCCTGTTTATAATCTAGCTTACCTTAAATATTGCTGCTGCTACTGTGTTCTCTGTGTATGTCTGTTAAAACATCCACCGCTCGTCCTTTATGTTTCCTTGTTGTCCTCCAAGCCTGAACCCTATCTGGGCCAGAGGCAGGAATGTGCTGAGCATGAGCTAGAAGGCTGGCAACCTTGTCCAACAGCATGGGGGTGGGGGCAGGCCTGCTGAGTTCTGTTGGCTGTCCTGAAACAGGCCTGAGCAGAAGGCCACTGCTCCACTCCTAACTTCCGTTCTACCAACAGCTAAACATCTATATTTGACTTTTATAGTGTTAGCATGTGAGGGTGGGAAGATAGCTGGCTTTGGGACCTTGGCTGTTTTTTTTTCTCAATCTATAAAGAGGAATTTTTTATTTTTCCATCTCTTTTTTGTCATATTCAGGTTTTTACTTTTGCAACTAACATTAACGCTTCTTATGGCATTCGTATGGCAAACTGGAGCAGCCATGGATGCTACTTAAAATTAAACAGGATTAAATATATGTTGTGCGCATATTTTCCCCCGCGCAGGGCACTTCAGTAAAGTTAAAATATTCAAGGACCAGAGTAAAGGGTAAAACATATGAAGAAAAATATTACCGTTGTCAGATTGATCCGAACCATCTGACAATATCATTGCACAGATATGCTGTTAAATTCTATAAGTGACTCATAAACTCTTAAAGCATTATGCATTAAAGGACCATTACACAGCCGTAAATGCATTGTTCTTCATGTCACTATGTAAAGTAACTTCCAATCTTTGCTCAGCTGAATATTTTACTGGGACAGTTGGCTAAGCACGTCACTTAAGGGTATAGAAGTAGGACCTCACCACCAACCTTAACGAAAAAGGCCTGTTCTTATTTGTCATGCTGCCTGTGACCTCTACGGACTCAATAGTGTGTTTGCAGGTCCATGGGTGTCAGGGAGTCACCAAACATGTCCTAATGCAGAGGCTTCCTGGGACTGGATTTTGATGGCATATTCTGTCCCATTGTAGCGGCTTGAGCAGTTTGGCTCTCCGTGTGCCTTATTGGTCTATCGCAGTCCCGGGGGAGGGGGGTCAGTGCTTGGCTGTATATAAAGTGGACGCCTAGGGAAGAATGGTGGCTGAACTGTCGGATATTTTGGCAGCCAGCCGCAATCAGGTAGCAGGGCTGAATGGTAAATTTGCGCTTTCTCTACTGTTTTAGCAAAATCGAGCATTTTGTGTCTGGGGTCTGACGGTCCAGATGACGCGTAGTTATGAGGAGATTATTCTCCAGGTACGCCCGTCTTAATTAAGAATGGTTGGAGTTCCGCTGAGGCCAGACGATTTTATGAGTAATGTGTTTTTTTTGGTCCGTAGCTGGCGGACCAGTTCCTGTGCTGTCATCATCTGTCTGACGGGTAATTTGTATTATTTTTTTTTTAGTAACTTTTAGGTAATGTTCAGCATGATGTCTGACTGTGGTAATATGTTCCAGGGTTGTCCCTGGAAGCAGGACATCGCTGCTGTTTTGCTTTTATTCCTGTGTCGTGGTTTTATCAACGACGTACGATGGGGATTATCGGTGTGCGCTGGGTAGTCTAGCGTTGATCGGGGTCAGTGTGGGGGACAGTCCTGTGTGGATGAGCGATATTTCGACTCTATTAGACTGTGGGATCCTCTGGGATTTGCTTTTCTTTTGGTCGGGCAGCCAGTTGGTGCGCGAAGTTTGTTTTGGGTTATTTTGTGTTAATTTACTTTGTAATGTTTTGGTTGGATAATTGTTTCTCTTTTCCTAAGTTTTTTGTTTTATACTGCTGTTTTGTATGTAATGATTTTGCTTTTGTCAATTGTTTGGTTTAATATGATTTGCCCTGAGACTGGGGGTGTGTATTTGTTGAATGCTGTGTATTTAGGTTGTGTGGGTTTTTTTTTCCCCCCTTAGTTTTTGGGGTTCTGATTTATCTGGGAGTGCCTCAGGTGGTATATAAGGCGTCGGGAGGGCAAACGTGATCTTAATCCTCTGACCTTTTTATATTTCAGAGGTAGTGGCCTAGAGCCGCCTGAGTCGAGTCTCCCCTCGCTGGTAGTGGTCCCTACTTCGTGTTGTGTGCCTGGTGTAAGTTCACCTGGCTTAGGTACTTCGTGTGTGCGTGTGCGTGACCATGAGTCCAATTGGCCGCTCAGAGGTCCAGTCTGTGTAAGTCTCTCCTGTCTCACGATCAGTGGATGTGAATTATTTCCAGGGTACAACCATGATTCTGTATGGAGTTTAATAAAGTGTTAATCTGAGTCACGTCTCTCTTCTCCTTCGGTTAATTGACCTGTGTGCTTGTGCACTATTTGTGTAAACGTGAGTGCAAGGCTCGAGGTGGCCCAGTCAGCAGTTGGGTGCATTCCGGGCCTTGGTAGACCACTCCTCCACAGTCTGGCATAGTCAGCAGTTGGGTGCATTCCGGGCCTTGGTAAACCGCTCCGCCACAATCTGGCATAGTCGGCAGGAGGGGATGTATTCCGGGCCTTGGTAGACCACTGCACCACACCATCACTGGTGTTCATTTTGATTGTGTCCAACAGGAACCCTCAAACGACATTATCAGAAAACGTGCTGGGACAGAATGTATTCCACACAGTGACTCATCTACTGCATTACGTTGGACATCAAGTGAACATAATTGTTCACTTGCGGTCATAAATGGCTGCTTATTTTCTTATGGTATGTAGCATGAAAATAACCTACCTCTGATACTCGGTACAGCAGGACATATATAATTCCCCCCTAAAATTACCATTTTTATTGCCCGTCAACTGCATGCTGGGTTGGAGTCTGACAGTGCCAGTGTGCAGCAGGCTACTGCTGCCACAACTGCCAGTCCGGAATAAACCTGCTGCTGACTCCACCCTCAACACTGGCAGATGGTTTTAGACTGAGGCCTGCATATATTGGAGGTCTGTGCTGACAACCCTTAGCCCTGACTTCCATTGAAGGTCATTTACAGTAGGCCTGTGGAAAACCCGAGTCCCTGCCAAGCTCACGCAGGCAGTCGTACTTCCTTCCCTCTGCTTATTCTTAGATCACCTCCAACCCATTTCCCTAGTGCTGTAACCGTGGTTAACACTACTGTTCAAAAGTTTGGGGTCACTTACAAATTTCCCATGGAATTGCTTTCATTTCTCAGAACAACTATAGACTGATGAATATCAGAAGAAAGCCTTTTGAGCCTTCAATTGAGCCTACAAATACCGATGCTCCAGACACTCAACTAATCTAAAGAATGGAAGTTTTATTGCTTCTTTCATCAGCACACCCATTTTCAGTAGTGCTAACATAATTTCAAAAGGGATTTCTAATGATCAAATTTGCCTTATAAAATGATAAACTTGGATT
>JAAGVU020000092.1:16236496-16248838 GCA_011763525.2 Mormyrus iriodes | reverse complement strand
AATGGGCCTCTGTATGTCAATGTAGATATTACATTAAAAAACAGCCGTGTCCAGCTACAATAGTCCTTTATAACATTTACAATGTCTACACTATATTTCTGATTAACTTCATGTTATTTTAAATGGACAAAAAATGCTTTTCTTTTGGAAACAAGGAGATTTCTAGGTGACTCCCAAACTTTTTAACTGTAGTGTGTTTGTGTGTGTGTGTGTGTGTGTGTGTGTGTGTGTGTGTCTCTCTCTCTCTCTCTCTCTCTCTCTATATATATATATATATATATACATATATTTTCTGTATCTTTACACAGACGTAATAACAATACAGATTATAAAGAACAAGAAGTGGCAGATTTCCTACGGCAACATTAAATGACCCATCGCCAGTGTACTACTAGCTAGTTTGGTTATGTTTGAAAGCTGTAATTTAGTTTAACGATTCAAACATTATACTTCAAGCTCATGTGGGGAGTTCTTCTATTCTTGTCTTTTTAAAATATCTCTTTCAAGATTTTTTTTCAACTTGCATAACGGAAATACCCGTTCCAAATGTTGCAAAAAATTTTGGCTTGTAACCTTGTTTTGTGTTTCAATTTAATTAGGAGAGGGCTGAATGCACGCCGGGTGGAGCTCAGCTCTCATCGTGTAATGAATCCTTGTCAGGAAAAGCATCTCTGAAAGGAGGCACCATCTTCCCCAGGTAATTGAATAGATCATCAGACCTTAAGCTGTGCCCGTCTCCTGGCCTTAATCAATCTTTAGATGGGCTGATGGGATTATTTACTCTCACTAATAGGTCTTCCTGCCGCTTGCCACTGACTGGGAAACATAAACTGTCATTTTTGTAATTGTGTTCTTGCAGAAAGATGGATGCCATCTCACTCTTGCCGCTTAATTTCATTTGCATGCACCAATCCAGGCTACAAGCTCCAGCTGCATGCTGGGCCCAGTGCCCTGCCCTGTCTGTTTGGATTAAATTAATTTTTGGCACGTCAAACAGCTCTGCATAATTCATGCTCGCTCATGCAGGGATGCGGCCCCACCTCAAGCACCGTGACTTCAGCCTGCATTCCCTTAGCCTGCTTTAATTCCACTTCAGATGTTGATGTTTAGAATATTTGCACCTTTTTTTTATCTCCTAAATGATGGTTTGTCATTCCTGGTTGTTTTGCTGCCTTCCTGGACCCCAGTCTTGAATTTTGTCTAACAGGATCACGTATAGTGATGCAGCTATATGTTCCAGATGATATGGACAAAAAAAAACTTATAGCATCTTTCAAGAAAACTTGAAAGTCAGGTTCTCAGCACCTTTGAAGCAGATGGTATGAAAAATAAAAGAAAAGAACAACTAATGAACCTGTCCAAAATGTGTCAGATGGTGGACACCTGCTAGCATCAATACCTGGCCCTGCACGTGCTGTATTCGGCATTTTCCAGATTAGACTCAGCCCAGGACTCAGGCAGCCAGCGATGAGAACTCACTGAATAAGCTGTCACATTCCAGTACTCAAAAATGATAAACAGAAGTTTAACCCTTAGAACCTGACAAAAGCAAAATGCGTTGATTTTCGCACCCATTAATCTCAGGCTCGTAACTTTGGATAGGTATAACGCGCAGGTATGAATCGCATATCGTTGGAATCGAGAGAAGCTACTCGATCCAGTCATCCAAGTTGCACTGAAGTATTGCAAGAGTAATCTTCTGCACAATGAGGCATATATTTGAAATATTTTCCACCAAAATGCATTGCTAAATATATATAAAACATCGATATTATTCACATGCGACAGAAAACAAAGCACGTTGTCGCTTCTGCAATGATCCACGTATTATCCTTCTGGGGGAAAAATATTTATTTTATAATTTATTTATTATAAGCCTATAAATAAAGGGATAGAAAAACACGGAAAAATTGGCTGGAGTTCTACTAGAAATAACAACAAAATGCAGCATTCTGTTTATTAGGAAGACAATTACTTGATATTTTTACTTTATAATTTACATGCGGGTCTGTGATTGTGTTTTTTTTTTCTTTAGCACAAGCTCTTTTTTTGCCTCAAAGTTTATTCAGCTGTGTTTTTGTCACTCCAGCAATCCCGTTTAAGCACTTTAAACTAGCACCCTTTTCAACTTCTGCCAGCTGTTCCAAAACCATTACACTGTGCTTGCCCTCTTCATGACAAATTTCCATCTCATGGCAAAGGATGTCCACTGTGCCATGGTGGAAGGGAGCAGTTTTCCGCTGCCAGCAGCCACAAATCAATTGGGCCGAGCTCCCCTCTGACCTGATTGGTCACCCTTTCCCGAAGTCACAATTTTTAGTCAATTTTCTTCTCTTAAGTGACTGACTTTATTCAGACATTTTTTTTTAGTATCGCTTAGCAGCGTTCTCTGGTCCTCAATTTTTTTCTGAGTGTTTCCCACTCCAACCTCATTTCAGAAACTGGGATTGCTACCACTTTCTGTGAGTACTCTCAATATAATGCTTAAGGAATGCATAGATATAATGCATGCATAATTTATTATGTGCATAAGGTATAGACAACACGCAATTTAAATCCACCATCCGCTGCCAACCTCCAAAGATGCTGGAGATGAATTGGCCACACCATTCGCAAACCTCCATCCAGTATATCAAGACAAACCCTCACCTGGGACTCACGTGGTAAAGGAAGAAGAGGCTGACCAAGAAATACTTGGTGCTGCAACATGGAGATAGATATCAAGGGAATGGGACTTTTCTGGGGACAACTGGAATGACTGGCCCAGGTTCGAGATCCCTGGAAGGATCTCATTAGCGACCTGTGCTGCCCGGATTGGGGCCACAGGCAATGAGGATGGTGGTGCCGTTCACACTTTGTAACTTTGTAACTCACACTTTGTTTTTATAAAATGCATCATGTGTTATTGTGGGCTTTGGTGTGTATTACATTTATATATTTAGCAGGTACATTTATCCAAAGCGATGAATATTGAAACGGCAGGATCAGCCAGTCCCTGAAGCAACTGAAGGTAATGGCTTCGCTCAAGGGCCCAAAAACGAGATCAGTCTGCTGGCCACTGGATTTGAACTGGCAACCCTCTGATAGCGAGCAAACAGGCCTAGCTAGCAGAGGCACACATCAGCTTATGCATGTAACTCTAGGTTTTTTACTTTTACAAGTTTACAGTACATTTAAGCTGATATATGCAGGGAGTATTACCAATGCCGTATGGCATACATGATGAACTCTGACTGAGAGGGATATAAACTGATCTGCATGCACCCAAAAAAAGAACGTGGCTCGACAATGTGCACACAGCCTTTGTAATTATGTTCCACATGCTCATCTTGTTGATGGCAATAATGTTTTCTATATTTATACATGCAGCTAAAGTCACATTATTAATCTGTGCCCACTGAAGTTGCGTGCTGATGTAATACCATGTGTGTGCCGTGATTTGCTTTTGAAGAAGCTTAGTAAACAGATAATCCTTTGAAAGACTGTCAAACGTAAAATGACCTCTCCCCTTTTGAGTCAACTTCCTAATGCTGTTTTAATCTTCTTGAGTTCCCTGATGACTTTTTGTTTATATTCATTAGACCACAATTCCCTGTCGTCTAATGAACAGTGGGGTCTAGTATATGTAGCTTTTGTTACTCAAACTAATTTAATGATTGCATTCACTGTCCCCAATGCAAAAGAAACGCATGCTAGTTGCATTTTTACTTTTAATCAGTCCAGTTTCAAACAGATGAGCTTTTTGCGCTGGAGCTCTGCGCAGTAATTCTGAATATCTGTGGTTAATAGTTACTGGAAAAACATGTTTATCCTTTTTTATTTCTGTTATCAGCCCTTGCTCTTAAAGAAGAGCAGGACACCTTCCCAGTGTCAGTGGAGAACACGGTGGTGTCAGGAAGATAAGGTAAGCCATGAGAAAGAAGCTAGGATTACAGGCTGGCGGTCCGGTGCTAGGACCCTGTGCTCCACCCATTCCGGCATTGGCTGTAACAGAGATCTATTCTAGAAAAGTAATTTGTGCTGCTGAAATTGATATTAACGATTAGTGGTGGTGTCTGAATGTGAGGGGAATGTAGAGAGAGCCTTGGGACAAACTCACCGGCCATGTGCCCAGGTGTGCTTACGTCCCCACAGCTTTTCCACAAGCTTGTCACCTCTCAGTTCTGGAATCTCCCTATACAAAATACTATAGGATTTTTGTTTTTTTTTTAGAAAACAACCTAAAGGCTTATTCAAGTTATCACTCACTCACCCCACCACTAAGGACCTCCAGTCCTCAATGACAGCTATGTGTGCAACATTTCGCCTTGTTGTTTAATTACCAATAGATTTACTCCAGGAAGGGGTGCATATAAGAGGTCAGGAACATCAGCATAATCCTTTATTAAGTGTCCTATAATTAAACCTATTTTATGCAATACAACTGACAAAACAAATATAATAGTGTGTGGGATTTTTCAATATGACATTTTAATTCTGTTTGGTGTGTCATGTTAATAAATACACAGTCAGATGTCACTGTACTAAATGGATTACTTTAGACTGCTAGTGTTTAATGACTGATATAGCACATCAGTCACTCCTTACTGAATCTGTCTCTTTTATCAAGATCTTTTTAAATCATGGCTGATATAGATCATTCTGCTGTCATTCTGCTTGATGACTGGCTTAAATCCATTTAGGTTAGATTAAGGCAGACATATTAAATTGCTGCTCTCGCTGGGACATAGGGATCCGGCTTCTGTCTTCGCTTGTCCTGCGAAATGTCCTCCCCAATCAGTGGGTTACAGTGTCCTTTCCTAATCAACGCAGATCCAAACACCTGTTTCCCCTGATTCCTGCTGCTCACAGCTCCTGTACCCTGTTCAAGCGCTTCTCATCTGTGCTGTCTGGCGTGTCAAGGGGACTAATTACTCACAGACAGTTACACTTACTGCAGGGAGGGTCACATTACCATCATCGATCCCTCAGTGGGGGCTAATTGACTTTCCTCTCTCTGTTCATCCTGGGAGCCTGACGTCCACGTCGCTGCGATGATAACAAAGTATGTCAGTCCTAATTTGAGTGAGCGGCCAGCTCTGTCTGTCGCCTTGATGCATGATGTCCTCTTATTTTCAGGTCTGAGTTTTATTCATTTCTGTTAAGGCTCTGTCCACCACACAAAGGGTGCGAACGAGCCAGAATGCTTCCCTAATATTGTAAATGGCAGCCTGGATAATGGAGTTCCATTCAAGAGGCAGTGCTGTGAATTTGAATTGATTGCGCCATCTTTTAAATGGCAATAATGAAACGGCTTGAATAACCCATCACTGTTCTTCATGGCAGCTGGCATTATAAAATACCAGTTCAAGTGCGGATAAAATAGCTGATCAGTCATCAACTCTCGGCAACATGAGTAAATGATATGGCAACGAATAAAATGCAAGGTAAACAAAACAAGCTCTCCAATCATTTCAGTTTCAGGTAGTAAATCTTTTACTTCAGGCATACTTACTTACCTAAAGTTGCCAAATTTAATTAAACTTTCAAATAATGGGCCCTATTTAACATCTGAAGCAAAGCGGTGCCAGGCGCAATGCAAGTGTTTCTTGCTAGCAGACGCAATGCAAGTCATTTTTTGCTAGCATTAGCCTGGTGCAGTTGTCATTTTCCCATCCAGCACCCATGTTGTTTGAATAGCAAATACACTTATGCCCATACGAGTGCCCGTGAGCTTGTCAGATTTTAAAAGAGGTGGAGTCAGGTGCATTGCTGGCACATTGCTATTTTGAGTCAGTGGCAAGTGATTGCGCTTTCCACCAACAAAAATCTGATCCAAAGTCAATGGTGCAATATTTCACTGTTATTTTAAGGGCGCATTATCAAGATAATAAGAAATAGGCGAATGCATAGCATGCGGACACTGCTTGTTATGCACACAGGGACTCGCAGCAGGGCGCAAACATGCAAAAGATTACAAATGAAATGATTACAATGTGAAAGATCATTAATATTTTGCTGTAGTGGTTAGCACTGTTGCCTCATACCTCTGGGACCAGGTTTTGAGTTTCTACCATGTCTGTGTGTGTGTGGAGTTTGCATGTTCTCCCTGTGTTGTCATGGGGTCTCCTCCGGGTACTCAGGTTTCCCCCCCACAGCCCAAAACCACAACGATGTTAATTGGAGTTACTAAATTGCCCATAGGTGTGCATGAGTGAGTGTGCCCTGTGATGGATTGGCACCCCATCCTCCATTGTGTCTGTAGGCTCCAGACCACCCGTGACCTTGAATAGGACAGGTGGTTTCAGAAATGGATGGATATCATAACGGTTAGTCTCAGGATCTAACAGATTTACAGTTCATTTACCCTATGTCTTTGTCGCAGATGTTCAATGTAAAATAATGAAATATTTTGCCACGCTCCCTCCTGCATTTTGTAAGTCTCGTCTCGTTCCAACCCACAAAGGAAAACTACATTTTGTTGGACTATGCTTATTTTCAGGTAAAGAAAAATGTCCTTCGAAGGATGCAGCTGCTGAATACGGACACGGCCAAGGATACATCGGGTGCATCCTAGACAAACGAGACCAGTCCCATGATTCCCTGTGCTCCAAGTTCATTCTTGGGAGGCAAGTTAACAAGACCGATGTTGCCAAGATCACAACTGCGATCTTTGCATTCTTGGCATTGAGAAACAGCCCTGTACCTTTATGGAATCCTGCTGTTGCTGTAGATGGTCTGCTCACGTGCTTTCACTTCGCACAGGTGTAGATCCATTTCCTCTGCAGAGAAGTGTTTTTTCTCCTACCTGTCAAATGCACTGTTATAATAGCAATCTGCCAAGGTGCAAGCACACATGGCTCTTAAAGGGAATGGGAAATGACGCTGTGATTGGTTTATAACATGTCACACACCAAACACACCCATGACTCATTATGAGATTTAGTACAACCCTTTTGGACCATGTGTCTGGTGCATCGACCAATTTCACCACCGTTAATCTAGCAAAAGTGGGTTGGCCACAGCCTAAAAGAACTTGTGCCGAGCGCTTCAGACTGCGCGCTTTAGATCGTTAAAGTAGCGCCCGATATCATAATCTATAACATAGGTCAAACTTCTAGAGGGAAGTCCTGAAAGAAGCCAGACAGGTAGATTTCTTACATGTTCGTCGTTCAGGGAAACAGAACATCAGCTATATCAGATATTTGTTATAGTAAGGATACTTTATTAATGCCAAAGAGTAATTTAAAATATGGAAAAGTAGTTAATGTTCGTAAAAGGGTGCTAAATTCTAAAAGTGATCTGCAATGACTGTATCTTTAACGGTCTGTTAGAGACATGGGCATTTATTAAAATGCATTTTTGGAAACACTGGTTAGTAACAGTACATGATATGTAGAGTAAAGCATTCTGTATTTCCAGCAGTATTACTGTCTTTTAGCTGCTTGTAGCTACAGGGCAGTAGAGCCCGGCCCCTTGTCTGCTCCAAAGCCACCTCCTGGCAGGCCTGGGGGGCTCACAACCAAGCCCAGCCAAGCTCAGGCTCCTCTCACTCTTCCCGTCCCATCGGCTCTCCTCCACCCACCCCTCCTCAATCCAAGTATGCCCTGTTTCCACTAATGAGTTCTGCCAGGGAAAATCAATACAGGATGGAGTGAGGCAGAGATTTGCTGAAATTAAAATTAATGTGACCATAATTCATCATTTCTCTGTGCAAAACCGGCCCCACCTATATCTCAGTCGTCTTTTTCTTCATAATGTGCACTTGTTTGTTTTTTTTTTTTTTTTATTACTTTTTTTTTTCCCCGGGAAAAGCTTCGAAGACATAAACGCAAGGAGAGGAACAGGTCACTGAAAACAGTAATTACCGTGTACAGCAGAAAACACGGAAGGCTGCGCTTGGTGTCATGGGTACCTGGGTGGTGTCTGCTGCCAAGGAAGCCTGTGTGATCCTTAATAATCTCCACCAGCTAAGGCTTTCCATTCCCAATTTCAAATTTAGATTATCGCATTACTGACAGCCTGCTACGCGTGTCCTGGCTCGGCCACATACCTCGCTGCTGCATGCTGCAGTGTTTATCCACGACGATGATGGATGGCTGAATTCTATTTCTGTCTGCAGTCATGTGGGTATGTATTCATAAAGGGTTAATCACCAGTGAGTGTAAATTACTATAGCTGGATGTTTTCTGTATGCTGTTTAGCAGCTAGTGACTACATACGGCTAAGCAAGGTGGGGTTTTCATTTTCATTTTAGGATTAAAATATTTGCAATTCAGTTCCACGCAGGGAAAATAGATTTCAAATTTCAGCATGTAAAGTGGATATTGGCTCTTCCAATGAGCACCCACTGCAAAAATCAGTAATTTTATTATTACAAAAATACAAGACCCCCTGACTCCTGTAAATATTATTTTTTTTCCACTGTATCAACGTGTGATAATTTCATAGTAAATATGCTATACTTGTTTAAAAATCAAAATGATTTAATGCTTAGATACGCTAGACAATCTGATACCCCTCTCTTCTCACTCATTGGTTTAATTTAATTTTGGCAGTACCTTGTCTCCAGCTTACTCACTGTCACCTACTGCATTGCAGATTCCATAACTACAGCTGAGGTGAATCTGATGCATAAACATGCCAAAAGCATCACTGTTATTGTCGGAAATATTGAACTGTAAGCCAGAAGGGTTAATGACTACAAATCATAAAGTTTCCAAGGCTTATTATGGAACAAAGCCTATTTTGCAATTATACATTATAAAAGGAATATGTTAGAACTGCTCAAACTAGGCCTTCTGATAATTACAGAGAAGTCAAACACGAAAAACCCTTTGGCACATTATATATCTGAAAAGGGAAATCTGTTTGGTATTGTGGTTCAAAAGAAAAGTTATTTCAAGAGTGATTATTTCCCCAACGTTCCATGAAGTCAAAACAAAACCTACTAATCTTGTGCCACCTTCCGAAACCATAGCTTTCTGTTCTTATAATGATCATATGGCATAAACACGGTTCCCTGTTGAGTTATGTCCTTTATAAATTTCCAGTGTGTTGTTCCTTTGCTCCCTGTCTTGGTATTGATACTTCCAGTTGTCTCCTGATGTGGACTTTCCTGCCGTGTCTTTGTCATAGGAACCAGCCAGCAGTTTTCAGTAGACTCAGTGAGTAAGAAATTTGAAATGTTTTTGGAGCATCGTCTGTTAAATTTGACAGGACTATTTGATACTGGGGATCTGATGGGCATAAATGTTCGTCAAGGCAGCATTGAGAGCATTTCTGTAAATACGTAAATATACATGGCTGAATATGATTCTACTTGCTGGTGCTGAAATCCAAACAGACGCACATGTTGATATTCTGTGAGCATGTATATTGTTTTGTGCTGTCATGAAAGAGTCGATTATTGATGCCCTCAGGAAGTCTGCTCTGGTGACCCATACCTATTAATCTGATGCTGTGTTTATACCTTTCAGCGAGCGTGTATTTGTGTTTGCTAAGCTTCCAAGCTGCCAGATTTTTCTGAATTCAGGGAGCCTCTTAAGTTTTTGACAAGTCCCTTCCAGATTGTGCACAGTTTTTTCAGGCTGTGCTCAATGACCCGCAGTGAAGCCATGCGTTCAGGAGGAGGACGCGTCCCCATCATCCGCCGATACCAAGTTTCCCATCCACCTGTTTTCACTTACCTTTGAATCCATGGAAACTGAGAGCCAGATTTTTCTTTTTTTTCACATCTCTGTTTCCTGCTGGTTACTCTGGACTTTGTCCCTTCCACCTAGTAAAGATATATAACATATTTGTATAATATATACATACGCACACACACACACGCACATACACTTAGGTTTTCATTTACTTGTATTTACCTGTGTGTTTCTTGAGAATTTGTCCTTTTCTCTTCTTAAACACATGAGCATGGTGGCTAAGTGGGTGAGGGACTTGAATCCTGCTCGTGTGTGGAGTTCGCATGTTCTCTTTGTGCTGGGTAGGTTTCTTCTTGCTACTGTGTTGTCAGCCATTGTTTGTTAATGGGAAACAAGCTGAAAAGAACTGAATTCAGAAGTGCGGTTTAAAGAAGAACCTGCTTATGTTGTAACTGTTCTGAATTGATGTTTGTCTGCGTTTCTCCTCAAATCATCAGCACAATGAAAAGCGAGGATGGCTGACCAGTGGCATTCGAATTGAGCAAGGTGGGATGTGTCGGTGCAGTGTAATTAAATATTACTCTGAACTGAACAATAAATTGGCCTGGCCTTCTGTCCTACTGTCTGTGTAGCTTCAGACAAAAACCACACACATACACACAGAAGCGTATGACAGATACTATTTACTTTACATGGTTTAAGGAACGGGCAAATGAATAACCTACTGATTTGTCTTTTACAGGCATTTTATTACCCATATAACCTGCAGATCCTACCAATATTTCTGTCTACAGGTGTATTGCCATTTTTGCTTGTTGATATTTTAAAAGGATTATAATTCTCATAATAGGTATTAGACTTTTTATTCTTTTGCAATGTTCTGCATATTTGTGCAGTGCTCTGCAGCATTGACTTTACTGTACTAATAAATGTATGGAGAAATTTTCAAAGTCTGCTGTGTGACAAGACTGTTTCTTATCTGATTCAGGAAGATCTTTTCAATGCTCATTACTACACTCTTTGTTCAAGAATTCAGAAATTTATGTTGAAGAAAAGGCATTGTGTGCATTGCGTGAATATCCATCCATCCATTCATCCACCCATCCATTCATCCACCCATCCCATTGTGCAGTACAGAGTTTTAGGGGTGGCCTGGAGCCCACCCTTGGCCGCACGTGGCACAAAGCAGGGAAACACTCTGGGAAGGATGCCAGTCCATCATAGGGCACATACACTCACACACAATATGGTCAATTTAAAGACACCAATTTGTCTAACATTCTTAGGAGGAAATGAGAATAGCTTGAGAAAGCACACCCCACTTAAGGAGAACACAAAGAGCCAGATATGCTAATGGGTTGTGCCAGCGTACACCCTCTTTTAGCGTTAAAATAGTACTGTCTGGATTTACTAAAGCCATACAGTAAAAAGTTAGTGTTGGTAAGGCACTGACACAGTAATTTTGCGACTGCCCATATTGCATATGCATTTGTAGGAGTTCCCTTTCAAAATGAAAAATTTGGGGGAGGAGAGTAATTAATTTCATTCATTTCATTTCATTCAATGAATTTATGAATGAATGAATGTTATTCAATGTCTTGTGTTTTTTTATGACCAGAGAGTAGCAGTACAGTGTTTCATTGTACTAAATGTTCATTCATTCATTCATTCATTAATCACACAACATAATTTACTAAGGTTTGTGGTAGGATATTTATTGAAAATTGCACCATTATTTAACATCGAAAAAAAGCATGTCTTATTTTGCGCTGCCTTTGGAATATTGGGTCAATCATTATTTAAATGAACTGACTAAGTCTGTGTTCAAAAATCTGGCAAATTTTGTAGATCAAATGCAGAACTGGTCACTCCCATTGGTACTTTTTTTTATTATAACACCCAATTTGCTCTACTTTGTAAACCTGGCCAATAGACTCCACACAGCCCCCTGAAGCGATTCAAAGCCCCAACACAGAAGGCTACAGCACAACACATGAAGCAGCTGTGCCGTCCAAAACAGAAATAAATACTGAATGAATTAGCTACTTATTTAATAAACAAAATAATACAATAGTTACTATTTAGGAACTGCAGTCTTTACACAAATATTGTTACATTTTTTTATGGGAACTACATCATTCAAAATATAGAAGTAATGACAGCATAAAATAACCTTTTAAAACTCTCTTGGTCACATTTTTAGAAAATATTTTGGAAAAAATTTTCTAGACATTAAATATACTCCAATTAAACCTTAGACCAAAGTAGATCTGTTTATAGAGACATTTGTTTTCCTTCACAAGTTCTCATTTTAAACCAAAACTGTATTTCTCTGATATAATTTGATCATCAAAGCACGCATTGGCAGCATTTAAATACTTAGATGTCTGTGACTTTGATACATGTTTTCTGTATAACATCCTCTCTACTGTGAGTGAAAGTCGTTCAAAGTTCAAATGCAATTTTTGACACAGTCTACTGCATTCTGGCATCAAAGAGCATTACAAGCAGGAGTCCTGTTTTTAATTAAGTAAGGGCCAGGGCCTGTGTTTCGAGTGCTGTGCTGTCACACTCCTCAAGAGACAGGCTCAGATTTCTAGCCGTAAAAGGACCCTGCTTAATATGTATGGCTGCTTTGTAAAGGCCAGTGCTGACATATTCGGCTGGGTTCTCAAAGGCAGTGATTTGCAAAAGCTCACAAAATGATGCACAAAAA
>JAAGVU020000092.1:16182507-16208985 GCA_011763525.2 Mormyrus iriodes | reverse complement strand
TTTTTAACAGAAACCTGGCTCAGACCCACAGACACTATTCCTCTAGTTGAAGCCTCACCTGATGGCTTTAGTTTTGTACAGAAACTATGTGGCTCAGGGCGTGGAGGCGGCCTGGCAGCTGTTTTTAACTCACTGTTAAAAATTGAAACCGAAATTGTAAAAGGCTTTACAACATTTGAATCAATGCTAATTCACATGGTAAACGACCCACCAATTTATATCCTTATAGTGTACAGACCGCCAGGATCATACACTTCATTTCTAACTGAATTCGGGGAACTTATCTCTGACTTGGTTATCAACTTAGAGAATATTGTAATACTCGGAGACTATGTGAACACAGAGACTGACGCCTTCAGCAAAAGTTTCCCGTCCCTCCTGGATTCTGTTGAATGTTACCAACACGTAACGGGACCAGCTTATGTTTACAATCATACACTAGACTTGATTATCACTCACGGAGTTTATGTCCATCATGTATCTGTCCATTGAATAAGTCCTTTTCTGACCATTTTATAATCACCTTCATGATTGATCCTCCCTCTTTGACTATGGCAGAGAAGATTACAACACGTCACCTAAATGATATAAACTCCTAATGATTTATTATTGGTAATGTGAACTTCTTGTCTAATTCACATGTCAACAAAGTCACTCATGACTTGAATACAGTGTTAGTCAGATTTTAGACGAAACAGCGCCTTTGAAAAATAAAGTGGTAAAAACCACCAGACACTCCCCATGGTTTACAAACAGGAGTGCCACAGATTGGAGCGCAAATGGAAATCCACGGGTTTAGAAGTGTTCAAGGATCCACAGGAGCTCAGTAATTACAGACCGGTCTCTAATGTACCATTTTTATCAAAAGTTCTGGAGAAGATAGTGGCTGCTCAACTTCAGTCATACTTGAAGACAACATACTGGATAGTTTCCAGTTGGGCTTCCATCCAGGGCACAGCACTGAAACTGCCTTGACTAAAGTCGTAAATGACATAACAATGGCATCTGGTGCTGGCAGCACAACTGTGCTAATGCTTCTGGACCTTGGTGCAGCCTTTGATACGGTTGACCATTTCACCCTATTACAAAGACTCAAATCTGAGGTCAGATTGTACGGAGCTCAGCTCAGCAGGAATTGACTTCAAAGTTGACTTGCCTGATTGAGTGTATCAAATTTTTATTCCTTTGAAAATGCACTTGAGAATGATGTTATTGTAATCTCTCTCAAATGATATAAAAAGTCAAGACAGATGAAATGCACAATTAAATTGTTTCTGCATTCAAAGGTATAATTGTGGTTAAATTTCATAAATCATCAATGTGATGTGCAGATATTTTTGGAAAATGCATCCTTGGTGTTCTTTTAGGAAGAAAAAAACATTGTATGGATAACAGAATAAACATTTATCATTTTGTCTAAAAACCCCCAAAACCTCTTGTCTTTTAATTTAAGACTTTTAATTGTCTTTTAAAACCTCAGTTCTTTTAATTGTTTTTGCTACTGTATAGGCTCACAGCACTTTCAAGGCATGGGAGCCCGAAATGAGAGAGAATGTTAATTTGGAAAGAATCAGACTTTGATTTAAATGTCTGTGAGGAATTGATTTTAAAGGGTCTGATTGCAAGCACTTTAAAACCACAGTCACATCGAATTAGTATGTAGAAAAGGGGCAGTGTTTCCCATCACTCTGCTAACCTTGGTCTGATAAGTATGGCAGCCACAAAGCCAGCATGAGAATTATATTTCAAATGGCTTTTGACACCAGATGCCACATTATTTACATGGATTTTATGTCTGCAGTTATTAGTGTACGGCTGTTTATACTGATTTTGTGTAACTAGTTTAAGCGGCATGAGAAAAGCAGTGGTTTGAGAGATAGTATTATTTAACATGCTTTCCTTGACTTTGATAAAAAGAAACCCTATGAATGTCCAGGTGCATCAAAGGCTTATCCCCACTCGTCTGGCAGAGAAATCCTGAATCCAGATGCTCTTGCATACGGATGATGCTGTTTGGCCAGCAAGGGTGTAGGTTTGGTTTCAACATTGGTAGGGACAAAATCAGCCCTGAACCCCCCACTGCCACAGAAAAGATAGTCCCACAATATTGATAGAGACATGTCCCTACCGTCCAGACCCAAACATATGCACTTGCTAGCTAGTATTGACCTGTCCTATGTGCCTCTGGGGGTCAACTGGCTGCCCAGCCCCCCTGGGCATGCTAGCATTATTGCACAGAAAAGACACTTATTATTTATTTAATATTCAGAAAGACTTTCTATATACAATTTATAAATAAGGTCCAATTCAATAAACACGCAGCACTTTTTACATTGTCATATTTTAATTTACCCATCATACCCCTAGCGGGGGGGGGGGGGGGGGTTCAAATCCTGCCTCTGCTCTCTGGGGTCAATTCTCTCATCAAGCACTTAAGTCAAAAAAGTGCTCAAAAAGTTACATGTGTTTGAGCATGCGTGTGTGTATGCAGTTCACATGTTCTCCCTGTGTAATGTGACTTTCCTCCAGCAGGCTGCAGTGTTTCATGTTTCTGGTCTCCTCCCTGGTACCCTACCATGAACACCATTCTTGTTCAGTGTTTTTCTTACCTGGATTTTTTCCACTGGCACTAAAGATTGAGCTGTACATGAGTCATACCGCGAAGAGACCGTACCTGTGCTAACATGGCCCTGCTCACTAGCAGAGATGAAAGCATGACTAAACCGAGCTGGTTACATTACCATCTGATTGGTCAAAACGCAGGGAGATACCGGTGACCTGTGTTGATATGCATGGGTTATCTGAAGGAAAAAAGGGCAAAATTCTATATATCAGGCTTTATTTGTAGTATTACGCACTATTATGTATTAGTCATCATGATATATTGATGCATTCCCGATAACTTGGAATTTGAAAATTTCCAACGTCCTACTTGAATTTGTAATGCAAATTTACACAAGCAAATACTAATTCCACTAGTGTTTGATGCTAACATAAGATGGCGATTAGCACATAGAAAATCTACCTCGTTTGAACAGTAAATAAGAATTTTTACATCACTGCTGCTCTCCAAACCCGCCAACACCTTTACTAAGCCGACTCTTGTGCAGTGGAAAATCGAAGCGACCTGGAACCACGCTGTAGCAAGTGTCTCTTTGCATTACAGGTCCGGTATGGCCAGCTTCCGGTATGCCAGTGTAGAAGTGCCAATAGTGGACTCATAAACACTCATGAAGTTTGAGTGTAAGAGGTGCCTGCAGGTCCTTAGGTGTTACCACAGGGCTCACATTTTTCGCAAATTCTACCATATGCACATGCACTGATTATTACAGGATTCCTACTCCTACAGAGAGAAACAGTGGGGCTGAATATCTTTGATCTGCCTAACTGTGGACTTGTGACGGTCTAATGGTGTATTCCTAGTTGGAAATTTCAATTGCAGCACCCCCAGCAGTCAGAGATCCAGCTTGGAAAGTCAGAGGAACATCTACAACACTGACCTCAGGATTTAAGATGGCTGCCCTCACAGAAGTGAAAGCTGTAGTTATATGCTGTTTATTAGCACTTATATTTTATTTGTGTCTGTTCCGTGCTTATGTGTATTTGTTACTATGACTAGGTTGAAGATCAGATAATACTTTTGGAGGCATTCATACAGGAATCCAGATAATTCAAAAGGGTTCAGGAACTGTTTTCTCACAACGCTACATAAATATATTAAAGGGAAAAGGCAGTAACCAAAAGACCATAGATTTGAGTGCCGACACTAACTGTAAATCATCATGAATAACCTACCAAAATCTATCCAGCTGTACTAAATATAAAATGGTATTTTTCAACATATTTATGGTTGACAAAATATCATGTAAAACAAGTAAAATTATAACAAAATTTAATAATGAAATATGTTAAAATAAATTCAATAAGTAATGTAAGGAATCTATTACAGAAAATATTAGCATAAGAAATTAAGTGAAAGAAGCACTTCCTGCTTTAAAAATGGGTCATAGAATTATGATAATGCCGTTTGTTACAGTTGAGAGTGTTACAGAAGTTTAGGAAATAATTCAAGGGTTTCGAAAGAAAGGCAGCAAATGAATATTTGTTTTGTTGAGTCCACTTTGAGTTTCCGAGGAAGAGTGTATGTAATTTGTTTTTACTTTCTTTTGAAGGACCTTGATAAGAACAAGAAAAGAAGCAATTCAGAATAAATTCTATTTATTTTTTCCACTTTATTTGTTTATTTTGATTTGTTTGCCTGCCTGGAAATACCATTTAGAAGTATTCTTATCCTGTTTACCCAGAATTAGAATAACAATTTGTGCATCACTAAGTTAATTATGGTCTGTCTCAGCACTTGCAGGAATCTGTCGTCTTTGCAAATGAAGGCTGTTTTTCAAAAGCAAGGGAGTACCCTTGCTTCCGAAAGGGTATTGTTGGAAATAAAATGGGGGGCGTAAAAGTCGTTTTCACACAAGTTTTGCTTTGTGATGTTTTTACCAGGGTGATGAAAAAAGTATGAATTACATTATACATGCAATTGTGCATGAAAAATTTTCTTGTTTAACCATAAACTATGACAAACAAAGGAATGTTTTGGCAGCTGACCAATAACAGCTTTTCGTTTTAGTTAGTGTGTTGATTATATATATATATATATATATATATATATATATATATATATATATAAAACCTTCATACAGGTAGGAATAAAAAGGTAAGACAAATCTCGGTTTGGTTACTTGACTAGTTAAAATACATGAAATGAGATACAATTTTAGCGTATATACTATAGCATTAGAAAGGCGAAGCCAAAAATCCAGGCACAGGTTGAACCATATTTTGATCTTTATTGAATCTGGCCAGTATAAGCTCTACAAAAACAATACATTTGCCAAAGAACTTCACCAAACATAGATTTAGAATGTAAACTCTGCCTCTACCCATTTCTAGCCTAACCAAACACCTTTATGGTGGGAAAGTACTTGCATAGGACACAAGGGGGTGTCTGTTGGCATGATGGGAACATGATGAGGCCATTGCTGCAAAGAAGTTAACTAGTTTGTTTAACCGGCGGAGCAAAATATATAGATGATTTTACAAACAAATGGTTTTCTATCAGTCATTTATACTCATTTAAATATGACCCGCAGTTCACTATTAATGGCCATACCCATCAAATTAAGAAAAATAAAAACTGTCCAATTTAAACTGGACATTGTTTATAAAAACTAATGATCATGTTGGCTGAAATGTAGATTTATGAAATGTCTATATTTTAACAGAAATTTGATTAGTTTATATTTGTATAAATAATCTCCTTTTATTGATGCAGTTGAACACTTCATGCTCATAAGCCTCATATAGTACATTAATACATCAAAGAATATAGATGTGGGGAAACAGAGTTGTTTGCTTCCCAGTAACCTGGCCTTGACTTATTACAGTAGTTCTTAATCCTGTTCCTGCCCCCCCCCCGCCAGAATGTTTTCATTCCAACCCACACGGGCGCAAAGGAACAGGATTGAGAACCACTGACTTATTATGACTCCCTGATTTGAAACTATTGCTTAAAGGTTTCCGAGCCGGTACTCTGGGGAAACTAAGGCTCAGCTGGTGTTTAAACAAAGCGGAGTGCTGAAGGTCACACATTGCGTGTTTGTGACCAAGGGAGAGTGGCCCGTTAAAGGTTGTTCATTGTAATCTCATGAGAAATGCCAAACAGGGTTTACATCAGAGACTTTCAATATAGAAAATACATGCACACTCACAGAAGACTGACAGTGACGGCAGGAGAGGAAAAGAAGGGAATATATTTCTACTGAAAGGTCACAATATTACTTGCAAAACACCATATAAACCAAAAAACGTTCACAATTAAACATCATGGAATCATTATTTAACAGACATACTGGAAAGTCAGTACTTCATATTTCTATTACTGCCTGACTTGTACATTTTACAATATTACAGCTCTCTCATTCTTTTAAAATGCATATTATTACATTCCTGATTCTGATTTATATGCCTGTAATCTAAGTTGAACTGATAATAAGAGCATGGTAATTGTATTGAATAATAACAAACTATCAATATTCATGTCCTGACCAAGCCTGACCAATTTTGTTCTGCAATTGTCTATCAGTCCATTCATAAGTACGTACAATTTCAATAAATACTTATCTCGTTATTCATGTAATGAATTATAACCTGACAAACCTAAATAGAGCATTTTTTATATTGTAACTCTTGCATGGCTTTAGAACAGCTTGAGTTGTGTTATTATTTCCACTAAAATATATTTAATTGGCAGCCAGTCAGGGGGCGTCTTCAAATTCACATCCTCCATGTAATAGGCAGGCATTTTGCCTGCAATACCAGAGGGGTGGTATGGTGGCTCTGTGGGTAGCAGCGTTGCCTCCCACTTCCAAAGTGGGGGGGTTTGAATCTCACCTCTGCTCTGTGGGTGTGGAGTTTGCATACTTTCCCTTTGTTTCATGGGTTTCCCCTTTGGGTGCAATGGTTTCCTGCTGGAGTCCAAAGACAGTCATTTACACTAATTGGCATCTCTAAACTGCCCATAACTTGTGTGTGTGTGTGTCTCTGTGCATTGTGGTGGACTGTCATTCCATCCAGGGTGTATCCTAGCCTTGCGCCCTATGCCATGACCCTGATCAGGATGTGCAGCTACTGTATAAGATGGATATAATCCTGTAATGAGCTCTTATGACACATGAGAGAGAGAACTGATCCTACTGAATTTCATTACAGTGCAATCTGCCTCAATCCAGCCATCTCTCTCACAGATAATGCAGATCTGTTCTGACTAGTCTAACTTGGCAGTTTCACAAGACACACATTGGCAGATGCGTTCTGGTATATGAAGGGCCACGATTGGACGTGTACTATTTCTGCTATAATTTGCTGTATTGTTTTGGTGTCCCTGTGGGATCCCATGTGCTCTCACCAGAATGCAGCTCTGCTCTGTAAGCCATTGTTCTAGCACTGATTCAGGGTGATCATAGGATTAGAGATTAACTGCTGTAAGAAATACTTTCTTTTGTTACAACATGCAAGTGTAACATAAAAAAAACTTCAAATGTTCAATTCTGTTGCCTTTCTTACTGTGTCTATTTGACTGTAAATGCTATTACATTATTGACAGTATTTCCTCACTTATGCGACTGCACTGGCAGACTCAGATTAGGTGAGCTCCCTGACAACAAACGTATACTTTTAAACTCGATATGTACACAGGTGCAAGGAGACCCGGCAGAATATATTCTGTCTAAAAGACGATACCCAAACAAATTCACTTCTGGGCTTCTGTAAGAAACATAGTAACAATGCTTCTGTGAGACAATGAGTCAGGCAAACTATCTTCATGTGTTCAACCAGAATATGGTTATGACACATGGTGTTTCTCCAAGGTGTCTCTTGCATTCCCATGCCGGCTTGGAAGAATAATGCCAACATAATTCCCAGCATGCCTCACAGCACAGGTAAAGTTACAGCAGGAAAAAACATCAATTCAGAAAATCAAATTCAGAAAAATATATTTTCTTTTGGGTTTTTGGTAATAATTACGATGGTAACTGTCAGGGCTTTCTGCTAATTCTTCATGTTAACATGGAGTTCATACTTTCCTGTATCACTTTTGATTGCTGAAAAATATTTTTAATGGACATGATAAGAACATCGTAAGTACAGTGAAGGGTAACTTGAAAAAACTGAATACAAATAAAAATAAATGAAAACAAATCAGTAATAATGAAAGCATACAAAACTGTGGAATATACACTATCTGGTCAAAAGAAAGTGGATACCAGCTTGTCCAGCATCTCATTCTGAAACCCAACGTATTAATATGATGCTGCTCGGGTCATTTTTGCTATAGCCTCTGCTCTTCTAAAAAGGTTTTCAATTAGATTTTGCTGGTGAGATTTAGTGCTATTCAGGGGTGCGTTTCCCAAAAGCATAGTTCCTAGCTATGATTGTAACTGTAACTGTAATCAGCCAGTGCACAATAGCCAGCTGCAACAGTGAGGTCTGTTGCTGGAGCTGGCCCCAGCTGGAGAGGGGATGTATGGAGTTGCCCAGGAGCTCTCAAACCCATGTGACATGTTCATGTAGGATGGCTTTCTGGTTTCACCTCCCATCTAAGAACACAGTGGATGTTGATGGAACTGCTCTTTATTATGGGGAAAAAAACAGCCAGAGTTGTTTGCTACTTAAATCACTGAAGGTCAAAAATGCCTCAGGGTCCAAACGTTGCACGATGGTCTGTTTTTTCCTTTTTATTATTATAATATGTCAATTGGCCCCCTCATATTCCACTAACAATCACAGAGCATGGGTGCATAAATATAACAGAAATATTGCCTGCTTGAATAGCTGCTGGTTTCGCGGGCACCCACTTGACGTGTTGTTGTAGGGCATAGGCAGATTGCTACTGTCACAAGCTGATAGCAAGAAAAATGCGAACGAATCTGCAAGACTGAAATTTAACCACAGATGACAGCATATTAGATGTTTTGTATTTATCATATTTGACCAAATTTTATGGCGCAGCTGATTAAATACAATGCTGATATGCTGAGGATGTTGTCTGTCTCCTACCCTGTCAAGATTTAATTATGTGTGTGACTAGGCATGTGCATAAAGAATGTTTAGAGACTGTAAGCCTGTAATTAGAGTTTGTTTATAGCAGATTCTAGATTGGATGTTTGGGAGTGAAATCCAGCTGTGCGTGTAGTGGTACCAGGTAATTACGATCACACATTCTCTTTAGGACAATATCAGCTCATCCAGTGAAAATGCTTTGGGCAGAAATAGATCAACACAAGAGGTTCAATCAGGAGAGCCTTGCACCACCATATCAACGTGTGGTTGTTATGACGCTTGCTGGGACAAATATGCTACAACTATTATGACTCAAACGCTGTAATGTCTGCTTCAAAGGTATGGGGAATTTTCTGCAAGGGTTCAGCTTGTCCCTTTCCATTGCTTTTAATGTGTGTGAAAGTTTAAGTGCACATTTAATAGGTTTCTCAATACAGAAGTAGTTTTGCGGAACAGTATCACTTTAACGTTAGTAACCAATCAGCTTCTGACTGCTTATCCTGTTCATGGTTGCGGAATAATAACCAATCTCCAAATTTCTGGAATTGTCCTTGTAGATATTTAGTTATTCAGAATTTGAGTATGCATATTCATAGATAGCTATTACATAGTATTATAGAATAGTATTATCATAGTATTAATATTACATAGGTAACAGTTGCCAGCTTTGGGTCAACCTGCAAATAAATTGTAATCTTATGTACAAATCCATTAGAGAAGTCAGCAGTGGCTCACTGGCACAGAACAGAAAGGGCATGAGTATTTTAGAGGAGCAGGGAGGCGTGGTCGCGCTCCATCTAACGGGCACTGTGCCCTCTCACACTAGTGAGGCCTACCTGTATTCCTCCAGTTGTCCAAGGTGGGTATAGGTACATGCCAGCTCTGTTTCGTTTCACCAGTGAGCATCAATCTGTGATTTAAGAATCACTGAGAGACTGCAGAATTCCTTCCATCCATCCATCATCCATCCATCCATTTTCTGTACCCATTTCTCCAATGCACTGTTGCGGTCTGTCCATAGCATATCCTGGAACAATCCAGAATGTGGTACCAACCAGGCTTTGAATTACACAGTGGCTTTGGGGGAGCCCTCTTATCCGGTGTGCACCATGACTTCCCAAGTCACATGCACGCGCACACATATAAGTGTGCGGCAGCGCAGCCAGTAACAGGGTGACTGCAAAAAACATTCTACTATTACTACTGCAGGCAGTTAATACCCTCAGTAACATTTCATAGAGGCACAATAACAATGACATAGGAATCACACAAGAAAATTAATGGAATGTAATGAGTGAATAAACACACAACAATGACATATTTATACTATTATTTTTTATTTCAGGAACCTTAATGTAGGAAAAAGTAACATCACAAAAGTGGACAGTTTTTTAGAGCCCCTAGGCATCTCAGGGGAGGCTTTCAAGGGAGTTTGTGTCCTTTTCAGGGTAGCTGAGCTCCCCTTAGCTCCCCCGTAATTCAGACTATGATGTCATTTGCAGGGCAGAATGCAAAATTCATTACAGCAAATAATGAAATAAAGCAGAAAAAAGTCCCAGTGACTTTTATTCCGAGGAGGGGGGGTAGGGAGGTTGGAGCCTGGTCGGGTCCATCACAGGGCACACATACACACAATCATACACTGTGGGCAATTTAGAGACACCAATTAGCCTAAGTGTGGGAGGAAGCCCACATGGGATGGGCAAACAGGCAAACTCCGCACATGCAATGCTGCGGTGGGATTTGAACTGTATGGCAATTTATATTATCTGCGGGGCTTTGAACTGCTGGCTTTGACATTGGCCTACAGGCAACCTTCTTAATATTGCTGCATTTAGTGTGATAAAACATCTCCCAATTCCCAGTTCTGGAAGTGTCCAAAACTGAGTTACTATACTGGTGTTTAACAATGCAGACCTAAGCCTGGGGACCTGGCAGGAACTGTCTAAGGTTAGTTTTTATACCTGCGTTTTGCCTGCTGGAAGCAGTAGATCATGGAGACGGTAATGGCAAAGGAACTCAGATCCAAACCATTACTCAAAATCCATAATCGAAACATAAGCAGACTGTCGTTGGGCCGGTAAGTACAACATGAAGGAAATCCACTAAATGCAAAACACGAAAAGCAAAAGATCAGGTTGACGTCTTGAAACAAGAACAAGGATTTTTCAATATATTCAAATTTTAATAACATTAAATGTAAATTTATGCACATGAGATGACCACTTAAATATTACCCTTAAATAGTAAATTACTACCATATGAATGTATACCATTTTTTCACTGAATAAAAGGTTTGCATAATTATATGTAAAAGAAATTCTGCTTAAAATAAGTAATTACTGGATTTTTCTTTTTGATTGCTGGGCTAGTGCCATTATTTCTTGTTCTGTTTTACCTTTAGGTCAGCATGACAGATTAATTCCTTAATTTGCTGCAATAAAATTTAAATACAATCGAGTGAATCTAACAATGTTGTGCCACAAAGCCTAGCAAAGGCTGGCTTTCAGCACTGGTTACTAGAGAAATAAGCCATCGCAAAGTCATACTAACTAGTTGCACCATCATTACTTAATGTTTACTCTAAAACTTAGACTGAACAGTACTGAGCAGGAAGTCAGCTGACCAGTAGTGGTCTCTATCAACTTTTTTTTAATAAGGATAGCAAATATATGGGTTTTAGATGTGTGTACTAACAATGATGGATTTTATTGTGTTATTTTATTGTGCAATTTTTGTGAAATATTGATTGTTAGTGTAAAAAATGGTATCAGAATACTTTTATTAGTTTTACTTATTACTTTTATCAGATTAAAACTGCATAAGTTTAGAAAATAAACATAACAGTGACCTCTTTCTGCTGTTCTTGGCCACACAGGACACAAGAGAATAGCAAACTGGCAGAGTTGTAAGACTGGCAGATCAGTAAGCCAACAATGTTGATAAATTTCTGCAGGATATGCTTCAGGATATAGAATTGCAGCAAAAACAACTGTGGTAAGCAAGACAAGATGTGTTTACTGGTGGGGATTGGTGGGCATGCCTTCAGGATGAGGAGGAAAACTATTCCAAAGTTGCTCTTTGAAAGGCCACGCAGCCTGCAGCGCCTGGCAGCTCTGGGGCCTGCCTGGGAATATGTCACCAAAACCAGGCCCATAAGTGTTTAGCGGTAAGGCCACGCTAATGGAGCATGATGATAACAGTGCTTTCACACCTGTCCTTGCATTCTTTTTATAACAACTAGCACACATAGGCGCTTTCACACTGGAGTTCCAGAACCTGGTCCCGGTTCACAAGTCCCTGGGCTGTATCGACCTGGAACTTTAGAAGCTCCTAGCCACCATTATGTGTCGCTGTTACGCCACACAATGGAACTGGGACCTTTATGCCAAATAAGCATGGAAGACACAAAAAGTTCGTAGGTTAAATTTACGACATAATTTCATGTGAAACTACACCGCCACGCCAAAACAATGGAGAATTAATAAGTCATTATTAATTTGTTATTTGTTAGGTATTGGGAGGATCAATCGTGATCAAGACGGGACACAGCCTTTATTTATATTTTACTTATATGACACACGACATATTCATAATTCTTATTAAATCTAACCAGCAGATCGATCTTTTCTTTTACGCAGAATAAAAAAAGATGTAACGTTATCCCGCTAATAAGCACTGGCAAGTTTCACTACTGGCACTGGCGATATTAGACAAAACAACGTTGGTTAGCGATCGAATTTTCCTATGTAGCAAAAAATGTATTACTTGTTGCATTAAATGTAATTGAGGTACAAAAACAATCCCATCTGCTCCGCACAATCTCTTTGTCTGCGCTTCCACATAACTTCTACGTTAGCACGGGTGCTTGTGTTCAACCAATCAGCAAGTTCATCACTTTAAGCGCCTCCCCAGTAGTTTGTGCTTGAACGAAGAGTACCTAGTCTGGAGTAGGTACTAAAAATACTTCTGGATCTGCCTCCACAAAACTACAACTGGGCCGAATTCCTGTGATGTGAACATGACAACAGTCTCTGTTTCCGGAAAAAGGTTCTGGTTCCAGAAAAAAGTTCCGGAGGTGTGAAAGCACCTCATGACCTGAGCTTAAAGTTAATTCCATACCCTGCATATGATATATGTACATTTTCATGAAGATAGTGGAACAACTTACAGTTCCAGTCAAAAGTTTGGACACAACTAGCTGCCTGCAAAAGAGAGTGATAGTCGCATCATATGACCTGGACACCTGAACTAACCAGGCTAGAAATGATTTGGGAAGAATTTGACCAGAGTGTGAAGGAAAAGTGACAACTGAGTGCTCAGGATATGTGGGAACTCCGCCAGGACAGCTGGAAGGGCAACCTGGGAGACTACCGTATTAAACCGCCGTAGAAGAGAAAGTAGGGTAAGCTAGTCCCTGCAGCAGTTGGGTGTAAGGGCCTTGTTCAAGGACCGAATGGTGGGATCATTCTGCCAGCCATGGGATTGGAACTGACAACCTTTTGAGTCCAAACCCACAGAGCTGTAACAACATTTTTTTTTGTTTGTTTTGGTCAGTGAAGGTTTCATATATGTTATTTTATTGTTTTTATATCTACAATGATTCTAAAATGATGAGAATAGCACAAACCTTTCTATGGATAAGTGTGTCCAAACTATTCACTGGTATTGTATATATATATTGTCTTTGGGCTTGTGAAATTGTGCTTATATCTTGCCTAGTGACCTAATGATATTCCAAGCATTTACCAGAAAAAAGGAATTTCCAGTGTAAATATACACATTTCATGATTACGCCTCCTATCCCCCCTTTTGCAGGTAATGATCTATTACAAATAAATAAATAAATCAAAGGCATAGAATGCTTTGTGAGAATGAGCCGGGAGGGCCAGCCTAAGATTGGAGTGCAGCAGTAAGTTTCCAAGGGCGGTAATTACTTTCCCCCATCAGATATTGTTTGATTAAATACCTGTGAGAAAATTACATTTACATGATGAATGGGCAGTCGCAATGAAGGTTATAACGTGACATCAACCGATATTAACAGATAATTCTGAAAAAAAAAAAATCTTGCATTGCCCAATTTATTTGTTTCAAAAGGTTTGATTTGGGGAATCTGCAGCCTGATTTAGAACATTTATCTTTTAAAGAGGGTATTAGAATTGAACACATTGTTATCTGCGTGCTCCCCTCCTGTGTATATGTCTCTTCAAGTTCATTTAGCTCATTACAATTGCTGTGAGTGGGAATCCATGCTCCTCTTCTAATCCCTTCCAAGTCTATGTTTCTCTAAAGATGCATCCCTTACAATATACAATGTTATACATTTACAGTGAGCTCATTCCATGGGCCAACTATAGCAACTGTATTATACCTATGTAATTACCCGTATGCTGCCAAATGAACACAGTGTACATTCATCCATCTATCTGCCAACTGATTTCCTAGTATAATACACGCTGTAGAGGCTGCTGGCCTATCGCAGAGTATGCATTCACACGCACACAGAAAATGGGCAATTCAGTGATGCCAATTAGCCTAATGGAATGTCTTTGGCCTGCGAGAGGAGGTGTACATGGAGCGAAGATGCTCCACACTGGAGGTTAACCCCCAACCCTGGAGGTGAGATACACACAGCTCTCCTGTGCCACCCTTCGTTGCTTTTAGCAGGAGAATTTTCCCACAATATGGACATTTTTCTTTTTAATCATCAAAAAATCAGATGGAAAAAGATGGTTGAGTCATTTGTTGGTGGGAAGTTCGATCTGCAGCACGGTCAGAACCATAAGGGTTTTAGGTCATGCTGATTCTCCTGTTTCATTGTTCCATTCCATAGGATCGCCCAGAATACGATGTGGAAAAGCTCAGACTGTCCTTGGTAGTCAAACAGTTAAACGCCAGGGCAGCATTTTGTAACCTATTAATAACCGGACTCGATAAACTGATAATACAGGGAACACCCAGGACTGGACACCAGTCTGTCACATGACCACAACATATTCATGCAAACACGCACTTAGGGAAATTTAAAGTCAGCTTTTTACCCTAAATGCATGTGATTGGCAAGGAACAGGAAAAACAGGGAAAAGTTGGGAAAACAGAGTTTGCTTCACAACACCAAACCTTCCATGTATATATTTCTTTTGTTATCCAGTACTATTGATAAAATATGAATACAGCAGATAGAGTCCAAAATATGAATTTCAGAATTATCAAAAAAATTCAGAAAATAATATTCTACACATTTAACCTTCTTTGCATATATCCTGTGGCTTCTTAACATGCTGATATATTCATAATTACTTTACCCTTCATATACTGTGTTCATTCATATTCTGAGAAGATCATTTTTGTCATGAACAGAGCAAATTGCTCCGAGGTTGTCCTCATTCTTTTGAAGTTTGACTCTTTTTCATACAGCAGAGAGTATGAATAACTGGTGTTTGTTCCATATGGGGACACACAGTGCAAAAGGCACCCATGTTAAGGATATCGCTGGCAAGCCTAGAGAGAGCCCTGATTAATCACCGCGGTTCCTACAGACTGCAAGTCATTAAACTGAACTAATACCTTTTTTTTTCTCCCTCTGTTTTACTGGAATGCCTGTTACTGTTATTATTATAGTATTCTTAGGCTTTTCTTTCACTTTCCTTGATTACGAATGTGTATCTGCAAGGATGCGACAATGGTTTATGGAATCCGAAATAATCAGGCTGCATTTCAAATGGCACTCCGGTGAAATTTATAAGGGAAGACATAAAGCGCTGCTGGCTCCGTGGGTTGCACTGTGACCTCCAGGGCGATGGGTTCGATTCCAGCAGTGGCTCTGTGTCTGTGACAGTTGTTCTCTAGATATTGTGTGGGATTGCTCTAGGCAATGCACTATCCACCTACAGTCCAAAGACATGCAATTAGGTGAATCGGTGTATCTCAGTGTCCAATATTGTGTGAGCGAGTGTGTGTCCTATGGACTGGCTTCCAAGGCAGAGTATGACCGGCTTTGTGCCAACCACTTCCTAGCATAGCCTCGCACTCAATGCTCTGCACTGGATAAACATTGGATTTCTGCCTTGATAAACAACTTTATCCCAATGTGAAATTTGGCACCACTTTATATCTTCAAAGTCCTAGGAGGATGAATAGGACATTTACTTTGGTAGGGACCACGTAACTGGTGCAGATTTGGTGACACACAAGTGCTAGTACAACTGCGTATAGCGCAGGTTAGAGCATACCCTGCTTTCAATAGCGGCATACAGAGTTTAATCCATCACAGTAATGCACATGGTACTCTGTGTAATTCTTACTGACTGAGCTCTGGGGTGAAAAACCATTAATGCACACATAGTTGTTGCAAATCTGATATTTTTTGGCAATAAGAGGGCTTTTTCTCACGACACTTTGGAATGCAGTGCTCTCTCTGAAAACCGCCAGTTCTGAGCACAGAGAGTTATTCCATTATATATGACAGAAAGTAATGATGTAAAAAATCATTGGCACAGACAAACAAAAATAGAATCACAGTCTGTCACTCGCTGCTGTTATGGAAAATAATGATAATCCCAATTACAATCCTGATAAGAGCTCACTAATGGGCCAGGATACATTCAGACCTTAGTCACTCCATTACCTTATTAAGTACTCATTACCAGACCCCATGACCGTTAGCTGGGGCAGAATCCCTCTGTTTTTTTTCTTAAAAAATTAATAATTACTCGCTTCTGTTCACTCCAGCTATGACTTACTTCTGCATCCAGTTGCTACATTATCCATTATCTTGTTCCAAATGCCTGGTCATTATACAAATAGGAATTTCTATTATTATTTTTTTTTAATTAAATTCGACCTCTTCTCATTTGTAATATTATTCAGGAACATGCCAAACGTGTTTCAAGTAATGTCTGATAATAACCCTATCCCCCAGCTTAATTTCCCCATGTGTTATCGTCTTTCATTTGTATTTCTGTGTTTTTGTTTAAGCGATCCACTTTTTGTCCCCTCGAACCTCAGGCCTGTGCCGATAAGATTCTGAACTAACTTCCTTTCCCATCTTCCCTTCAGCCACCGGCAAGTCACTTCCCTCTGTACAATAATTGATAACACCAGGCTTCACCAGTCTGCCTTTTAATCACCTGACAGCTTTTTACCATGAGCAAAAGCGATCCCCAACTTTACCATCCCTTTAAAACTCCAGTACGTAAACAGTAGCTTCTTCTGGCCATTAGTAATGGGTTACAGTGGGCCGATAATTAATCATGGGTGAGCACTGTAGCCATTAACAATCAATGATACATAAAGATTAATAATTAGTCTCCATTGCTGGAGAAGAGTTAAGGTTTTGGTTGAACAGGCAGATCTGTCTCCATTAGGCTGGAGGTTCACCCGGGCATTCTCATAGCTTCTATAACTTTGGCATTGATGTCAATATACATGTTTACAACCATGGTTAATCCCGATCAAATTCTGAAATTATTGGTATAAAAATATACTTTCAGATTAGACCCACTTTGGCAGCAGCAGCCACTGTAGTATCAAAATGCCATGAAAGGACCAAATAAAAGTTATGCATCTCCTATGCAGATAAATGTTTTCTGAATTAATCTTTCATTGACCATCATGTACTGATTATTTACATTCTCACATTCTACATTACATTCTCACTTGAAGTTTGCTTGCCAGTTAAGGGCAAAATATTGTTTTGTAAGCTATTTGTTTTCGAAATTTCGCATACCTACAGTTCTCATTAATGCTGACCTTTTCATTATGGAGTACAGAAAAGCATGTTCAAGCCTTGAGAGGAAACTACAGTCTATGTGATGACTTTTTTATGTATTAATATGAATTACTTTTCCCAAGAAGAACGATGTGATTAACTGATCTACCAATACATTTATACCACCAGCCTCTTTTCGATGCCGCTTATCCAGCACAGGGTCAAGATGAGATTGAAGCCTATTCCATATAGCACTGGATACAGCAATTCATCACAGGAAACATCTTGTGAAATATAGAGACACTATTTTGCAGAGCTGGGACTCAGAATCAAGTATACAATACCGCCCTGTAGGTGTGAGGCATTAGTGCTCTCCACTGAGGCCATGTACTGGTCCCATTAGAGTCTAGTCCAGTTCATGAAAACACTAAATCAATCAGTGCACAAATTATTGGGTACAAACACATCGATATTTTTAAGAAAAGGAACCAAATTATTCCGATTACTTTCAAAAAGTTAAAAAAAACCAAAAGGGTCAAATATGGCAAAATAAATTAAAAATCACAGAATACCAAAGGCTAGTATTTTTCTACCCATGCAGTTCTGAAAGAGAACAATTAAGTTACTGAGTCAGACAGCTATTTACTGAGTAGCATGGAAATGTTTTTAGATGTAATTACAGAATCAAAAATATTTTTTAAATATCAGGAATACTGAAATTAAAATGGAATAACTTGCAAAAAAGTAGCTGAACACAGAAAAAATGTGGACTCATTCAATTATTGGACGGTTACCAAATATGGTCATTTAAACCTCTCTTTTCACCTTTTAATGAACATTAAAGGTATTGCTTGGATCCATAGAGTCATATAAGCATTCAATATGGTAATACGTTAAAGGGCTAGATTCAGGCACTGGCCATGCTATGCTGAGAAGATACAAGATACAAGGTTACTAAATTAAATTTTTTTGAGACTCCTGGCTGGCTGGTGGCAGTTTAAAGTAAAATGTGCTAAATTTCTCAGCTGAGAGCAATTAAGTATTCCTCAGCGTCAAAGTGATCGATTTGGAACTGCCTTATATCAGGCATTAACAACAAATATTACAGCAGCCTTCCTCAAACTCCGATCTTTCAGGCATACAGAAAAAAAAAAATGCCGAAGATGTTTAGGTTAAATGTGCAGTCATTTTTAGTGCCTTTAGTGTAGAATGTAACTTTTTTTTGTAAGCTCTTGGCAGCGTTGATAGAGCTGTTAAGAAGGGGGTGCAATTCAGTATTGACAGTTGTCTGCCTTGTTTACCACATTTGAATAGACAAATTTATTATGTGTGTTTTTTTGGGCAGATTGTAATGTTTTCCTGTCAGGTTCTCAGCCAGTACTTTTATATGATAATCGGACATCTTCTGCAGAGAAATCATCTTTCACTGCTCCTTTACTATTCTTTCAGCTTCGGCTCACATGCCTTCCACGCGTTCAGACTGAATCAATATTGACATACTATTTTTCAAATCTGCTCGTGTTTTTTTTCCTTTGTTTTATAAGCTTGCGATTGCACTGTATGGAAAAGCAAGGGAGTTGCCCTTTAAGACCTGATAACCCACTGGTCTTCTGAGTGAGTAACAGGAGGGATTTACCATTGGCTCCCAGTTTCTTTGGTGCAGCTGGGATTTTTTACTTGTAACCAGGGCATCATTTTTTAACACTGCTCTTTAAATCACTCACTGTTTAAAATAATCTGTATTGAAACCAGATTTAAGGATATATTTGAAATAGAGATAACACTTGGTGCCTCCTTTTTTGCCTCACGCCTCCAGGGCTGTGGGTTCAATCCTGTCCCTGGCATGACATGCACAGGACCCTCCCCATACGTGTCGTAACAGTTCCCTCTGGGTACTCCAGTTTCCTCCCACAGGCCAAAAACATGCCATTAGGTAAGTTGGTGTCTCTAAATTGCTGTTTATGTGCACACCCTATGATAGGCTGTCCTGTGCGCTCTCCTTTTTGAGCCCCGTGCTGAATGGGATAGGATCCAGGCCCACTGCTCCCTGAGACTGGAGAAACAGTATGGAAAATAAATGGATGGATAATATTTAGCTGCTAGCATATCATCTTGAAGGTGCATCTGAAGGTCTTCTTTACTGAGTCAGGCACAAATTAATCAGAGAGAAAAAAAGCAGTGCTACCATAGAGCTAATCTTTCATTTTTAAAATAATTGTTCAGATAATGACCATCCGTAAGTAATGGTTCTTACAAAATTAAAATGAGGACGATTTGTCTAGTGAAAACTGTTCATCCACTACAGGAAGTGAGGTGCCAATCCTACATAGCATTGCCACACTTTGTATAAGAGGCGCTCCTCTCCACAGTGCTTATGAGACACCTAACACGCAGGAAACAAAGGCGCTGCTTGGGGGTGTGCTTACTTGGCTTTTTAAGATGGGTGATGTCAGCCTTGTTTGTGAGTCTTTAGGCAGCTACTTAAAAAGTACTTTGTTATGTTAATTAATTTCAGTACATCCCCATTACTAATGGATAGGCCCTTCTTTTTTTGCACCCAGGAGCACAAAAAATATCACGTTTTAGCAATTATACAAAGACGGGATTTTAACGGCATGGCTTGCTTTCATCACATCTGTAATTTTTACACCTTTCATGTTTAATATCTGTGAATGTCTGTGCTGTAGGTTTTATAGCCCATGATTCAAAATTAACGGAGGTTTCGTAAGAATAATTACAGCCACTTTCGCATCTTTTATAACTGTGACTTCCTTAAGTCACATGTGCAAGTTCTTGTTTTACATGTAGCAGTTTGATATAAAGTGTGATGCGTATGTATTTATAAAGCCATAAAATTGAAGCTGTAAATTATTACTGGAGCTCCGTTTACTTTCCACATTTGATACTTGGGCTCAGGGTAAATTCTATTTCTCTTATAATTATTGTATTTAAAAATCACTTGTAGAGCAAATGCTTTGGTGCAAAACAATGGGAGTGGTTTTAGTTCTGTAACGCAGCCTGCCAGTAAAACTCCCTTATATTCAGAAATGGCAAAACACAGCCCTTACACTTTTATGCACTCTAATTTCTCTATCCATATATTTACCACTTAATGCCATTATGTGATATTCACTGCCTGTGTTGTATAGGCACTGGCAGCGTGTCTGACACACATCTGTGGTCTCTAATAGGTGTGTGTTGGCACCTCAGATACAGATTTCGCTGCAGAATAATCTTCCTAATTGCCCCGAGTGGGACACAGGGGCCCAGATGTCCCCATGCTGCTGAATGATGGCTGTCACTAAATGCCAGGGGCTGCACTGCTGGTGTCTGGCGGCAGAACACGACAGGCCTCTGGGCCTGTTTCCAGCAAAGGCTGGATTCGGCTCGTAATTTGTTAAATGATGGAGACCCTCCAGGGAAATGACAAAGTGGGGCGGCTTATTAAATATGTGCAGCAGAATAATTAACTCAATAGTCATTTGTGGAATCTTTATCATCAGCCAGAATGCCCCTGCTTCAGAAACACAGGGCATAATCACTATGTTTCCACACCACATGAATATAAACAGTGGGATTAGACCAACTTACCATTAATTGGGAGTGTGAAATTGGACACTTGACTTCAGTGAGAACATCCTGACTGTGGTGAATTGGGATTGTTTACCTAGGTTAACATGCTCAATGTGACCAGGACAGAAACCAGGGAGCCACTTCCCTCAGCAATCAAGAGCAGTGCTATTGCATGCCAAAAACTCATTATAAGCACACAGTATACTGATTGGCTTGGGAGCGTTCCTTGGTGCGCTCTGCATGCACAGGGGAAGAGCACTCAAACAGAGGTTCTGGAGGATTGCTGAATTAAGATGTGTTTTTGTGACTTTAATGGCTGCTTATCTCCCTTCATTCCTTCACCAGTCCCAGAAAGTAGATGGGCTAAATTATTCAAATTACATGGGTGGACGAATACATTTAACAAGCTGAGGTGACTCTATATTCTACAAAGTCAGCAAAATTCTGTTAAATTCAATTAAAAACATGTCTCCTTTGCTGTCTGTTGTCTACGGTACTTAATTAACCTATAAATGTTTTAAAAATACTGCTTTTGAATGAAACTGCCATAAAATAAAAAAACCTTGGGGTTTTTAAATCGAGTTTGAGGACTCTCTCTGGAAATGAGATAATGCCCTTTTCGCTTGACCTGCAAGAAGATTAGTGTTAAATCCGTTGGGTAAGGCGGATATGTTGTGCTGCCTAATACACCGGTGTCGTCATAGTGGAGTGTGATCTAGAGATTGGGGTATTAAGTGAGGGTTTCTCTGTATGAACTATGTCATTTATGAACTTGCTTCCTACTTCAAAGTGCAGGAGGCCTGCATGGGTTTATAATGTAGCTGATTGGACACAGGGCTCCGGGGTGAGGCTGTAGGGCATCTCGTAAGATTACTGACAGGAAATGTCAAGGAGCTGCTGCATGTAGGGGCACCATTGCTTATGTGCTGCATGCTCCCTGCCAGTGATAGCACCAGTCTAAGGGGAGACTGCAAAACTGTAGACATCTGTATCCTCACCCACATTACTGTTGATAGTTAGCTGTTTCAGGCTCTCAGCCCTTCTCTTCTAGGTATCTTTAGTAAGATGTTTATCACCCAAATATCCTTTGACTCTGAAAAATGTTAACCTGGGATATATTTGTATATAAAATGTCACATTAATTATAATTTTTGTGAAAAATATAAGGATCTCTCCTTTATTTTGTCTTCTATTTTGAATATACACAAAAAATCAACCATGTAAAGAAGGAGAACTAGTTGCATGGCTTTTCATTGTTTGAAAAATTTCAGCGTCATCCAAGAACATGAAGAAAAATTTGATGTCTGACTTAAGACCAGGCGGCTCAGACCAATCTTTGCAAACTTATACCCAGTTACATGTATCACTTTTCAGGAGCTGAAACTCCTCAGGAATACATTCTATTGGCACTTTTCCACTGGCATACAAGAACCGAGCCGTTCTCCAGCCGTATGGCGAAGACAGACTAGTTAGAGCGTAGATCCAGCTCGCCTCGGTTTTCCACTGCAGAAGGTTAAAGGCAGTGTACACCATGATTTACTATGTGCTAATTCCCACCAGCAAGTCTGTGAGAATCGCAGTCTACCTTTTAAGTAGTAGTCTACTTTTTTAAGTATGTAGTTGGAATTTTTCAAGTTCCAAGTTAGTGGGAATGAATAAATACCTCACATTACTACTAATAATTAATAACATATAGAATATGCCATTTTTTTCCTTCAGATAATTTATGTATATTGATGAAGAACACTGGTATCTCCCTGAATTTCAACCAATCAGAAGTGGCAACACAACCAGCTCGGTTTGGTCACATTTATTACATGTTAGTTTGCGATGTGGCTCAGTGCATAAGAAAGGTTATGCTTGAGAAGCTATAGATTATCATAGTAAATGTATTGTGCTGGGTGCAGCTCTGAGCTGAATACCATGTTATGGTTAATAATGCTCTGATCATGTTTCATTCATTGTGTTCATCACATTTTAGGAATACTTTTAAGAGGTTGTTTTGTATAGGTAGTGGAAGTCTGTGTAATTTGCGGGTGATAAATGAGAATAGATGTCCAGCGATTATCAGTAATTAGCCACAAGCTGTGTGGCCTTGCCAGCTCACAGTTAGGGGCATGAAGGTTAATGGCTCCATCAATGCCTATGGGAGATGAAAAATGTACCTGTTATCAGGTCTGTCACACAGAATTCCACGACTACAAACAGGAGATGGTGTAACTTGAACACTAAATATATTCATTGGGGACTGGAAGTTCCCCTTTCATGTTTATATACAGTACTGTGCAGAAGTCTTAGGCAGTCAAAGAAAATGATGTCTAAATGATTTTCATGTTGGTGTAAAACTATGATATAATGTCTGTAAAGGCGTATCAGCTTAGCCATTTCAAAACTTCCCCTCAACTCACCCCGGTACTTGCAGCAACCATGCAATATATCCATGTATGTTTTGACTCGACCACTGACCCACCTTGTACGGCTAATCAATACCTTAATGACTTTTTAAACTAGCTAAATTAATTAGCTAAACGAGCTGGTGGTGAAATTTAACAAATATATGGAATGACTGAGGTGCCCCCAAGGAGAGCTTTGTGAACCAAAGTGGTGTTCATCTAGCCATCTAACGACTGTTTTGGAGAACAGAAGAAATTATTAGTTTTTGTGTTATCGTTAATTTGCATATGTCCATATCTTAAAAAAAAAATCTTAAATAGATTTTTTGTTCCAAGCAAATACACACTTACTACCCAGATAAAAAGCTTGAGACATGTCAAACAGTACATTTGGACCTACAGTATTGCATGTATATGTTTACAGTTTAGAATTAGGTGTATATGATCTCACTACTCTGACTCTCTGCTGGAGAAGTGTTGACTGGGCCTTCCTAACTGAGACTGGCTTTTCCTGTTTTCACTTTGCCACCGGATAGGAATCTCTGCTGAAGCCCATCTGTCAGGTCAGTGACAGGAGCCGACCAGTCTGCTGGCTGTCCCTTCCTTTCTCCGCCTAAGGCGGTTAATGAGGCTTTCCACCATTCCGTCACTCACACACTCACTGGGATCCGCAGAGAACATATTGGAACCATTCTGCCTTTATTAATGTCAGTGAGAATGGAAGAATAGACTCGTCTGCCAGGTTTTGTCCCAAGGGTGCTGATGGGACCACGACAGGGACAAAAATGTATGTTTATTTCTGTGTATGCCCAAAGGTAGCACCCCTCAGGAAACCTCTTTGTATAAAAGTAAATGACTTTCTTTCTTTAACTGTGCATTCACAGTACAGTAGACAGTGATTGCTTTTTAACAAAAGTTTTCAAACTGTGACAATCGTAAACTGTGCAGATGGCAGCCACCTGTGCAAATCATATTTACAATATGTTTTTATTTTAATGCTATAAAAAATTTTAAACACATATGCCCTCCAAGTTCCCTACCCAGTATGTCTATGATTGAAGTTGATTTTATATATGTTATGATAACACGACAAAGTTAAAGAAAATTAAACTTTATTAAGCAGGAGTCTGTATCACAAAGCCAAATTTCTTGCTTAGCTGGATAACTCTGAGGCTAAATAAAGGTAACACTGGCTTTTTGATATCACTGTGTTTACTTCTTAGCGGGATAAATCACCGCGGTGACTCGGGCTACACGTGTCACCTGCTCTGGAACAGGTCAAGTTTTAGGATCACAGATCTCAAATAGAGGTTGGACCAATCAAAGAGAAGAAGTTGGTATATTACCTGACGTCAGAAACGGGCCTTCCCGAACACTCGAAATGGCTTGTTTATGAGGATCCTGTGACTGCGGTGAAGTTAGCTGTATATTTGATATTTTGTTTTTCGGCTTTAATATCTTTACATCATCATGTAATATCAAGCCAGTTGCAGTTTTCAATTACAGATCTTTGATGTCCAGAGGCAGAGATGTGCACCAATCATCTTTGCATTTCGAGCCCTTTTGCGATGTGTACTAAATTTTGTTAATATCAGTGGAATGGCATCCAACACCTTTCCAGGGGTTTGGTTCCAGAGTCGGAGCTGTGTGCTGAGGTGAGCCCAACTGTATCTAGTTGGTAGCATGTGGCTCAGTGGCCTAAGCCTCTGGGTCTGTGATCAGAAGGTCATCAGTTCACTCCCAGCCTCAGTAGAATAGTCATATCTGTAGGCCCTTAACTCACAGCTCCGTGGGCACCACCATGGGTTGCTGCCCTTCACTGCCAAGCCTGATCTCACCTATATATGTGTCACAGAGAGCAAGCTGTTTTGCAGCAACTATCCAAAATACCCAGGTATTTTTTTGATTCAACCACTAACACACCTGATATGCCTAATTTAACTAAGTATGGATTAATGCATGACAAGCCGTATATTATGCGTCTTTAAACACGCGACTTTACATGTTTGACATTCTTTTTATAAACTGAAAATGCATTTATTAATAGAACTACTATTTAAGCTTGTGTGCTATAATGGCAACACAACATACCACAGCCTTTCCTTTCGGCGAAGCTTTGTCTTAGTATCCCCATTGAATGAATTTCATTGTGGAGACTTCAAAATACTGGTATAGTATTCCTTTTAAAAACACTATCGAAATACCGAATACTGTGGTGTATTGTCCAGACAGTATGGAAAATTAAGATACTGCCCAAACCTACTACTTTTAAACATTTTGCTTATACAAGACTGAAGTCACGACCTTTAATTTGAAAATAATCCATTGTCAAAACAATAAGACAGTTGTTATTCTGAAATTTCCCGATACTAAGCACAAAGATCAGTCTTTATATACAAATGTGTAGTAACCATGATATAAGCAAGTTAATGGACACTGAGTCGTGCGTTATATGTTTTTATTTTATTAATTTAGCTGTACCCTGGTATTCAACTGGGTTATGGGTAAAATACGACTTATTTAGTGTTTACCAGTTATTAACATGATTGTGTACCATCTCATATTTACAGTAATACAGGATTATACGTTATGACTGGACTACAGTGCATTACATCAATAAATCATTTTGGTATTTAGTCACTGACCACAGGTCCTGGTCCTCAGCCTGTAGCATTGCTGCTCTCTAAGTGATCTGTAGCTTTTATAGCTTCCGTTAAGTAACGTTAGTTAGAATTAAAGATTATAGATTAAAGATTAGAATCGAACATTGATTTGCTACTGTGATTTGCCTATCCCTAGCCACCACTAATTGTGTGGCTATAGAATATTAATCGACACTCTTCAAATTCGAGAATTCCACAGTGCCATGGTATAATTAAATTACATTTTTTTACATGAGCTAGTGGTGAAATTTTACGAATGCATGGAATAGCAGTGTCCATCTAGGCATCCAACAAGATATCAAAAAAATGTTTGGATATCAGAAGAAATTCTTGTTATTGTTTACTGTATTATTGTTAATTGGTGTACATACAGTACTGTGCAAAAGTCTTAGGCAGTGAAAAGAAATGTTTAAAGCCATTTATCTGGGTAGTAAATTTATATTTGCTCAGAATTAAAAATTCAATATAACATTAGAACATATGCAAATTAAGAGTAACACAATAAAAACTAGTA